>CM063603.1:5951550-6420715 GCA_032356905.1 Salix exigua
AAACAGATTAAGAAACAGTCCATGTAAAGATAGGTTATACATGTTTTAGATAATTAAATTTTGTATCGGGTTGAGGCCAGATGATTTCTTGGAGCCACTTGAAGGCCCGGCCGGGTTTTGCCTGATTCAGATCAGGCCAGCCCCCAGTTTTCAATTGAGATTAACTGCGGCTTCGTCTTTGTCTTGGAAAATAATATCTAACATTTTTGTTATGTCTTTCGTTAGAACAACCTGAATCAACATAAAACTTTTTGTGTTTTTCATTCCTTTTTCTGTCGGTTATAGCAAGTCTTACCTGAAATATCAGTCCTTAGGGTGTTGCTGCTTTACTATGATTCCGATCATTCTAAACACGCGACATGAGTTGCTATTGCAATATATGTGTTAAGTAATCATTTTATTTAAAATCTTAAACTGTTAGTTAAAATCCAGAATATGATTTATATTATTCTATAGCACACCCCTTCAAGTCAAAGTCTTTTGGGCTTGAAACTTGCACAAATCTACATTACCTTGTGCTTGTTTTTTATCAAATAAAACGAGGATGGTGAGATTCGAACTCATGACTGCTGGGTCAACAAGGCTCTGATATCATGTTAAAGAACCATCTCATCTAAAAGCTTAAGCTATTAGATAAGTTTCAAAATATGATTTATATTATTCCCTAACAATATGAAATTCCACCAACTTGATATTATTTCTTGTGGGTTAAGGTAAACGAGAAAAATTCTAGTTGTCTTAGATTTTCACAAAAGGTGCATATCCTGACTCGAACTTGAGACCTACTGTGTAGATCGCAAGTTCTTTGTTATCACGTCACTCTCCTTGTAGACATGATGTTGGTTGTGTGAAACTAACTAATCTTCGGTTTATGTTTTCTCCTAGATAAAGAAGTGATCGGCTATGTAGGCACAGGAAAACCCTTTGGCATGATCGTCTCTATCCTCTTTGGACGACACCACAAGGGAATCACCATATGGAACTCGATCGTGATGGGTTTACAACAATCTGACTTCTGCTGCAGGACGTGTTGAAACACATCTGATTGTAGGGGATTGCTAACCCTTTGGTTCGTGAGGTGTGCTAGCTAGGTCAGATTGCCCTTCTAGAAACTGATTGCCATTTAGAAACTGCTTGAGTTCGAATCTCACTACTTACATTTTAATTGATAAAAATCAAGCATAAAATAATATGAGTCTTTACAAGTTTTAAACCTAAAAGATTTTCATTCAATAGAGTGTGTTAGAGAATAATATAAATTATATTCTGAAATATAATTTAAAAATATAAATTTTTAGATAAGATAGTTTTTCACACGGTGGTGCTTATCATGCCAGTCAGCTTTGCTCAATTTGCAGATCTTGACTGATGAATAACGTATTGCACATTTCCCGCCATCGCAGTCAGCTCATCATGCTTGAGAAATTAAAACAAACAATAGTTTAGCTGGAGAATTTATACTTTTGTAGGATTTGTGGTTGTGTTGTTAGCCTACTACTTTTCAATTTAAGTTTATATTTATAAAACTATTATCTTTCATTAGATTTTAACTTGCGTCGATGTACATATTTTGTTTGATATATAGTCTGTTATTTACTTATTTTATTATTAAAAATATTTGGATAAATAATTTAATTATATTATCTTTCTAGCAATGAATTTCTTAAGATGATTGTAAAATATTTTATAATATAGGTGGAGAAGTTGCCATTTTAAAATTAATATAAAATCATTAGGGTAAACCATGAATCTAGTTTTTTTTTTCTCTATCATTCCACCATGGAGGGCTTGCATGTTCCATTGTTCTAGTCAACCGTTCGATTAGAGCATGTTGACTAGCAGCTTAAAAATATGGCTTTTTGAAGAACTTGCACATACAAATTATCAAGGGACTGATATTAGAGTTTCTTGTATTTTTAAATAGTTACAAGACATGGAGGGTATTTTTCACTGCATTTCAAAAGTGTTTTTGAAAAAAAATATTTTAAATTATGTTTTTGGTGTTTTTAAATCATTTTAATGTGCAAATATAAAAAATATTATTTTGATATATTTTTAAATAAAAAAACACTATCAAAATCAATATTAATCTTAATTAACATAAGGTGTCAAATTCCATATAACTAATAACACCTTGAAAATCTCAAATATTGTTGTCGGTTTTTTTCCCTTCCTATCAACAAGCTAGAGATCGCCACATAGCCCTAGCAATAGTTATCTACAAAAAAAAATCTTTTTTTGTTCAATTAAATTTTTTTGGTCAGTTTTACCTGGTTTTATTTGATTTATTTGTAATTTGGTTTGATGTTTTGTTTTTGTTGGCTTTGTCATCACCCAATTTTGAGTCATCCCCCAAAACTACCCGAAAATAACAAAAAAATAGAATAAAAGGGGTCGGTGTCGGTAGGAAAATCAATGTGAAATTTTGGATCGTACCTCTTTTGTGCCCAAAAATGAAGGAAAGCGCAGATTAAGGGCTAAAATAATTTATTATCGGGTAAATTTGCGGGAAAAAACTAAGTCCTAAGATAACATTATATTTTTATGGGCTAATTGGATTTCAGCGTTGGTTAATATAAAAGTGTAATTATGTTCGAAAATTAATTTAGGTCCAATTGAAGGGCTTAATTAAGTGTAGTGAATTATATTTTAAATTGGTCAAAATAATTTTTATTAAGGGCTTAGTCAATGAAAAATCAAGTTCTTAAATTTAATTTGGGCTCAATTGAGAAAATCACAATTTTGGAAACCCATTTGAATTTTTGCAAGCCTATTATGTGAAATTGTCGACCAAATTGAACAAATTGAGAGTTTAATGGTCAATTGAGGATTATATCACGCAAATCAAAAGTCAAGGACCAAAATAAAAGGGCGCGCAAATCAAGGCTAGTATTGAAATTATAAAGGAGGGTATAGTTGTACAAAATCATAAATTTAAATTCAATTGAGGGTGCAATTAGAGCAATTATAAATTGAGCGACTAAATTGCACTTTTGCCCCTAAAAGCAGCTCCCTTCGCTGCACCAACAGACCATGCACGCTTGCAGCGCCAGTCGACAAGCCACCTGCGCTCGTCGTTCTCTCTAAAAATTTCACACCGAAGCTCTCTCTCTCTCTCCCCTCTCAGTCGACCAACCACCACCACCGTCGACCACCCATATCCCTCCTCAGCACCACCGCCGTCTCCACCATAAATCCCTAGCAGCTCGACCACCTTCTCTGTTGAAGAAAACAGAGCAGCCCGACGCAAACGCCACACAGCCCGCCATCTTCCGAAGCTCCGTCTGGCGATCTTAGGCCACCATTTTCGACGCCACGATGATAGAAAGAACCACCTTGACCTCCTCTGCCCAACGATATTAACGGCTTTGCCTATCGTCACACTCGAAAATCCTCTCATTTACTCGTTGATCGCCATTTTCATGCACGGGAGTGAATTTAATTCACTCTCGTGCCATGTGCCACTGTTCTGCATTAAGCAGAACAGTGGGCTGGTTGGGTCGAGAACGAGGCCCAGCCAGGCCAAAAATGGGTTGGGCCTAACAGCCCATTAAGGGCTGGCAGTCCAGCCCCAAATGATGGGCCTCTCGGCCTATCAGGGATGGGCAGCAACCCAAGTATATATATATATAATAAAATACAAAATTTGGAGAAGTATATTTTTCTAAAAAATAAAATGTGTTGTTTTCGTGCATACGGCCAATACACTAGCATATTTTAAAAAATCTTTTTGTTTTCAAATAAAATATATCACCTTGGAATTTTAAGGGAAAAATGTATTTTTGAATGAATTTTACAAAGAAAAATCATTCCTTGTAGTTTTGGATTTTACAACATGTTTGTAAAATCCAAAGGGTATTGGCCAATATTCTTAAAATTATATTTTCTGGTGATTCATATTATTCACTGTCGGTGTTTGGATAAATAAATCCTAAGGGGTTAATATCCAAAATATTCAGCGGGAACAATATGTTATTATTCATTGTCGGTGTTTGGATAAATAAATCCTAAGGGGTTAATATCTAAAATATTCAGCGAGGATGATATGCTATTATTCACTGTCGATGTTTGGATAAATAAATCCTAAGGGGTTCATATCGAAAATATTCGGCGGGGATAATACATCATCATCATTTAACAAATATATGTTTGAAAAATCAATATCATAGCAATTATAATACAAACAAAAACATCAAGCGACTTACCTTAGGTAGGGCGTACTAGGAGTGCTAAAACCTTCCCTTAACGCAACCGAGTCCCTTACCCTAGAATCTCCGAAAGACCAGTTTAGATTTCCTAGTAACCATAATACTAGGTGGCGACTCCTTTTCCAAAAATGAAGATAATTCCCCGACAATTGAACCTTCCCTTTCATGGGAGGGTTGCCACGACGCCGCGCTCGTGATGGGGTGCGACAGGCTTTACATGGAGTTCTTGTAAAATTAGTAATAAGTTTTGGTGTTGATTTAATGCTTGATATGATTAAATAAAATTCAATTTTATTGATTCAAATTAATCAAGATTGTAGAGACCTGATCTCAAATTAAAATAAATATTAGGTCTTTTTTTTTAAGAAATATTATTTTTACCATAACTTCTTGACCCAATATTTTATTAAATTCAATAAATTATTATTATTAAAATATATAATTCTTGAATGTTTTTTATTGAATACACATGTCAAGCTTTTGATTTACTATTAAAAACAATGATGGCTTTTCTATCACATTGCAAGTGAATTCATAGCTCATTTATATATCAATAGTTTTTCAAAATATTTTTATTTGAAAATATATATAAATAATATTTTATTTAAAAAAAGTATTATTTTTAATATCATCATATAAAAAAACAAAAAAATAACATAAAATCAAAGATTCGTAAAAAATCGTGCTTCAACTAACATGATTAGAAGGTGATTGTTTCATCCCGTGCACTTCGAATTTTTGAAGATATTTCTTTTGAGTGCACGTATTGTCATCAATCACCATCGAAGGACATGTCAGTAATTTGACAATAAATTACAAGTAAATAAAAACCAAACCATTGCCTGAATATTTATTTAGGAGCATTCAGGTCTTGTCATTCTTGTTGAAGTGCCATCCTCGTTTAAGCAAACATTAACCCTTTTCACTTTGATTTTTTAGAGTTTATATTTTAAAAAGATTGAAAATGATTAATTCTTTTTTTTAAAAAAAAAACTTTTACTGTTTTTAAACTATTTTTGATAGCTTATATAAAAATTAAAAAAACATTTTAATATACTTTAAGCCAAAAAATATATTTTAAAAATAATTGCAATCACAATATAACATACTCTAAATATGAATAAGCAAACCACAATTAGTTTATATATTGTATGTTTGAAACGTGATATAAAATATTTTTTATATATATTTTTATTTATGATACCAGTATATTAAAAATATGAAAATAGAAGCCGAGTTGATCTCAACAAGCAATTAGGCATCTTCCGGATTGAAATGGTTAGAATCGATATCACAGTAACGTAGATCCCACGCAACTAGATACATGTGCGGTGGATTAAATTGAAATAGAGTCTCTTCAACTAGTAATAATTGCAAATCACTTTCAATCTCTATACTTGATTAAGTATTTGAAATTATAATTGAGATTATTTTTATAAGTATTTTTTATTTAGAAATATATTAAAATAATTTTTTAATATTTTTGATATCGGCATATGAAAATCATCTAAAAACATCAAAAAACAATTAATTTAAAATAAAAAAAAACATTTCTAAATTCTAATTTTCTTCAAAAACACTTTTAAAACACAATGTTAAACAATAACTTTAATCACTTTCAAAATTTAGTGTTGCTTGGGTTTAGCTCCCTTCAAATACAAATAATTTCTCTCAACAAAAGGTGTGGGAAAATATTCATTGAAATCATAGCAATTTCTTTTGTTTCAAGCCGAGAATATTGATGGGATTT
Organism: Salix exigua; assembly: GCA_032356905.1. Taxonomy (NCBI): domain Eukaryota; kingdom Viridiplantae; phylum Streptophyta; class Magnoliopsida; order Malpighiales; family Salicaceae; genus Salix; species Salix exigua. The sequence continues at coordinate 5,957,509 of CM063603.1, forward strand.
TTTTTAAGAGGCTATAAATATTCAATTTTCTTAAATAAAATGTTATTGATACATATGAGCTGTTTAGCATTGTGTTTTAAAATTATTTTTTAAAAAATGAAAATATTTTATATTTATTTTAATATTAAATTATTATTTTTATATTTTTATATCATTTTAATGTATTGATATAAAAAAAATATTTTTTTAATATTTTTTAAAATAAAAAAATATCTTTAAAAATAATTTCATCCACGGTTAATAATCATTTTAGAAAAATGGTGGAAATATGTGCTTGAGAGGAGCCACACCGATCGTACCCTTCAACACTAAGTGATGCTCGATGCAAACAAATGAAGGTCAGTGGCACGTGCGTTCCTGTACTCCTTATATTTGTATGGATTCTACTCGTCTAAATTCCTTTACAGGGGAGATAGAAAAATAAATGCGCAAGGACAAAACATGGAACCAATCTGTGGAATTGCTTGTTGAACATGTTGTCCATCCCTATTGTGTTTTTGGAAATCATACAATAAAATCAATTAATTCATGAATACTGACATTAGTATTTGAATTTTAATATTGTTGATGGAAAGTTATAATTGTCATTTTCATCGGTATTTATTGATGAGCATTTTCGTCGATTTTTTGCAGACATTATTACCGATAGAATGGTTCCATTGATAAATATTAACAGTAAACACCGAGAGAATTATAGTGGGATTCAAAAATCTATAATGTACAATAACACGATATGTTTTTGGCAAAAGTATCATCGGAGTCATCTATAGATGTTGTCCGTAGATAATTATGTACACTAGTTTAAGGATTTCTTTTATCATCAAAATAAAGTTAAAAAAAAAGATTTTATGCCATAATAATAGGAAGTGTGGGTATCTATTATCATCTCTACTCGACATTTGATTTTTATTTATTTTTAACTCAAGTTTTATCCTCATTTTTTAATTGCGCTTTGTTATGTTTTAATTGTTTTTCCCCCACCAATTTCATTCCTTGATATTTTGTGATTGAGAGTCTTACTTCATTATTTTTTAGGATTTGGTATCTATAGGGTTAGTCTCGAGCTCATGATTGATGTCACAAGTTTTAAATATTAACACAAATAGACTTTGATTTCTTTAACGTTCTTTATTAAATTTGATTTTTGTTTCAATTCATCCTTTAATATTTGATTTTATTAAAAATTGATCTTTGTGTTTTTTTTTGTTCTTAATGTGTTAACCCTATTTGACTAGGATTTTTTTTCATTGTTTTTCTCTCTCTCAATTTCACTCTTTAATTTTGAGTTGTTTGATAATTGAGTTTTTTATTTATTTTCAATGGAATTACCTTGTTGTTACCGTCACATCATAAAATTTATATGTTAACCCTAATAGGCTCAAATTGGTTTTTTCTTCTATTCTTCTATATGTATGCTTTTCACATTTTGTATTTACATCAACAAAATTATATGGACTTATTAAAGTAGTTAGCATCAATAACCTAAGTCTTGGGTTTCTTAATTCCATCTTATTCGGGCAAAGAAAAAATTGGAAAGAAAGGAAGAATTTTGTAGCAGTTAAAACGTAGTGAAACATTAATTAGTAACCCAAATATCAAAATAATATATATTTTTTATTTTTTTAATAAAATATTTTTAACATCAACATATCAAAATAGTCTAAAAAATACTAAAAAATAATTTTTAAAAATATTAAAAAATAATCTCAAACCTCACTCAGACATAAATGACCAAGATGGTCTCCAAGTCTAGATCCCAATATTTTTTTTTTATTCTTACGATCCTCCAATCTGCAATGCAAGGAGGGATCATGTTCAGGTCATCAAAGAAGCACTTGCTAAGACGCTGGTGTTCTTCTATCCTCTTGCTGGTGTTCAAGGTTAAGCTCTTGTGTATGTTGCTTACTTAGGGATCATCGATTTTATCTTAGCTTACAATATTACAAGATTAAGATCCTTCTCTTTAATTTTGTAAGACAAAATTCATGAAACACACACAAGCCAACCAAATATAAAATCATATTTCAGTTCTGCTTTATGTGGAGAAATGAAATGCAAACAAAATTTGTGGTATACAAATAACTGCTTTTCATCCACCTATGTTTTGTTGCTTTTATTCTGTAGGACACATAAAAATATTATATGCTCTGTTTGTACCATAATACCAACCACTCACTAAATATGGAACTAAACAAGGTAAGAAATTGGTCTTCCTCAAGGCCAAGCCAACTTAGGATATTTGACCAAACTCACGTTAATTTTTCAAACTTGTAACATAAGTCATTAGACCTTAATCATCCAATTTAAGAAAAAAACATAAAGTATAATTTTTAAAAATCAAATATTCAATGATGAAATTGAAAACTAAATCAATTATACAAAAGATTTTAAAAAATAACAATTAACATAGTGAGGATAAAACTTGAAAAACAAAATAAATATCTTAAAACTGTGAAATTCAAAAGAGGAATAAATTTAGCAAAAGGATAAAAAATAAAGGAATAAGAATCATAATTGATATAAAAATAAACAATATTTTGATTGAAGGGTCAAATTAAAAGGAATAATTACTTGTACATAAGGGTCAAGAGAAAAAATAAAAATCAAAGCAATGAGAACCAATTTGAAAAACATAATACCACTAATTTGAATTGAATGATGAAATTAAAAACCAATAAAACTTTTACAAAAAGGTTAAGAAAAAAAAAGGAAATCAAAAGAATGATGTCCAAATTGAAAAAAATAATATCTGGTAAAACTTCTATAAAAGAACCAAGACCAAAAATTAAAAATAATAATGATTGAAGTTTAAATATCAACAACAAAAAGAGTGAGGCTATGTTTTTTTAGGAATGAGAGAGAGAGAGAAAGCCCACTACAAACAAATCAAACCACCACTTAAGACACCCAATATTTTTTTGGATAAGAGATGTCGCACACGTTGTCTAACGTGTGTGGGTTCCCTTAGGTTTCGTACATTGTCTCGTATCTTTTTTAGTCAAATACAAAATTTCCTCGAAGTTGATTTTATAATTACAAAAAAACCATTATGCAAAGACTAAAAGGCCCTTTGATCTCAAGTTTATTTTTTTATGTTAAGGGTATTTTGATCATTTAGGTGTGTAATTTAATTGTTTATTATTTTTTATATTTGATCAAATATTAAATGTCCCTCACGTGACATCATAATAATTAAAAAAACCATTGTAAAAATACAAACAAATTCTTTGATGGCAGGTTTAGATTTTTGCTTCCAATTGTACTTTGATAAATTCATTGTACATTTAATATGAGAAAAGATATATGTATCTATTATCAACTTGAAAATGACAAATATTACATGTGAAGAGATTTTAATGCCTTAAAATGCATTAATATTAATGGGAGTATCATATACTTGTTCCCAAGGCGCATGGTGTGATAGCAAAGGGTTCGTGATCTGCATAGTAGGTCTCGAGTTTGAGTCAGGGCATGCACCCTTTGTAAGAGTCTGAAACAGTCGGGGGTTTACTCATTAACTTAGACCCACAAAATGTGTTTTCCGAGCGGTAGGGTTTCCTAGTATAAAAAAGTATCATATAGTTGTGAAAGATGAGCCTACATCAATATTAATGTAATGAGATCATCATTTATAATCAACATTAATATTCATTGTTGTATGGATAGCTTTTCAGAGGACTTTTTGCATAGCTAAAATGTAGAAAGATGATGACTCTAGATTTCCACCTTGGATGTTTGTATCCGAAGGAATCCTTGGCCTAAAAAGGCTTTAATCTTGTCATTTTTCTACACTCATAAATGCTTGTGTATGGTCCATAGTTAAGCCTATGAGGTTGGGTCTAACATCCTGTGAGACTCACATGCATTTGGGTCCAATACATATCCAAGTCTAGAAGGTTTGGTCTAGCATTTTACTAGACCTGCATGTGTTTAGTCTAGCGCATAACAGAATTCAAGATGGTTGGATGTGGTATCTTTCCAGACCCATAATAAATGAAAGACTAAAAAAAATTTAAAAACTTTAACAAAAGATCAAACAAAAAATAAAATAAAAATAAAAATTATCAGGTAAAAAAAATCATTTGACTTGAAAATAATAATAATAATAAAATAAATTAAAAAAACTAGAAGAAAGAAGAAAGAGAGAAAAAAGACATAGATATCAATTTTTAAATGATCATAGACACAAAATAAAATTTAAGAGTTATTTTTTTTCAAAAATTACCACCTCGACAAATAAGAAAATAACAAAAAATAAAAAATCAAAGTTAAGAGCACACTTATATATACATGGACAAAAGTAGGGACTATTCCAGAAAATATTAAAAAATGGGATTAAAATCAAAAATTAAAAGTATAAGGGCCAAAACGAAAATCAAATATATTATCAATTTCAATCAAAGGACAAAATTAAAAAAATTGACACTTCTATACCGAATATATTAAGGTATTTAAACACAATCCAGAAATAAAAAGAAGGAGAACCGAAGTGAAACATTAATATTTGCTTAATTTCAATCGAAGGACTCAATCGAACTAAATCAAAACTTATATAACAGAAATCAGAACCATACACAAAATTAAAAGTAAAGAGACTTAAGTGCAACATCACCAAAACCGGGGGCCTCTCCTGTACTTTTGCCTACAGGAGAGAGAAAACGTGAAAAATATCTTTAACCGGCCACCGACACGGCGGAAGACACAGTTGGACAAAACACGCCATACCGAGAGGACTACCACACGGAGGCGCATCGTTTGAGATGCCGGGAGCTCATTTTGTGCCAACGTAACAGGCCAAACGCGCCTCATAAACAGGGCATAAGGCTGAATTCTGTCGTGAGCGTGTTGCACACGCGCTGACAGAATTCAGAGAAAAAGAATTAAAAAATTAAGTCAATTACCGGTATGCTCCTATGACCAAATGATCTATTTTGTCTTATTAGAAACTATATTTATATTTAACCATTTTCAAAAAAGATAAAAAACCCGTGGCACCCCTGCCCCAGCGATGAATTTTATTCTTATTAGGGTCGAACTCTAATCGAGTTAGGAATACTCATTTTTATTCTTGCATGTCCATTGATCAGCATGGGTTAATATTTGTGTATAAAAGTGTAGAAGTTTGTTTTATATCTTGTAATAAGACAAAAATAATTTCCACAAAAAATATTTTTTATATTATCTACAGAAACATCAAACAAGTTAATTTTTTTATTTTATTTTGTCTTATCCCGTTTATTTTATATTTGGAATACCAAACACTAAATTTTTTATTTTCTAAAAAGTCTAATAGAATAATCCCATGTATTAAATAAATGGATCTAATCTATGATAAACAGATTTGTTTTTTTCTTAGATAAAAAAGTGGATTAAAAAAGAGAATAAACTTTCGGTGAAATTAGTGGAATGGGTACTCCTCGATGATCCCCCATCTTTCTGCTCCCTGTGTATTAAATAAAATCACACAAGTCTAGCCTACAAACACTTCCACAGCTCATCAGCGAGTCATCGTCCCCTTGAATTCAACACCTCTCATGTCCCACCAAAAAAATAGGAAAGGAAAGAAGAGAAGCCAGCCTCCCCTCTCTCTCTCAACCTGGACTGTAGATTCAACCTCCGTGTCCCATGTATACACTAGCACACTGTCCTCTCCAAATAAAGCAAAACCCTCTTCAAAAACAGTAAAAACACCCTGCAATCTAAAAGAACAGAAACGAGAATCAGAGCCAGCGCAAAACTTGCCTGAACCTGAGACTCTTTTCCCCTTTTTAATGCTCTATCTGCCGAATATATTACCAGTTCTTAGCTTCTTTTTTCTGCGGTGTCTTCCAGATCCATGGAGCCAGCACACCAGCTTCCTACTTCCTAATATCTACAAAGGGTCATTTTTCTAGAGACCCTTTCCTTTCTTTTCTGGCCTCCTCTTCATTTTCTTGATTGGACTGGATTCCCTTTTCAAGAATTATTGGTTTTGTCTTGTGTTTCTGTATTCAATTGTTGTGGCTGGAATCAAGACGAGCATTTCTTCTCGGCTTCATTCCTTGATAAAAATTATTATTAGCGTCAGCGACGAACGCAACTCCAGCAATCAGTCTGTTATGTCATTCACATCTTCTTCTTCACTGATAAAGCGCCGGCCGCTTTTAAGACACGCCAACTCCTCATGTTCCTCCTGCTGCAGCGGCCGTTTTGGTGAGTTAGCAGGAGGGACAACAGCGGAGTGTGCAGCGATATTTTGTTGTTGCCCATGTGGATTAGTTAACCTTTTGGTTCTCGCTATCTACAAGATTCCTGCCGGAATATGCCGACGTGCTTTGAAAAGAAAACGACGGAGAAAACTGATCAAGAAAGGCCTTTTGCCCCCGCAAGGGAGGTATGGCTGTGGATGCGATGATCTGGAAGTAGATATTCATCCAATGGCTTGTGTTGAGGATTCATTGCGAGAGTTCAATGGGGAGGAGGCTGTGAAGAAGGAGGAAGCTATGCGGAGGTTGGAGAAGGAGATGTGGGAGACCTTCTACGGTACTGGGTTTTGGAGAAGTCCTTCACAAAGAGAATTACCAGCTAAGAGGAGCATCGGTTCTCCAAGAGAACACCCCAAGCTCTAAAGGCTAATTAAATTCAAGAGAACAAAAAACTCATAAGCAGAGCTCAAGATTTGGGGTTTGCCTCTGTTTATTATCCATTGTTGTTACTTTTCACCTCCTATCTGGTAATTTGTTTTTTAATTATTATTCTCATCATCATCATCACCACCATTTGTTCACTGTGATTTTGTTTTCTTGTGTCTGTTTGTATGGCTGTGGGCGATATCTGTTGTGCTGTACAGTTAAATTGTAGACTACAGGGTGCTGAAACTTGAAAGGTTCGTAAGTTCTGTAAGGTTTTTGGTTGGTCATGTTTAGAATGGGAGCCTGAAATGCCTGTCTGAGACTACCTTGATTTCTTAAGTTAGATTGTGTTTCATTAAGGAACAGTTATGTTCTTTTGTTTGCTGGCTGGCGTTGGCATTTTTTTTTTTTTTTTCAAGTATTGCTTGACGTTGTTGGAGAAAAATAGAGAAGTTTCAAAGACTTGAAAGTGACCAGTGATAGATCAGTGCTAGTTGTTTTTCTATCCTTGCTGCGGTGGATCGGATTATTTTCTTGATAACCTTTCAGAAACCTATAATTCAAAGCATAAAATATTGATAACCCTATCAAACTATATCAAATCAAATTAAAAAAAAAAAAAGTTCTTCTGGGACAATTACATGTTGTTAAGATGATCTGGATAAGAGGTGAATTCTGCTGTATAAACTTAACTCAAACCAAGCAACAACCACGTATTTCTTGATGAGAAGCCTGTGTTTGGGTCAGGTTTGAACAAGTTTTGAATAGGTATTCTTCGGCTATTTCCATCAGAATGGGGCCCTTGGATCATGAATGCTTCAATAAAGTTTTCCTTGGTTCATAATTCTGCGAGTCATGCCCCTGAAGCATCTGTAAAAACAATAATAATAATCAGGCTCGTGTATGCTTTTGTTCATACGAAGGGCGACTGAAAGTCCTGCAGCTACACGATGAGATCTTCCTTTTCTATTATCTAATATTACATGGGGTCAATGAAATCTGATTTCATTTCTGGAAAAATTAACGATAAGAAGTCTTACTAGCTAGATTAGTTGACATCCACAAATGTAAAGTAAGATTATGCCATCACGCAAATTGCAATTTAACCTGTAAAGCTAAGGATTTCCTGAGACTGTGACCTGTGAACAACCATCGCCGCTCACCACATGCTTATCATTAAGGTGGTATTTGTCATTCCGATGCACCTGTATCTTTAATGTGCCGGCGAACGTCGCAAGCTCCGCCCGATTTCACTCTCTAGAGTGATTTCCAACCTCAATTCCCCTTCAGTAAAGATCACTGTCGCAGAGTGAAATGTACTTGCTGCATGCTTTTACTTCAGAGTTGTCCCTTCCATTATAATGTCACTGTCCCGGTCTATATTTCTGCTAATCCCACGTGTCTCAGGTCTGAGCTGCGAGCCCCTGAGGGGTGGGGCGTGCAAACAGTTCTTTCTTTGGCGTATAGGACCAGAGAAATTGCAGTTGTCGTGTCTGAAAAGAAGGCACTCTTCCAGCATGCAACAGTGAGAGATTCCAAGAATTATACACGAGCATGGCAGAAATCTCTCGAGCAAAAACAGAAAAAGTTCAGATAATGCAAAAAGTTCTAACAAAAAGGGCTGGAACATTGCATAATCACAGGTTTAGATGAGATTCTGATTGAATTTGCTGGGCCACGCTAATGCGAAGAGGCACTCAAGAACATGGAAAGGTAGGGCTGCAGAAGTTACAGAGGCTAGCTTATTATACTATCACCAATCTCCATTAAATTGGCTCGTAAGATATTCTCAAGATATATCACTTTGGCACTCGATTACTTTTATATGAATCTGTCGAGGAAAAGCTAAAAAGAGCATGATCAAAGTCCGAAACCTGATCCTTCATGAAAAACAAGCATTCTGTGTGCTTAAGAGGTGGTCTAAATAAGATTCCAACTATTATTACATTGAGCTTTTTGACCATATACTTTTTTATTTTTTTATTTGAGGAAATCTATTTTTCAGAATACATAATTTGTGGGTCCAACTAAATGAGTACAACTCCGATTGTTCAAGTTTCTTATAAGAAATACATGTTCTGACTCGAACTCAAAACCTGTTATACAGATGTCAAACTCTTTATTATCATACTATGCCCTCTTGATAACTAGTTAAACTCTGGTTTTTGACCATATACATTTTTCATGCAAGGAAACCTCACCTCTTAAACTTGTTTTGCGGATCCCAAAAAGCTAATTAAACCCTAATTATATCATGCTCTTACAAAATAAAATATACATATTCTAATTCAAACTCAAAATCTATCAAATTTTTCATTATCACATAATATTCTTCGAGTACTTAACCATATACTGTATTTCATGTAAAGTGAGGGTCATGATTTGTGTCAAGATGTCAATGTCCCACCTACTGTATTTCCTTCAACGAGACCTTTTACATGAGAATGTTTGCATTTAACAACTATGTTGCCAACAATTACATTGTTCCTAGCCTACCATTAATGATTTTTCCAAATTTACAGATAGAGCACTTTGTGACAGCCCAAATTTAATAACAGAATATACTCGATGAAAAGTTGTTATCTTGCTTAATTCTATATAAACCAAGCAGAAGGAAAAATTAAGCGGATAAGAAACCTCACTCAACCAAGTATCCGTGGCATTTAGATGCTAAGAAAATCAAATGTAAAAGGCATATAAACGATAACTTACATTCCAAGGAGAAATGGCCAAACCTCCGGTCTAAGACTTGGATCGATACTCTGCATTAGAGTTTAAGAAAAGATAACACCCCATCAGCAGTAAGAAATTAGCATAAGGAACATAAAAAAATGCATGAGACTCGATGAATAACTAAACAAAACAATAAAAAAATCAGTCACAGAGAGACAAAGTAGAGGCGAGAGTCTGCTTGTGTTAGAAAATTTAGGAACCGAGAGGCTGAGGGAGGCGAGAGGAGAGAGGCGAGAGGCGAAGCTGCGAACAAGGGCTCCACGGATAACAATCCATAAAAGAAAAGAGAAGCAAGGTATACATTAACTAAAACATTAAAATAAAACAGAGTAAATTATTTACTTACCGTTTGTCAACACAGAAACAGAGGCCGAGAGGGAGAGGCGAGAGGGATGGAGAGGCCGACAGGCGAGATCGAGCGAGAGGCCGACAGCGAAAGCCGAAGCGAGAGAGAGGCCGAGAGGGGGCTGCTAAGGTTTTTTTCAAAGGAATCGTCTATGAGAGGCGAGAGCGAGGAGGCGAGACGGCCGAGTGGGGTCTGCTAGCCTGCTAGGTTTTTTCAAAGTAATCGTTGATGAGCGACGACCGACGAGAGCGAGGAGAGGCGAGAGGGACAGAGTGGAGTCGCTATCTGCAGCTGCTAGGGTTTTTCAGAGGAGAGGCGATGAAATGAAGCTTTATATTTAATATAGTCGAGTGTTTTAAGTTTTAACCGAACCAAACCGGTTCGGTTTGGGTGACTTCGGTTTTTCAAAAAACCGAGTACTCGAACCGAACCGGAAAAAATTTAGAATTTTCTAATCGGTTTAATCAGTTTTTTTCCGGTTCGGTTTTGTCGGGTTTTTTTTCCGGTTTTCTTGGTTAACTCGGTTATTCGGTTCGGTTTGCTCACCCTTACTACAAATCATTGAAAGAGAAAATAAGAACTTTGGCCCATTTGTGTACCTCTCTATTTAATAAGAGAATCCCCACCCCTCCACCCCCTTTTTTTATTTTTTATTTTTTTTTATAATAAGCTTCTCTTATCATTTACTTGACCCCCTTCTTGTCTCACCACGCGTGTGCAAACTTGGAATGCCTCGTCAACTTTCGGCTATCCATGCCCCCCTTCTTGTATCTGTGAATTAAAAAACTTGCACATTAATTATTTATTTTGGAAGGATATTATATACTAAAATACTATGAGAGCATAGTATAATTGAATACTCTTCAAATTATTTAGTGGGTCCACAACCAATCAAGATAGAAACTACATCGTTTTGGTGAATTGCATATTAAATCCCTCTCATAAATCGGAAACAAATCCAAATTAACAGAGCATATCCATGGATTGAATTTTTTTGTCCTCTTGGATTAACTTGTTAATCTCATGACCATGAACATAATATTAAGATAACCCCATATAAAAAAATAAGAATAATCCAAGAAAAAATCAAATTGTAAATGATAAAATTGAACGAATTTTTTTTTATAAAAAGATCAAAGTCAACCCGTGTCAAACTCAAAAACTTATTATCCTAATTAAGAGGCCGAGACTAACCCCATAAAAAAAACCAAAAATAAGCAACATCCTCCATGAAAAGCAAATAAGGGAAGGAAATACAAAATGCAATAAAAAGACCCCAAGAAAATAAACAACAATAAATACAATAGGGATCAAGTTTGACATAAAAATCAAATGTTGGTGATGAAAATGAAACTCAATTTGTAAAATGTAAATTGTTTTTTAAAATAATGATAATTAAATATGATATCTCAAATTAAACTAAATTGTTAGGGAAATTGAAGAAAAAAATAAATCAAAAGAAGATTTTAAAAAATCAATATTGAATTTAATTTTTTTCAAAATAGTATTAAACAGTGAAATAAAAAAAGAAAAGAAAAATAAATATGTCAACCAACGTTAACATCTCAAAATTGTGACTCATTTTATTAGACTCAAAACATCATATACAGAAAGAAAATCAACCTCCCAAAAGGATCTAAAATTAAAAAAAAAATGGTAATTGAGATAATATGGGTGAAAATCAAAGGAAAAACTATATTAGAGGTTAGCTATAAATTTCCAATTAGAAGATTAAATTGAAAAAAAAACTTTAACAAAATGAAAAAAAGTCAAAAGAATGAGGACCAGACCAAAAATGATAATGCATCATAAACTTAAATTGAAGAACAAGATTAAAAACACATAAAACTTTTATTAAAAGACTAAGAGAAAATAGGAATTAGAATAATAAAAATCAATTTGAAAAAATAATATGACAAATCAGAATCGAATGGTTAAATTGAAAACAAATAAAACTTTTATAAAAAAATAAATAATAAAAAATAAAATTAAAAAAATAAAGATAGAAGCTGAAATATCAACAACAAAGAAAATCAACTTATAGCTTCTAAATGGAGGAGAGAGGAAAACAAAGATTTGTTGGCTAAAACCATCACTCACACACCACACTAGGATGATAAAAAAGAAAATCACAAAAAAAATATGAGAAAATAAAAAATAATTAAAAGAATATGGACTAAATTCAATATAAAAATCAAGTGTCAATGATGAAAAAAATTCTAATATCTCAATTTAAACAAAATGATTAGGGACAAAATTGAAGGAAAAGTAAATCAAAAAAATAAAAACTATGAGATTTTTTGAATTATATATATTTTCTCAAAATTATAATGAACAATAAAGTAAAAAAAAGATGGTAATTAGACCTTTTTAAACGAGTCATTGAACGCACCAATTAAAAGATATAGCAACTTGTACACAACAAACAACAACTTATTTATTAAAATATTCTAAATTTATATTGATTCCAACGGTCAACAACATTAATGTTTTTACTTGGAGGTCAAATAAGTCATTTAATGACCAGGGATCAATGAAAAAAAAATGCCCCCGTCACACAAGCCTTTGTCTTTTAGAAGGGCAAAAACGTCCTTACAATATGACAATAGTAATGAATAGTAAAGCTAGTCTTTGCAATGAACAGAACAAATAGGGCCGAAGAGCATTGATATAAGTTCAATGTCCATGTTTCATAGCCGTAAATGGGCCATTAATGGGCTTTGTGGTCCATGTTTCTTTGAATGGGGTGGCTCTCTTGATGAAGTCATGGAACATTTCAGTGAGCACAGAGGAAGCCCAACTGCGTATATTTAAGCCCATAGGTCATGGGTTTTAGAGCAAAACACTATGGTTGTGTTTCACATTGTATTTTTATATTTTTTTATTATTATTATTTTAAATATTTTTATATACTAATATATAAAAAATAAAAAATATCATGGATTTATTGTGAATGGCTAATCTGTTCGGGGTTCGTGGTTGCTCCTCCTCCTCCTCCTCCTCCTCCTAGACTGAGCTTGTGCTCTCACTCTTACAAAGATCCGGTAGAGCCATGGCTGCTAGACCACCACCACCACCACCACCACCTTGTTTGTAGCTAAAGCACTCTTCTACAGGCAGCAAAGAATATCACATCTTCTACTTTTTGCACTCTTAATTAAAAAAAAATTGCGATTATGACAATGATTATAAAAAGTAAAAACTAAAAGGGCCAACAAATATTCCATTCTTTTGGCTCGCCACTCGCAGAATAGGAAGATAAGAAAAGCAGATGAAAATAGAGAGAGTGGGTGGGGTCAGAGGATTTTTTTATTACTGTGTTTTGAAAAAAATGAAAAAGTTTTTATTTTTATAATTTTTTATTATTATTTTAATACATTTTTGAAAAAAAATTAAAAAACAAGATTAATCAAACTTCAATACATTATTTTTAGTTAGTGCTGTATATTAGTTTAATAATAGTTATTTTTAACATTATTTTTTATATATCCATGTATACATTAAATTAATTTCTTGAAAATTAGTTCAACAAATTAATTAAAAAGAAAAGAAATCCTCCCAAGCAGAGCACGAAAACAAGATAAGATAATAGTATCCAACAAGGGTGTGAAAGAAAAGGAAGCTGTTTGACGCTGCCTGTGAGAGTGGTGTTGGCTTTGTTTTCCAACACATAATTATTTTTTAAATAAAATAAAATAAAAGTACATGGAAACAAACAAAGAAAACCAACCCATAAATAAAATAAATAAAAAACTTGATTAAAGGCAAGGGGACCTGACCAAGTCTTCCCTTTCTCAATCCTCTTTATCTTCTTCTTAATCCCACCTTGAATTTCTAGGGTTTCTTTCATGGATCCTGGCACTGTATCAATCTTCATCATTTCATGAACTTTCGTTGATTTCCTTTTTGACCCAGTATTTGGATCATATCCAATCTCTTAATGGAGGTAGAAAAACCCAAGCTTTATTTATTTATTTTCCTCTTTTGAAGCATTAATTGTTTTTTTTTTAATTTTCTGTTGAAACACTGGGTTGATTTGATGGGTTTGTAAAGTTTGAATATTTTGATTGTATTGATCAAGTTCTCATCTGGGTTTCATTTGTGAGTCCATGATTTTAACTAGTGAAATGATTTTTATTATTCTGTTTTTTAAATGAAATATATAAGGAAGCTGTTTATAGCTTTCTTGTGAATCTGTAAAGGGAAATTATTTGAGGATGGAAAGGAAAATAACGTACATAACAAATGTTAAAAAAGAAAAGACGTATTTTTTTCCTTATAAAAAAAGAGAGAACATGGATGTGTAATTCTATGCTGGTGCTGAATTTTTGTTGGGCCATATTGGGTTTGGAATAAAGTTTCCCTATTCTGGTAGATAAGCCTAGCTAGTGGGATTTTATTTTTCGAGTTTGGCTATTGGATTTATGGTGAGAATTCAACAGGCTGGGTTTGTTTTTCTTGTCAGTTTAACATGTAATATGTGTTGGAGATTTCTTATTGATGTAAGGAACTAACGATTTCAACTGTTTGGCAATATTATAGCCTGTGCTCTTTGGCACAGAAGATGCATTTCAGAAACACTACACAGTAAATTTCACCTTTTCACTTGTGTGTTGAGTGATTTAGCAGGCTATCTGTAACCGTTTTGAGCGATTTAGTTTTGGTGTTTTGCAGGTTCTGGAGATGAATGAAGCAAAGAAATCTGAAGTTCATATGACATCAGCTGCGGCATTTGTGGAGGGAGGAATCCAGGACTCGTGTGATGATGCTTGCAGCATTTGCCTCGAAGAGTTTTGTGAAAGTGACCCCTCAACGGTAATAATTTTTGTCACATTCGATTCATTCTTCTCCTCTTTAACCATAATGTACACGGAATTCTATAAAAAAAAATTACTTATATGGCATGTCCATATTCTATAGCCTAAATATGTTTTCTCTTGCTTTGCAGGTGACTAATTGCAAGCATGAGTTCCATCTTCAGTGCATCCTTGAATGGTATAGTGCATTATGTTTCAATCAATTCTATCTTCCTTTTTCCCTTTTTGATTCTTCTAACTTTTTCAAAACATATTTGCTCGTTTTGTGTGGTTTTCCTTTCTTTATTTAGGTTCAACTTATGTTGACATTTGAATCGATGCTTATAGATGGGTCAGTGGTAGGTTTGGAGATAGTTTTAAGGACATATATTGAAGTCTGGGATGGACTTAGAGATACAGCGAGGGGTTATTGTATTTGGAAGGAACAAAGATCTACTAATTATTATTGCCTGACATGAGTCTCAAAATACATTTTAACTTTAATTTGACTATACTTCCTTGCCTCCTTGTGCGATGTAAGAAATGGTTCCAATTAAGCTAATAAGGATTTTTGATATCCTCTGATTTGTTCTGTATTGCCGCTGCTGTTTGCCACTGTCATGTACTGGGTTTACATGTGCAGTTATCTTTCTTTTTTGCTTAGTGAAGCCTTTGTTGGAGCAGTGTCTTCTTTTGCAAACTTGTTCTCATCTGTAGAGAGAACATGAAGAGTTGAATTTATTTTCAGCTCAGTATTTGATCTTTAATTTTAGCATTTCTAACACTGTTGAAAAGTCAGTGGTACCTGCTTTCTTACAACTGAACCCAGGTAAATCTTGATTCCAAACTTGTTGGTCTTTCATTACTGCTTACTGTTTAAGCTGGTGGTACCTATTTTACTAAGCAAACAAGTCTACAATTTTAAAAGTGCAAATATCTCTGTGTTGTCCTGTTATTTTTTCTTAAATAATTTGCAACTAATAGCTACTTTTGTCCATTAAGAAATCAAAATTGCAAGAGTATAACTTAGTATTATCTACACGATGGACTATTTGACAATGGTTAACAGATGCGAATCATTGTGGTGTGATGGTTGAGTTTAAGAAGGAAGAAAGAATCTGAGATTTTTTTCACTGATTGTTATTTGTAGGTGTCAGAGAAGCTCCGAGTGCCCCATGTGTTTGCAATCCATTAGTCTTAAAGATCCCACCAGGTTGGTTTTGCTTGTTAATTATTTTGATTTGTGCTATCTGATTATCTGTTCAATTACATTTCTTAATCATTTTCATGTTGTGTCAGTCATGAATTGTTTGAGGCTGTAGAACGGGAGAGGAAAATCAGGGCCGCTCCTTCAAGAAATGCCACTATTTTTCATCATCCTACACTTGGGGATTTCGAGTTGCAGCATGTCCGTTTCCTATCATTGCTGAAATCCTATGTTTGTTACTGTTTGGTTAAGACATTGCAAGTTATATTAGGAGATTAATTCTGACATAACTCTTACTTCATGGTCCAGCTACCTGTTGGTGTAAGTGATTCTGAACTTGAGGAGCGAATAATCCAGCACCTGGCTGCTGCTGCTGCTATGGGAAGGACCCGCCACTTTAATAGGAGGGAAGGGCAGAGAAACAGGGCATCTTCCCATGGTCGTCCACAGTTCTTGGTATTTTCTACTCATCCTGGTGCACAGCCTTCCGGTCATGTTTCTTCCTCTTTGACTCAGATAGGCGCGGAAAATGAACCAGCTCTGGTCACTGTAGCTAGTCCATCCACACCGCTCACTTCTGTTGGGGATGAACTATCACAACAAGCCTTGCAATCCCCTTCTGTTTTAACTGATCAAAGCTCCTCTGCATCTGGATCCACAGCGATGCCTGCAAATCATCAAGGATTTTCCTTTAATAATAGGTATCGATGGTTTTCTTTTGTAATCTATTAATGATTTTTTTTTTATATGTACAAGTTTTTTCATGCACTTCAGTTTGCTATATAAAAGTGCATGAATTGAATATTCTATCCTTCTTTTTTGATCAGGAGCGCTTCTAACCAGTCCTCATTGCCAAATCAAGATAGAGCCGGGCCATCAGAATTCCAGTCATTTTCAGAATCTCTAAAATCTAGGCTTAATGCAGTTTCAATGAGGTATAATATGTAAAGTGTAAAATATATTCCAGTATTTCTTTGTTTCAAATTTAGTATTTATCATCTAGTAGCTTCTAATTTACTGTCAACATTTGTTTGTCCTCAAAGGTACAAAGAGTCAATTTCAAGAAGTACAAGAGGATGGAAGGAGAGACTGTTTTCTCGCAGCAATTCAATGTCTGACCCCAGCTCTGAAGTTCGAAGAGAAGGGAATGCAGGAATTGCAACTGTATCTAGTGTGATGGAGCACCTTGAGACCAGAGATAACGGTGGAGACAACCAAGTTTCCGTGTCAAATCATATGACTGATCGCTCCAATGTGGAGAGGAGCAACCAGAATAATGCTGCGACTCACATAGAGAGCCCATTAAATGAAGGAAGTACACCAGCTGCTTGTGTTGCAAGCTCTGCATCTACTTAAGTTTAAGAGTTTCTCCAGCAATTACATCTGTCCTCAGCATTTCATCTTTGAAGGTGAGTCATGATTTTGGTGTAACTTTCATTTTTAAAGTAACTAGTTTACCGACGCTCCATTAGATGCCACCATTTCTGTATTTCTTTTCCCCTTTTCACTACTTTTGAGTAGGAGGAGCTTCCATTTTCTTTGTTAAGTTGAGTGCACATCTGACACCTAAACTTAATGGTCGTTTGATACTTTGAATGTTCCATACATATTTGCTTAGCTGATCCCATTCATCTCTACACCATTTTATTTAGACATATCAATGTATCCTATTGCATGATATTTCTTTGGTCTCTACAGTGTTCATCTACTTGACTGAATGCAATTCATCACTATGCTCTCCTATTCTGTGGCACTTCATGCGTGAGAATGGTCAAGATACGGCCATTCCACTCTTGTTGATGTGAAAATTATATTAAGGGAAAGGCCAGCCAACCTTTTCCAAGTTTCTTAGCCTAGGTGCACATCATATGAACTACTTCGGGACATATAATATTTAATCTGAGTTCGATTTCAGCTTTCAGGTTATGAACTCTTTTGCTTCAAATATGACATGCTGAGGAGAAGATGCTGTGTATCACATCCAGAGGAGGAGCATTCTCATGAGATTGAATAAAAAGGTAAGAAAGAGCAAGTCCTTAGAAACAACTTCCATGTGGACAGATATATATTGGGTATATGTATGTAAATTTGTTTTGTGACCCAGATTTGTTTCAAAGCTAAAGCTAGAACATCCCACGAGGAAAATGTATTCTAGCTATATTATGCCTGGATGGTTGGATTTTCGTACATGCTGAACACTAATATATCTATCTAATCATGTATTAAGATTTTCAAACTCTGGCCGTTTAAAGGAAAATTACTGGTTTGCCTATATTTTATGACGATTTGTGACATTGCACTGTGCACAATCCCCTTCCCTGCTTTCTGGAAATCTGTTCGTGGCATCACGGCTGTAATACAAACTCAGGGTTGCTGGTCTATGGGAGTTGTTGATGAACTTATTCGGAATGGTGCAAATTTAGCTGTGAACAATTTTGAGCTTAAATTTATGCATGGACCAAGAACAATTCTGAATCTGGCTTCCTTGTTATATAATCTCTAGGCTTTATTACTGAAAAGAGCCCCTACAGAGGACGTAAATTTTTGGTTCTCTGCTCACTGGATGATCCAGTAACGTACCCTCACCCAAGGGGGCATGCGTGTATTTGTGTTTAGCTATCAAAATCGACGGCTAAGATAAAAAGAACAAAATGTTATGAATAATAAAGGACAACTATTGCAAGTGTATCTAAAGATTATCCTTTTTACTTAGTATTTAACTAGTTTGATGGCTTGCTTGCGGGCTTTTATATAATAAAATATACTATATCATAACAATAGTTATATTGAAGTGTTAACTTATAAAATTATCATCATTATTATTTTTAAAACAATAAAAATTATTAAATTACATCGAGAAAAAAACACAAACAAAAAGCAATTTAGAACAAAAATTAAAATTACTATTATTATTTTTAATATTAATATTATTATTGTGTTAATAACAAAAAAAAATTAAATCAAAGACTAAAAGAAGTCTAAAAACATTAACAAAATAACAAATAAAAAAATAAAATAAATGATACAAAAAAAAATTATTACCTGGAAAAAAAATCATTTGATTTGAAAAATAAAAAAATTGACCACACTATGTTGCTGGCTGAGCAAACAAGTTTTATAATTGTTGGGATTAAAGAAATTAATAGAATTTGTTGGTCCAAAATTAAAATATAATATCTATATATGCGAAATTTAATATAATAAAATAGATTATCATACCCTATTATCAAAATAGCAACATCAAAGTTTTAACATCTAAAACTATCATTGTTATTACTGTCAAAACAATTAAAATTATCAAATTATTCTGAGAAAAAAAACACTCAAAAACATTAACAAAAGAGTAGACAAGAAAAATAATTGAATTTAAATTTATTATTATTATTGTGTTAATAATGAATAAAAAAACATAAATAAATGAAAGACTAAAAAAATCATAATAACTTTAACAAAAGATCAAACAAAAAAAATAAAATCAAAATTATCAGGCAAAAAACAAATTCATCTAACTTGAAAATAAAAAAAAAACAATAAAAAAAAGCTAAGAGAAAGAACAACTAAAAAAATATAATAGATGATAAAAAAATCATTTAATTTGAAAATAAAAAAAAAATATATACACACGTTACGAGCTGAGCAAACAATTTTTATAGGATTTGCTGGATCAAAATTAAAATATAATGTTTATATATACAAAATTTAATATAATAAAATAGTTCAACACACTCTATTATAACAATAGAAATATCGAAGTCTTACAATCTAAAATTATCATTGTTATTACTATCAATACAATAAAAATTATCAAATTATCCTGTAAAAAACACATTCAAAAACATTAACAAAAGAGTAAGTAAGAAAAATAATTAAATTATTATTATTATTATTATTATTATGAAAGAAATAAAAATAAATGAAAGACTAAAACAAATCCTAGAAACTTTAACAATAGATAAAACAAAAAAAATAAATAAATTTATCATTGGTATTACTATCAAAACAATAAAAATTATCAAATTATCCGGAGAAAAAAAAAACATTAACAAAAGAGTACGCAAGAGAAACAATTAAATTATTATTATCATTATCATTATCATTATAATGTTAATTATGAAAGAAACAAAAATAAATAAAAGACTAAAAAAATCCTAGAAACTTTAACAATAGATAAAACAAAAAAATAAAATAAAAATAAAATTATCATTGCTATTACTGTCAAAAAAATAAAAATTATCAAATTATCCAGAGAAAAAAAACTAAAAAAAATTAAAAAAAAGAGTAAGCAAGAAAAACAATTAATTTGTTGTTGTTGTTGTTGTTGTTATTGTTGTCGTCTTAAGCACACTTATATATACATGGACAAAAGTAAGGATTATTCTAGAAATATAAAAAATAAAAGAATTACAATCACAAATTAAAAGTTTAAGGGCTGAAATGAAAATCACATTTATTATCAATTTCAATTAAAGGACAAAGTTGTAAAAATTGAAACTTTTGTACCAAATATATTAATCTATTTAAGCCCAATCCAGAAATTAAAAGAAGGAGGACCAAAGTGAAACATTAACATTTAATTCATTGCAATCGAAGGACGCAATCAAACTAAATCAAACTTATATAAGAGAAATTAGGATCATACATAAAATTAAAAGTCAGGGGACTGAAGTGAAAAGGCACCAAAACCAGGGGCCTCTCCTGCATTTTTACGTGCAGGAGAGAGAGAAACGGTGAAACCGGCTTTAACTAGCCACCACCGCGTCCACGTCCACCTTGTGACAAAACGCGTTGCACCGAGAAAAAGACTAGGCGGAGGCGTATCTACAGAGATGCCGGTAGCATATTTTCGGCGACTGTATAAGCCCTCACGCGCCACATTAACAGGGCATGAGGCGAAATACTGCTTGTCACATGTCCCGCACGCGCGGACAGTATTTTGACAAAAACGTAAAAAATTATGGTCAACTACCGGTATATCCATGTGCCTAATTCATCAATTTTGTTTTATTAGGGGCTATATCAGTATTTATTCATTTTAAAAAAATATTAAAAAAAATAGTGCGGCGGACCGGACCGGTCTATACGCGTGCAATTACCTCTATGACCCTCAGCGTAGAAGCTGGTTTCTGTCCTATGAAAGGGGCAAAAACGTTAAGACACTGTTCATAATAGGAAAAAAAGAAGGTAAACATATGCGTGCGAAGCACAAATTGCAAATGTCTAGTCCACAATTAAAGCACTGAGAAGCAACAGGGAAACACTGAGATCTTTGAGTGTTTGTTATAATAAGCGTTAAGAATTTTTATTTATTTATCAATGTCTATATTTTTTTTCTTTTTTGTTGAGTGTAGATATCCATTTTTCTTTTCTCAATTAAAAAAAAAATCATGCTATCAAAAAAACATTATTGTATTATCTTGAAGTCTTACTGGCAATGTAGTGGAGGTGCACCGACTAGTTTTCTAAAAAAAATATTATTGTGTATTTATCATTTTTTTTTACACGTAAAAAACATATTAAAACAACACTAACATGATTTTTAGAAGGAAAAAATTAATTATGAACTTCAAATACTATAATTGTTTTTTAATATTAGAATGATAATATATTAGAAGATTTTAAGAAAAAAATTATTATGAAGGCAAAAAAATAGTTTAGCTCATGTCAACTCAATTTAATCTACATATAAAATCTAATTCTCAATTAACTAAATATTTAATGAAAATAGTGAAAAAATAATCAATTTTTAAAAAAGAGCAAAAAACTCTCAACTTAACAAGGGTAAATTTGTCAAACTCACAATCTAAGTCATGATAACAAATATATATTGGAAAAAAAACACAAATCACAATTCTCAACCAACTCAATTCTAGAAGAAAATAAAAAAATCAATGTAAAAAACAACAAAAAGTTAGAGTAAGAAATTGAAAAAAATAGATAGCAAAAAAATACCAACTCTAGTTAACCAGTCAAACACACCATCTAGATTATAAGGCCTATATAACCTAAGCAAAAAAGAGGTTCAATTCTAGTGCTTGCATTAGATCCACCAATTTTGGTCAAATTTGATTTTTTCATTTTAATGAATATATTTTTGTGTTTTAGATCATTTTGATGCTGATTTCAAAAATAATTTAAAATAAAAACATTTTGATGTATTTCAACGATAAACACTTTGAAAGCTACCAATCACACTTGAACACGATAAATGAACAAAATGCTCAATGTTGAAATAAAAACACAATTAAAAAAATAACTCAAGTTATCTAGAGTTAACCATCAAACTTGCGAACATGGAAATGAAATTAGGATTATCCCATATAAATAAAATCCAAAAAATAAATTATAAAATATAATTCTCGATCAACCTAATATTAAACTGAATTGAAAAAAAAAAGCAATGAAAAAAATAAATATCAAATTTTACATCAAACAAAGATGTAAACCTACTTTGACATTTTAGAGAGACTGTAGCACGAGAATTGAGAAGAGAGAAAAAGATAAAATGAAAAAAGAAGAAAATGAATGGGCTACCAGTGCTGATAGAAACTCTGACTATAAAATATCTTCAATAATAAATAAAAATATTAATTTGTATAAATAAAAGAGAAATTATAAAAATAATTTCTCAATTAACTCAATATTAAATGAAGAAAATATAAAAAAATCAAATATAAAAAATATTTAAAAAATCAAGTCAACATAGGCAAACTTGAATAATATACTGAAGTTATAAAAATATTATTATGTATGTTTATTTTTGTGTTTCGACATGTTTTGAAATTGTTTTTCATCTAAAAAAATTAAATTGAATAATATACTGAAGCTATAAAAATATTATTATTTTAATATTTTTAATTAAAAAATGTTTTAGAAAAAACACTTTGCAACCAGTTAAAAAATACACTTTCAAGACCTCCATGCCTTTTGTTCACGGTCATGACCCAAGAGATACTGTCTCCCCGTATTTTCTTTTTAAAACCAGCCCTGCATGTTTGTCTCTCCTGGTTTATCAATTGTGCTTGGAAAAGCGTCGGTGACACCTAGATTTTGGTATATTTAATACATATATATATATATATATATATATATTAATCATTTCTCTTTTTATTTTTGGTCAAAGTGTGCTGTTGTTGATGATATATTAATTATGTTTCTACTTTTATTTTTATAATTAATATGGATGTGCAAGTCAGCTTGTATTTATTTTAACTAATCCCACGAATTCTGAAGTTAAAACCATATGCAAGCCTTCAATGATTTCATATTAAAAACTACATAACTCGAATCTAAAAATACAGAGGGAGCAAACCCCTTAATCTAACCTCTTATCATTGAACCATCTACTAAATAATTAATTATCTATATAATTAATAAATATTATATATATATATATAAAATACGGTGATATTAATGATGTATTTTTTTTATTAATATGAATATCTAAATCAATTTCGGCGTATTATTATACCGCTAAATCATGACTATTATTTGTCTTTTATTGAGGGAAAGGATGCTACCTCCACTCTTCCAAAACGTATCCCATCAGTAATCGAGACCCAATTAAAATGTGGGGATAGCTGTATCTGTCTGCAAAATAGAATCCGATGACATGGGCCCTTCAACTTTTTAATTATGGTCGTGCAATCATTTTCTTATATCTATAATAATATATTTATTTTCCAGCTTTGCAAGATACAGTTTGTCATTGCAATTAAGCGTGTATTTTTATTAAAAAAAATCAAATTGATATTTTTTAATTTTGATTTGCTCATATTAAAAACAAATATATTTTAATAAACAATCTTGATTGCTGAATTAGAATTTGATTATGCCGCACATTTTCCACGCGAAATCACATGCATGAATCTGTACGTTCCATGGAGTTCTTCCATAGTTTCAATTATATAATGTTGGACCAACATGAATAGAAAGAAGGGGCATGGGAACTTGCAAGGTTGTGACTCGCCCTTTTTCTTTTTAACTTTGGTTGAAGTTTCAGTGTAAATGGGACTGGAGGGCTCTTCTTTTATGTTTTTCTAGGGCTTTTCTTGCGTGGTATGTCTGTAATCTTCGTAGTGTTTTACCTGTTCATTTGGACTTACAAGATGTTCAAGCGAGCCCGTTGAATAGTTAAGGTGTGTATAAGCTAGCCCGAACATCCGGTAAAAAAAGTTTGGTACAATTCAATGATTGTATGATCATCATTAGTCAAACTAGTTGAAAAAAAAAAGAGAATAAAATGAGAATTTGAGCAGAGAAAAACAAAAAAGGAAAAGTAGACATGTGAAGAAGCCTCCGTTTGGTTTTAATTATTAATTTTTCTACTTAAAATTGATGTTTTTTTTTTAATTTCTGTTATGTGCTAACATAAAAATAATTTTAATATATTTACAGTAAAAATAATTGTGAAAATCAACCTATTGTAATTCAAGAGTTCCTGAATTCAGCCGAGAGTGACGATAGATACGCCGGCAGGCGAGGCGTCGCAGTCGCAGCATGGAGTTTTTTTGTTTGCCCAAGAGTACGCTCACGCTTGAAAGCGCGCGTGGAGAGAAAAGAGATTGGAGTAGAAATAATGGCGTGAACTCAATTTCAGACAAGGTCACCGACACTTCTGCTTTTAACCTCGCTTCTACCCTGGCAAGTGCACACGTGGAATGCTCAGACTCTCTCGCCTTGTGAATCCCCCACAATCACATGTTACTATTTTTGTTAGGATATTTTCGTTTTTTATGTGGGGAGTTAGAGTTTTTGAAGATTTTTTTTAAGCAATTAGTAAAACAATGCAATCTAAATTTTCTTTTTTGAAAAATAATATATCTTAATACAAATTATGATTGAGAAGATGAGATTAAAAATTAAAAATTAGTAAAAAACACAGAATTTCAATAAAATAAAATAAAATAAACTCTGTAAATTACAATGAAAATAATTGAGAAAAAAAAGTTATGAGATACACTAACATCAATAATATTATTTTACTAATATTCTTTTCAAGTAACATTATTAAATAAAAATAATTATTTTAAAGGGCTATTTTAAAATATATTTTTTCAAATAGTATTAATAAATGAAAATACCCATTTTCAGGAACTAGATTAATTTATTCTTATATTTTAACTTAATTTTAAATCCATTTATATAAATCTGAAGGCTCGTAATTTATTTTTATGTTTTAGTTCACTCCTTAATTTATCTTCATTGAATATACTTTCATGCTTACTGACTTAAATCTCCTTATTTGTGAAATTCAAATTCCATTTAGTTTATTAAAAAAACATTTGAAATAAAAAATCGTCATATTATGTTAAAATACATTTTATTTTCTTAGTTATTCCTATTTATTAAATTTGACTTTATTTGAATTTTTTAGGTCATGATATTTTCATTATCATAAATGATAATATATAATATAAGGATATTATTTATGCATGTTCAATAAAATAAATCAAGATTTATAAATAGATTGATTCTGACCAAAGTTTGAATAGGTAAAAATATTATTTGTTATAAAGAAGAGGCTGGATATTGTTTTTTAGTTTGAACTCGGGGCCTTGAAGTTTTAATTTATCTGAAGAAATAAATTTAAATTTTATTTTGTCAAATTAAATATTAAATATATCATTGACATCACAAGAAACTCATATGAAATCGATCAAAATACAGTATTTAAATCAATATCAAATTAATTTAATTTAATAAGACTAAATTAAAAATAAAAAAAAGTCAAGTGACAAGAAAAAAATATTGAGGATAGCTGTTGCAACGCATATTGAATCATATATTTTTCCGTATTTCCAATGTTTTTCTAATATATCTTTTATCTCTTGTACCTTTTATTCCAAACATCATTTTTTTTTCAAAATCAAATAATAATTGTTAAATTAAAAATAAAAATGATCTAATAAAAAAATAAAAATGCAAATACATTAGTATTGAAGGATCGAATAAAAAATAAAAAAAGATAAAAAAGTTTAAAAATCCAAATAAAAAAAGATACAAATAAAGAACAGTCAAGTAGTTTATTATTCATGACACTCCAAGTTTTTTAATTGCACTGATAACATGTACTTCAATTTTTTTTTATTAAAAGATCAAATTGGTATTTAAAATTTGAATAGAAAGAGAATTAATGTAATGCACAAAAGTGGATTAGAGGATATATTGAGAGAAAAAAGAAAATAATAATAATAATAATAATTAAAATTAAAATTAAAATTAAAATTAAAATTAGTGAACAAAACTGGCTTAGTTTAACGAGATTTTTTTTACTTGTAGATCAGTGATATGTGGCGGAAGAAGCCGACAAACATAAAATTGTGTTTCTTGCCATTTAAAATGGTGCCCAGATGTAGTAGAGTATGTTGAAATTCACGGATTAAGGCAACAATACAATAAATAATGCAATCTTAAAATTAATTACTTTAAAGTAAAGAGTTAAGGAGAGAGATTGCTAACTCGGGTTTTAACGTGGTTCGACAAGTCTACGTCCACGACTCAAGTACTCAACCCGTACTTGAGTATTGTACTCTCTTACTAAACCAAGTAACAAGATTACAATTTTCAGCTGATGAATCCACACCAAGACTTTACACCACTTGAAGATATGCCCTCTTCAAGATTTTCCTTTCCACTTGAAGATGTCCCTCTTCAAGATTTTCCTTTCCCACTTGAAGATGTACCCTCTTCAAGATTTTTCCTAGTGATGTTCCTCACCAATACCAAGAGTTTTATACTCAACTCTCCAGAGTATTACAATGGTTGTTTTAGTAAAACAACAATACACTCTTAATAGTGTGGATATTACAAATGAAGATCTAAAATCTCTTTCTCTCACTTAATAGCACTTAGGATATTTGAAGGTGTTTAAGTGTAGTGAGAATGAGAAATACTCTTTGTGTTAGGATATGAAGATTTAAACACAAATATGAGTATTAATGAGGATTGATGATATGAAGGTGTTTATGCACTTCTAATTGCCTCAATATAAGATATGAAATTTATATCTATTTCGTTTTGCAATTAAGAGGCCTATTTATAAGTTTCAAAGAGAAACTAGCCGTTTATAGCCGTTAGAAACTAGCCGTTAGAAACTAGCCGTTTATAGCCGTTAGAAACTAGCCGATTAGAAACTAGCCGTTTGAAACTAGCCGCTTATAGTCTGTTTGAGTGCAATCTGTCATATCAAGCGGTCGACCGGTTCACAACGGACAAAACCAAGCTGGTCGACCGGTTCACAGCGGATAAAATAATTTGTCTTCCAAGCGGTCGACCGGGTCACAACCGATACCTCAAGCTGGTCGACCGGTTCATGCAGTAAATCTATTTTGACAAATTATCTTTTCGAATTTCTTGAACCGATTGATTATGACTTAAACCTTTTAATCATCAAATCCTTTTAATGCATGCAATGTGAAGTGTGTGAGTTCATTTTAATTTGTGCTATCAAGATAGAAATTGAGATTTACATAAAGCACTAAAATGAACATTTATTCTAAGTCTTCACTTGCTTGCATCTTGGACTTCTTGGAGTGATTTCTTCGTGTACTCCGTTATGCTTGTTGATGTATTCTTTGTATAAAACCTGTTTATAGCTTAATCTCACCCAAGCATATTATTAGCCCATTTTCTTTTATTGTTATCATCAAAATATATAAAGCATACAAAGTATGACATTATATGTCAACAGAGTAGTTGTTGTTTCTTAAATTATTATTTATTTAAAAATGAATTAAAATAATATTTTAAAATTAGTTTAATGTCCGGGTGAATTGAATGCATGCTCAGCCTTATATTTACAGGTTCATGAATGTTTATTAAGATAAAAAAAAACATAAATACCATCGTGGAGTTGCTCTAATCTTCCTTTACTATATGGCAATAAATTATTTAAAATATATTAAAATTCATTTTTAATAACCTGTAAAAATGAGTTTTATTTTTAATATAAACACAATAAATTATCTAAAATTATTAATTTAAAAAAGTTTTCCTTTCCATTCATCTCCAGCAACATAAAAAAATTAGTAAGAAAATAAAACAAGGCTGACGTGGCTTAAACTCGGAAGAAAAGAGTTCTCGGGTCGGCTCATGACATGTGATAGCTAGCTAGCTAGCTAGGTTGCCAGTGAGTTAGTGTAATATGCGGTCGCCTTCCGTGTGAGCCCCACATCCAGCCTGTGTATGTCCTAACCTTTTACAGCCTCTGATAAAAAAAAAGTGTTCCATTGATTCCGAAGTGAAGAGCTCTCCTCCGCGTGTCTCTTCTCCCAAGCAAAACCCACCCCCCTAACCGCATTCCCAGCCCTAAAAGGCCACCCAAACCATCCTCCTGCCGCCCTCCCACCACACCCGAAACAAGCACCCATCAAATAGTTCGCTACTCTTTAACCAGAAACCAAAGAAAACTAAAACTTTCTCATCCTTCTCCATTCCAGGTTCCAATCTGTGTCTCTGAGCACCATGGATTCTCACATCTATGGTGTCTCCAAGCAAGCCTTTTTTCTCTTTACTCTTTGTTTTTCCGTTGCCTCCATTTCTGCATTGCCCCATCAGAATAAAACTGGCAATAGTACGGTTACTGGTCAAATGATAAACTCCAACTCGGTTCTCGTTGCACTGCTTGACTCGCATTACACTGAGTTGGCTGAGCTCGTTGAGAAGGCTCTCCTCCTGCAAACCCTTGAAGAAGCTGTTGGCAAACACAACATCACTATCTTTGCACCAAGAAATGAAGCTTTAGAGCGTCAACTTAACCCCGAGTTCAAACGGTTTTTACTTGAACCCGGCAATCTGAAATCTCTCCAAACCCTTTTGTTGTTCCACATTATCCCCCAGCGGGTCGGATCCAGTGACTGGCCGGGCCATAAATCAAACCCCACCAGGCACACCACTCTCTGCAACGACCACCTGGAGTTAATCACCAAGAACTCAGGCAAGAAGCTTGTTGGATCCGCCGCGTTGACCCGACCGAATGATGTGACCCGTCCCGATGGAGTAATCCACGGTATTGAGCGCCTCCTAGTTCCACAATCAGTGCAGGAAGAATTCAACAGGAGAAGAAATCTGAGATCCATATCAGCTGTTTTGCCAGAAGGAGCACCCGAAGTTGACCCAAGAACCCACCGATTGAAAAAATCCGAGCCGCCAGTCCGGGCCGGTTCAGAACCGGTTTTGCCCATTTATGATGCCATGTCTCCTGGACCATCACTGGCTCCCGCCCCAGCTCCAGGACCCGGCGGACCTCACCACCATTTCGACGGAGAAAGCCAAGTCAAAGACTTCATACAGACGTTACTTCACTATGGTGGCTACAATGAAATGGCTGATATTTTAGTGAACTTAACCTCATTAGCCACTGAAATGGGAAGGTTGGTGTCTGAAGGATACGTGCTCACAGTTTTGGCACCGAATGATGAGGCCATGGCTAAGCTAACAACAGACCAGTTGAGTGAACCAGGGGCACCGGAGCAGATCATCTATTACCATATAATACCGGAGTACCAAACTGAAGAGAGCATGTATAATGCTGTTAGAAGATTTGGGAAGATAGGGTATGATACATTGAGGTTGCCGCATAAAGTTGTGGCTCAAGAAGCAGACGGGTCGGTTAAGTTCGGGTCGGGTGATGGGTCGGCCTATTTGTTTGACCCGGATATCTATACAGACGGGAGGATCTCAGTTCAAGGGATTGATGGGGTTTTGTTTCCTGAAGTCGAGAAAGAAAGTGCTTCTGTTAAGAAATCCGTTAGCTCTGCTAAGATTGCCACTACCACGCCAAGAAGAGGTATGCTTTTGTTATTTTAATTGTTTGATATGGTGTTGATTTTACTGCTAAGTTTATTTAAGCATATTTAGTCTTAATTTAGATTATGGGTGCGTTTTCCTTTTCTTTTTTCCGGGGGGTGCGGTTAGTGAGGAATTAGGTCATGTTATGGGTGGTGGAGGTGATTAGTTGTATTAGGAATATAGGATCATACTCTTGCCAAAAGTTTTGGTATCTGTGGTAATAATTGGTGTCGGTGACGGGGCAGACACAGCTGTTAATCGTGGTCTATTTAGCATATGCAAGAACAGGAGATAGCTTGGATGAGTGGAGGGTTATATGATAATGTTTTTGATTTTGTGCTTTCTGGTAAAAGCTATGGTGCCTAAAATTGTCAACGTCAGGTTCACACTCTTTCCCAACCTTTTTCCTGGCCAAGGGAGGTAGGGAGGGAATTGGGCCATGAGCGTAGTTGTCGACCTGTTAGAGGATTATATTGCCATCCCAATAGTTTTCTGCTTGGATAGCAGAAGCTTGATGAAAAAGTGCAGCAGGTTCTGTCAGTGCAGAACGAAGATGAAGATGGCTTTGAAAAGTCAATTACCACTGGTGAAAGTGAGGTTTAGATGGATGAAATTAGGGTTATTGATATTATGGTAAACAGTCAGTTCCAGGAATCTGATGGCCTCGCCACCGACGAATCCAAGTGGTTGAAGTACACCACAGGATTGAAAAGCTGACAAAATCCAGGGTTTCCTAGCTGTGAACCACCACATTAACAGACCCCACCAAGACTAAGATGCCAACAAAACCGCATTTATTTATATAGCTCAGCTGTCATGAATCGTCCTGTTCTCACCACCCTTTCATTAGCCGAACCTGATTACTTTAATTCCAGTGTGGTTGAGACATTCTTTAATCTGGAATTTTCAAAAGCATCAGTTCATGTGATGGCGATACCTTAACCAGAGTTTACTTGACATTTTCATTTGTTGATTTGAATACGCAGGAAAGTTAATGGAAGTAGCCTGTAGGCTGCTCGGGACTTTCGGACAGGATTCACACCTCACTACATGCCAATGAAACACGGAGACAGCTCTGAAGTCTCAGAGAGAGTAGAGATGGAACCATGAAAACAATAGAGAAACGGTAAATCACTGGACCTGGTCCAGCATTTACCTCTGAAATCTTGTCTGAATGTTTGTTTTTCCAAGTTTGGCTAACATTTTTCTTCCATCATCGTCATCAAAATTGCAGTGGAGGCCTTTGTGAAATAGACACGATGGAAGGGGTGAATTTGCACTGCGTAATTTCCTCTGAATCCCCACCCATAAGAGAGAATCTGCTGGTATTTTTGTTATAAATACTGTAATTACACATCATTTTTTAATTATTTTTCAATGTCTGAACAAACCTGGAAAACCTCTTTGTTTTTTGGTCATTTTTGTTTTTTTATATATATATATATAATGGGCTGTCCTCTTTTTGTCTGTATATGATCCACCGCTTGTGAATCAACCTGAAACCTTTTCCCATTTCTCCCGTGAACTATTGTATTCCGGGGAAGAAAGAAGACCTGTGCTTGGTCTCGAGATGTTGTCTACTGTTTGATAAATAAAATGTTAATTGTGGTGATGGTGATTGCATGAACGATAATGCCATTGCAGATGAAGCCGGCATGACAGGTGGCCCTTCACGTTGCCATGAAAAAAAAAAAAAAGACAAGGGAAAACCCCCATCGTTGTCAATTATTGGATTGATTTTCTGATTAAATTGCTAATCAAATTTTAAAGCGTCAACAAGATCGAATATGGGGATTGATGATTACTTTTTTGACTTTATTAATTAAATTTGAAGCTGACAAAAGCAAGGTCCACTTCATCTAAAAAATAGGGTGGCCGACAGCTGCCCCAAGAACCATAACAGGGCACGGGATGAGAAGCCAGGCTAGTACTGCTTGACACCAGAGCATGTGGCTGGATCCAGCTTGCAGCAAAGATATTCCACTTCCCGAGGCATCTTCTTTTTTCTTTTCTATTCTTTTTTCGTGGATTAGCAGCTATCCGTAGAAAACAAAACAGCTGTTTCCTCACGCGACGTGACTACTGTTTGAGAATGATTTTGCATTTTAATATCTTTTATTTTTTCAAAGATTGTTTTTGAAAATAATCTAAAAATACATTTTTTTTTAATTCAAGATAAAAAATCAAAATTAAATTCTTTTTTTCTTTCTAAATTGCTCTTTAAAATAAATGCAGTGCCAAGAACACTCTAATTTCATAGGGTTTGACAGGAGGCTGAGCCTCATTGATCGAATTCCTAGTTTTCAATGCCAGATGCCAGATGTGGATTGGTGGTTGAGAAAATGAATGAAGAATTCCTTTTTGTTTTCATTCTTAAAATAATTTATTTTTTTATAACTTTACAAAGGATAAAATTATATCATTGGTGTTCAACGCACCAAACATAAATATAAATTTCAATTTAAAAACATACTTTATGAATGAAGATAAACGAGTAAAATCTTAATTGTCCCAGATTCTTATAAAAATATT
Organism: Salix exigua; assembly: GCA_032356905.1. NCBI lineage: Eukaryota > Viridiplantae > Streptophyta > Magnoliopsida > Malpighiales > Salicaceae > Salix > Salix exigua. Next base: position 5,989,522 of record CM063603.1, read on the forward strand.
TACCCTGATAAAAGATATTTACCCTGACTAGTTTGCAAGCTCTTTATTATACCAGTAGTGATGCCACTACTCACCCCAAGCTTCAATGGCCTTGAGTATGAACATAGATTTTTACAACAACTGTAACCTGTCACACTCTGTGAGGCTGGGAAATCAATGAGAGGTTGAAATGAGCTTTTCCTATTTGGTATCACAGCATAGACACCTAGCACTTTGTTCAAATCATAGAAAAAGAGTTTGATGAGATTTCAAGCAAGTCAAGGATATTTACTCAACAACAACCTCAGCTTCATAATCTGCCTCAACTTTTTTCCATCTGGGAAAATGATGGACTTCACTGTCTGCTTGCCCTTCTGAAATGGGAGGTCTTCCAGAGAATCAATGGTGGAGAGACACAGGCTTGTTGTATATCTAAATGTTCATCGGTACTGGTTGTTGCATTGAAAGACAGGCAATTTATGTTACAAAAGAAAAGAATCCCGAGCACTTCAGTAAGTTTTCAAAAGGAATACAAGCTCATATCGACAAGGAATACATGTTCAAATGGTAGATTTATGTTAATTTCACAAGTTCCCCTAAAAAATACCATATACACCAACATACAGCCAGCCTATTCATGGAACTTGAATAATAAAAAGAAAAAACTACAGATACAGGATAAAACAATCAAGTCCTCAGCCTCCGACCGTGACTTGAGGGAGAATAATCTCAGGATTGGACGAGGACAATACCAGTCCATCGTTCTGAGGAGTATTGTTTTCAGGCATGGTCTGTATTCCATTATCACGTACGGGGATTTTCATAGAATCATTCTCGTTTTCTTCCACTTTTTCGACACTGGCATTCTGGGTTTGACTCTTTGCTCCAGGTGGCTTTGCTTTGGACTTGACAGCCTTTCCTTCCAGTCCACTGGCCATGATTTGGCGAGATTGAAGCTTAGGTTGGGGCTTCATAATTGGTGTTTTTGAAGCACCATTATCCTTGTTACCGCTCCTCTGAATTCCCTTGGCCAGGATGCAAGATTCTTGGTTTAGACGTGGGCTGTGAGAAGCTCGTGGGCTAAATGAAGATCCACTATCTTCCAAAGAGTTTTTCTTTGAAGAGCTCTTGCGCCTTCCAAGCTTCGGTGAAATTGCACGAGTAGTTGGTATCTACAAGAATTATCACACAAAGCTTTATCTCGATGTTCCATGGAGCAGAAGAAAAGCACATTAAAATGCTGTTTAGCTAGATAAACTTAAGATTGAACTAGCAAGCGTGTTTGTGCAAATATATTCACATGACAATTGTCTCATGTTGGCTTGGATTCGTGAAATTCCCTAACTCCATCATAGCAAATGTTTCTAATTTCAATTATCAGTCAGAATTAGCAGGCATTGCAGAGACGCCCTCACTAGCTAACATCAATACCTTACCATGCATAATTTACTCATTAATGCAAGATCCTGAGCTAACTCACTACCTGCGGTCCTAAAAAACAACAATTGCAATTTGCAATGGCCAAACAAAAGCCTAAAACCTGCACAATCATTTACTATATAAATGCATTGTCATTAAATATGTCTGATTATAATTAGGGACTTCAAGATTCATATAAATTTTAGGCCACATTTAGGAAACTCAATTTAACAGGTACAAACAGACAAACATGTCAACAGAACATGTGGATTCGAAACCACAGTTTACAAGTTTGCTAGTCCACATAATGATGATAGCATTAGCAAGAACATAATGAGAAATGTGGGGGAAATAGTGGTAGTTACAGGCTTTTAAGGAGTTTATTTGGTGTGCTTCCAATCTTGAAGTTGATGAAATGCTGGTAATACAGAATGCGAAAAAATGACATGACGTTATCAATAGTTAACTGAAAGTTCAAGCATTACCTTCTTTAGTTCAGCTTTCGGAGGAGGTTCTTTGTAAAAACTTGGCATAGGTGTAGCTTTGAATGTCAAACTCTTCCTCAGTTGCTTGATCTCTGCCTCCTGGTTCTCCTGCATGCCATCAAAAAGTAAAATGAAGATCCCAATTCCTTTGGATTCAGAAGAGAAAGGTCAAGTTGTTAAAGAAAAGGAAGAGAGGTCAAAAGGAAAGATGTTCCGTGCAGAAGAAAAATCCCAGTACCTTTGATTTTTCCTGCAAGTTAGTTTGTTCAATTTCCTTAGCATGGATCTTCTCTTCAATCTTTGAAAAGAACTGGAGAACAACGGCCATCATACAATCATGTCATGGATTCAAATAAAAATATTAACAATCTAAGAAAGGAACTAAATTCCAGCAACAACCTCCTTCCGTTTTTCAGCACGTTCTTCCAATCTGAAGGAGAAACCACTACTTCTCCGCCCACTAGGAGTGGCACTTCTGATATCAATACAATGGCATGTTAGCAAACAGATGCTTGATATCAATAAATGATTACAAAACCAACTGTGTTTTATAAGAACATTACGAGGTTGTGGAATGGGTGTCATCATCTTCTTTGCTTGACAATGTGGATGTTTCAGGTTTTGGATTCTGATGAGCAGCAGACCTGCAACTAGATAATGATTATATAAGTACTTTATCCACTGAGCAAATTTACATATAGGGATACATTTATTCAAGGCAGAGGTTGCAGGTGGGGCCAGGGGAAACAGATTTGATTGCATTGGATGGGTGATAACTTACTCAGAAGCCTGGGGTGGAGGGAGCTTAGCAGCTTCATTCAAAGAACTTGATTTCGCAGACTGTTATGAATAAATAACAAGGAGTTACAAAAACAAGATAAAATAACACAAGAAATTGTTAATGGTTAAAATTTATCAGCAGAACCCTTACCGTAGCCTTTTGACTGCTAGACTTGCCCGTTGAACAACTCTGCCTGGTCAAAGTTTTACTACCAATGATATTTGATTCCTTTGAACTCACTCCAGTGGGAACACGCCTGTTTGCTTGATTGATACGGGGACGTGAAGTGACCTTCACCTTTGTTCCTTCATCTCTGGCATGCTTGGCAGCAGTTCTTTGCAGGTGCTCATCAGTGCTCTTCCTCATATTACCAGCACACACTCCTCCTTTTGCTGGAAATGAAAGACTCTGAGAAAGTATTGGCCTCTGGCCATGTGAAAATGCACCTGAGCCTTTCATATTAGTGCCTTTCCGAGGAGCATTTGATATTTTTTGTTCAGAAACAATTGATGCACCTTCACTTGCTATAGAAGAAGAGTTGAGACCTTCGGATTTGGCAAAACACTCAGATGTTTCTTTGGCATTAGGAGGCCTTTCACTATGGGTAGGATTTGTTTCTTCTTTTTCTAGTGCCACAACAGTTGCTTCAGCATGGATTTCTCTGGCGATGGTTTCTTCATTCACTTTATCTGCATTGTCGACCTCCATTTTCTTCAATGAATCTTATTGCAAGGAGCTGCAGAATTACAGTAGATAAGTAGACTGTGACCGCACACTGCTCTACAACATACGTTTTGAACCCAGCAAAATTGATCTTACCGAGAAAACAGCCAGATAGATTGTTGAAATTGAAAACCTTATTCTAAGAAACAAGAATGAACAGCAATCAAATTCCAAACTGAAATCACAATACAATTGAATAAGCTACAATTATAAAATGGAAAAACCAGAAATCAAATCAAATTCGAAACGTATAGATCCCATGTGATTTCATCGATAAAACAAAGAAAAGGGACTCGAACTTCAAAATTCAGAATAGATTAACAAAACTAGATGAGATAAAAGTCTTTTCCAAGTCAAACCACAACAAAAGAAGCGTTTTGGCTGGCTGGTTTCAGGAAACTGAAACATATCCTTCCATGTTGAAACTAAAAGTTACCTCCTTTTGAATACACAGACAAACCAAATTCTACCTTATCCAACTCCTTAGCAATCAAACAAAAGATAAATCAAACCCGAAACTGCCAAACCCCACACAACAACCACACACTTCAATGAGAGGAAAACCCACTTCATTTATGGAAACTAGGAGTAGAATGAAGATTTAGCCATAGTAGTTTCTAAAGCATGCGAGCTTCAAGACCTCTCCTTTCCCTCAGTATCTCGGCAACCAAACAACACTGCAAACCCTCACAAACTTTCAAACAGAAAAGATTGAAATGAGAGATCAGTCCAGGAAAAAAGATATCCCATGCAATTTGACCCTAGAAAACACCAATCAAGACTTAAACCAAGAAAAGAAGAACCAGATAACGGAACCTCATAAGAAAACAATCAAGAAAAGCTCTTCAAGATTTCAAAGCCAACATTACAAGAACATAAATACCATGCAAAAGAAAAATCAGAAAACAAAAGCATACCTTCAGACACCAGCGGAGGAGTGAAGTTTGAACTGTCGAAGGAGACGAGAGAGCAAATGAGATATAACACAGAAATGTATGTAAGAATGATAAAGAAGTGACAAACTCTGAGTCTAAATCTACAACGATAGATGTGTAAATGCAAGTTACAGTGACATCTACATACTCTGTCGCTGGTTTCTGTTGAAGAAATACGCAGAGGGTGAGGGAGATGGGTGTGAAGAGTTGAAGTAGGACGTGCATTTCAATGAAGTGGCTCGAAATAGATAGATGAGACGTGTTTTGGAATGACAAATGTGCCACTTTGATTTTATTATTATTATTATTATTTCTGGAGGTTTTGTTTTTTAAAAATAAAAAAATAAGATCTTTACTGTCTACTCCCTTGTAAGTTTGTAACTACAACCGTGGTTTTTGAATTCTGAATCTGGATGGAGGGAGGGAATTCTTTACTCTCTTTTTTTTTCTTATTAAAAAATTACAAGTGGAAGTTCTTTACTAATTATTGATTATATAAAAGGATTAAATGGTGTTTTAATCACTGTGTTTTAAAAATATTTGAAAAGTTTTTATTTTTTATTTTTATTTAAAAATATTATTTTTGATGGTTTTGAATTATTTTGATATGCTGATGTTAAAAATAATTTTTAAAAAATAAAAAAAATATTATTTTAAAGTATTTTTCCATAAAAAAAACATTTTTAAAATTAATCTCAACTATATTTTTAAACAATCGCTAGACTCGAAGCCCTCTACTTTTTCTTTGTTTTAATATATGATGATAAATCTAATTTTTTTTATAATCAATGTGCAATTGTATATATATATTATTGTGCCTTTGTGTGGTGGATGATAGATTTATATAATTATTATACAATAATTGAAATTAGTAGATAAACTCTCATTGACACATTTATATCATGGGGTGTTTGAAATTGCTTCTACTAATGTTGCTTTTCGGATATTTTTTAAAGGTGGCTAAAACCACAACTACAATGGTAATTCTAATTAAAGTGCACGCTAGTGTATTATTAATTTTATTGCACATTATATTTTTAAAAATATTTCTTGCTTGAAAATATATCAAAATATTTTATTTTTATTTTTACATGAGCATATTAAAATCATCAAAAACTATTAATTTGATGTTTTTTCAAGAAAAAAAATACTTTTAACAAGCATTAAAAAATTGTCATCTCAAACACTAATTAAAAGTTATGTTTATCTTCGTTGTTCAATCTATTTTTTAAAATACTTTTTATATTATATCTTTAAAAAATCGAAAAATAGTTTTGTTTTTTTAGCTTTTTTTATTTTTTTAACCAAGTTTTTCTTTCTCCCATTTAATCAAAAAAATTGAACATCCTGCAAGCTCAGTGAGCAAGTAAGGCATCGCGGGGTGACAGACATACCACGCAGGGATGGACTCAGGAGGACATGAGAGAGAAGCTCTCCAGCCCCACTCTCACTAGGACTCGAACTGACATTCGAAAGAAAGAGAGCGTTCCTCAACAACCACTAAGCCACGACCCTGCAGGCATAGTTGTCAATACCGTTCTGGTCGCCGTTCCGGTTTTTCGATTGGAACGGAACGTTCCCGTTTCATAGCGTTCCGGCGTGCTGTTTCGGTGTCGTACTGTTCATATATAATTATATATATATATATATATATATGAAAAAAGTAATAAAAAAACAAAATATAATTTTTATTGTTTATAAAATCAAAGTTGACGCAATAATTATTTTTTATAATATATATTTTTAATTTTTAATTATATATATATATATATATATATATATAAAGCTAACAGTTACAACGTTAAAGTTACAAACTATCTTACATTTGATTATTGGACAAATTGCTGGATTGATTTGTCCAGCTGGACAAATCAATTCTATCCGACATCGTTAGAATGTGGGATAACTTTACAGTCCGAGGATTTAAAGTTTCAAAACTATCCCTCATCGGCTAAAGAGGATTCCAGCCAAAGTGTTTTTTCTATAAATATAAGTCAGGAAATCAGTAGTAAACATGCTCACCAAGACTTTTATAAGGCTCAGTGAATTTTATATATAAATAAATAAAATAAAATAAAATAAAATATTAATTTAATAAAAATAATTAAAATTCTTGAGAAGAATTTTTTGGCCGAAACGGAACACTGGGAATCATTCCGAGGTATTCCGGCCGGAACAGAACGGAATTAATAACTATTACTGCAGGTGATAATTGTTGCATATTGATACTAGTAGTGATGGTCATAAGGGGATAATAATAATAATAATAATAATAATAATAATAATAATAATAATAATAATAATAACTATAAAAAGAGATAAATACAAAGAAAAACTACTTGACACGTACAATATAGAAAAGAGATAGATGCAAGGATTTAAAGACAAAAAATCATTTTTGATTAAGAGATTTGTTTCCAATCACTTTTTTTTAATGATTATCTCTTTTTTACATTATAAGTATAAAATCTTCTAGCCTCATTTAAAAAGAATATACTCTTTTAATTAAGATTGTAATGCGTGGTATTATATATCATGAGAATATGATAATAAATAAAACTTTAATAGGTGTTATATATATATAAATGAATTTCGGTTATTATTATTTCTAAGTACAGTGACGTGATGACAAAAAACTTGAGATCTGCACAATATTTTTCATGTTTAAATGAAGGTGTACACCCCTTTTAAATATCTAAAATGGTCAGAATTTGACTCGTTCACTTAGACACACAATTTATATTTTTCAAGGAATGATATTTTATTGTATAAAAAAATTAAGTCATTATTTTGTTGTTTTTTTTTTATTATCTAGCATGAGAAAAGGGGCATTATGGTAATATAGAATCATTAGCGAGCATGGGCCTTGGAGTGAGCAGAAGCCGCAGACAATGATTGAAGAAAACAGAGGAAGCTGTTTAACACGTGGGGGTGTGAGAGAACTCTCATTGAATGTAGGTCCCACTCTCATACAGAGGCACAACCCACAGGTGGGTGTGTCCCCTCGATGACGTGTCTCTACCAAGCATCATGATTGGTGTCACGTCGGAGCCCAACAAACATAGAAACGGACCCCACAGTGAGCTGTCACAACGTGCGTTGAAGATTTGTGGTTTCCTGCGGATGATGAGATAACCTGGGCCGTTGGATCAACGATTCAATCATTTTCCACATTCTGGGACCCGCTGATTGTCCTGGAGATTTGTAGTTGCGTTTATTACAGGATTTTGAGGGTGGTACGTTGCATTCTTGGAGCAAGGCTGGCCGATGTCGTCAGATTGTTTTTAGGAAAGCTCAAATTTAAATTTTATTAATTTATATTTTAAAAATATTAAATTGTTTAGGAAAGAGCGAGATTTATTTATTTATTTATTTTGGCGTCTACCACAATTTACCTGGTAGTGCTCTGAAAGCTAAGAAACAATGAGTGATATTTTATTAATATCTTTTTGTGACTTGTTTTTAATAAATAAATATAAATAGAACAAAGAAGTTTCATTTGAAGATATTATTATTGTTTTTTGTGCATCTCTAATTTTATTTTTTGTTTTTGTCTATTTTAGAATAACCAATCCATGTCTATGTAATGGATTAATGTTTAAAATTATTTTTTATTTTATTTTTTAAAATTATTACATGAAATTGATCTCAAAACACTAAATTTTTTTAATTTAAAATAAAAAATATTTTTTAAAATATTTTTAAAACGAAGCATGCATATTATATTTATTAATTGTGACTGTCCTTATATATATATATAAAATCAAATTAAAATTTCCCCTTAATCGAGGCTAGAAGAATTGGACCCGGGAGCTTCTCCAAACAACTCATCCTCATTGAGCTTTCTGCTCTAAAAGCACTAACCATCGTTCATCTTTGTACCAACCGGTGGTGCCCTTGATTTCCTCACCGGAAAAAAGAAAGAAAGGAGAAAGACCGTTGATTTCTCCTTCCGGGAAGCATCCCTGCTCGTAAAACGCTCTTTAAATATTTGGGATAACATTGGATCCGCAACCAGATTCTTCACCTTTTAGAAAAAACTAACCATTCCATGCATATTTCCACAATTTTATTCACCACAGCTTCTTTCATTTCATTTTATTTAGTTATGAGACATGTGCTTTACTTTTTTAAAAAATAATTAAATCAATGAACTCATAATCCATCCAAATCCTGGTTTTCTTTATTAAATAGACGTTATTGACATATGAAATTAAGTGTGATAATGTCATCTCAAAATATTTTCGTGTCAATTTTCATTTCGTAGAACTAAGTAGATGTTTGTTTTTGTGGTGCAAACAGAGTTTACGAAAAAACTTTCTATTTTAGTGTTTGGTTAAATTTGAAAAGCAGAAATATCACATGCGTCTCACAGAATAAAATAAGGGGAACGTTGGTGTAAGAAAAACAACTAATAGCTGCTTATTTGAGAGAGGCCCACGAAATAAAATGAGGGGAACGTTGGTGTAAGAAAAACAACTAATAGCTGCTTATTTGAGAGGGGCGGGGACTCGAGGGGACTTCTGGAGATGGAGAGGAGCTAATAGCTACTTGTTTGAGAGTGAGAGTGAGAGTGAGAGGGGGGGGGGGGGGTTATAACTGCTTATTTGAGAGAGGAGTGAGAGAGGGGCGGGGACTGGAAAAGGGATGGGGGTGGGAAGGCTTCTAGAGAGAGAGAAGTAAGGGAAGAGATAATAAACCTTAACAAATATATTTTTAATATTAAAATAATCTAAAATTTTAAAAACTTAATTAAAATATAAATAAATATATTAGTAAGAGATCACAATATAACTTTATCTCACAATTCTAATTTTGTTTCAAATGATATTTTACCATATGTTGTTCCTCGATCAAATAGTCAGGGATCGTAAAGTTCTTCACGTATGTATTTAGTTTGTGATGGAATTACAAGTAGTTTGATGAGAGAATAAAAACAAGTGTCTAATTTACTTAAATTATTAATTACATTTTATTATTATGATTATTAAATTTATAATATTTTTTTTAAAAAATACACACACACACACACACACACAATTTAAAGTAATTTCTCATGTTGACAGTAATATGAAAAATTTGATAACCAAATACATAAAATTGTTTTTCATTAACCTCAAACTCAACCACAATTTTAACTAAACACTTCAATTTTAGTTATGAACCATAGCTAAAAGTAATTTTCATGAAATTGTTTTTTTAAAACCTCAACCATAAAAGCAATCACAATACCAAACACACCCTGAATCTATTTCCAGTCAAATTATATTACAATTTTTTCATCATTTTTTGAAACTTCAACTCAATTATTCTTATTAAGGAAAATTACAATATTTCTTTTAAGATTTAATTGCATTTTGGCTTTACTATTGTAGTTTGAGAAATAATAATTTACATTCTGAACGCTCTTTCCATGTCTCTTTGGGGAGTGTGGTTGCGATTGTGTTTTAAATGTGATTTTCGTTCAGAAATGCATTGAAATGATGTATAATTTTAATTTCTTAAAAATCATTTTTTATAATATCACATGAAAATGATCTAAAAACACTATTTTTTTTAAATTTAAAGTAAAAAGTAAAGATAAACAATTTTTAATTTTTTTTTAAAACACAATGCCAAACAAAGTATATGAGCTCAGCACTTAACACCATAGTAAAAAATATTTCTCAATGTGAAATCCCTTTCAAGTATTTCATCAAGCAATTTTCAGGAGTAAACCATGTTCAATGATTTTAAATGGAGAAGCATGTACTTGAAGGCAAGATTTATTGGAATTTTGCTTTTCACTTGTAAATATGCTTCTTCTTTAACCTCAAAGATTTAAGTGGATTTTATGTGTCTAAACCTCTTTCGAAAGACATTTGATCTTGTTAGAGAAGAACTTGTTTGATATTATGTAATGGTAATTTTTCAAAATGTATATTTCTTTGATTTTTTTTAAAAGTATTTTTAAAATACAAAAACAAATAAGCTTAAAATGTTATTGGATAATAACAACAATATTGCCAACACAATGGCAAAAATGAAACTGGGTTCAAGATAGAAAAAATAGAAGGTTTAAAACAACACTTCCATCTAAGAAGGCAAGTATGTAGTGAGTGTCTTTAACCTATACCACACAAAAAACAATATATTAAGGTGCCTGGGAAGCACTAATAAAGTGTTTTTTAAAATTATAGTTTTTAGTATTTTTAGATTATTTTGATGTGTTGATGTGAATCTTTTTTTTTAGAAAATAAAAATATATATTATTTTAATGAATTTTAAGTGCAAAATAACCGCAACCACACTTCCAAACACCTTACAAGTCTAAATAAAATCAAAACATTAAACACAAATTACAGTGCCTATCACCAAGATAAATATATAATGAAGCCAAACAAGGGTTAAAGGTTAAATCATCTCATGAATCAACACCACTATATTCAAAACAAAATCAATAACCAATCTCTTTGTTACAAAAATCAAACCCTAATTTGTCATCCTTAAATAGTATGATTGTCATAACATTAAGTCAACATCATCAATGTTGCCACAATCACTAATTCATCAAGCCTTCTACTTCTCCATTTGAGGAAATAGACATGGCGGGAAAAAGACCAGAACCAACACTCTAAAGCAGAGAAAAGGTCGATGATAGTAATGGGAGAAAGTTAGTTCGATCATGAGGTAGAAGATCATAAATAAGCTAAAATACAAGTGCTACTCCTAGAAATTCTAATGCTAGTCTTTTTTTCTTATTAACATGGGTGTCTGAGTCAACTTGCATGCATCTCAACTAATTCCACGGACCCTGAAATTAGTAATTATGTAAGCTTTCAATGGTTATCATATTTGCAACCACAAGCCTCAGACCTAAAACTACAGGAGAAACAAACCCCTTAATCCCAAACTCTTACCACCGGATCACCTACTAAATAATTTATTCTAATATTAATCTTGCTACTAACAACACTAGTGGTACTAGTAACAAGCTTTGAAAAATGATTAAAGAATTAAATTATTTTTAAAAACAACTATTATCACAACACAAAAGAAACACTTACTCTATTGTTTAGGGTTTGAATTGGAATGAGATTGAGGATATTCATTTTTTAATAAATATATTAAATGTAGATGACTAAACTAGGTAACAAGTAATAATAAGTTATTGGGCATCTACATTTATTAAATTAGGTAAATGTAGATGACGAGGAATTTTCACTAGTTATGTTTTCAACCCATCAACATATTACCAATATATTTTGAACATCCATGAACCAAAAAGGTCTAAAAACACAAAATCAAACCGGGTTGCATTTATTTTTCTCATCTTAGATTTGTTTTTTAAAGCAACATCAAAATTCCAAATAATCACCATGAAGTTTCTTTCATCTCATGAAACTCGTGGACATCTAAAATATTCATTTTGATGGTTTGAAATGATCTAAACAACGACCAAAATGAATTGTTGACGAATGCACAAAACATCCTCAGTGTTTTTGGATACGTGAACAGAACATCCTTGATAATTAAGTTTTTTGATTACGTTTTGTGCTGCACATTCTCAGTCGTCCCCATAACTTGATATCGATATCATCTCCGTGTTAAGGAACCAACTCATCTAAAAGTTTAAACCGATAGATTAGGCCTCAAAATATGATTTATATTATTCTCTAACACACTCCCTCAAGTGAAAGTTTTTTGGACTTGAAACTTGTATAGATCCACATTACCTTGTGCTTGTTTTTTTATCAAATAGAACGGGGGTGGTGAGATTCGAACTCGTGACTGCTAGGTCAACAAGGCTCTGATACCATGTTAAGGAATCGATTCATCTAAACACTTAAACCGATAGTTGAGGCTCCAAAGTATGATTTATATTATTCTCTAACACCCCGCAACTATGAAAATCATTGGTTTCCAGCAGAATCTTTTCTCTGGAAGTTCTCCTGACTTTATGGCCACAAATTCATCCCTTCTAGCGGTGTTGGCAGTGATTAAGTTTGGTAGAACATAAGAAATATAATCTGAGAACGAAATGGACAGCCTCTGAATTGAGTTGCAAGAAGAATGTATTGTTCTTTACAGATATATCAAGTTGAATAAGATATTGATTTACAGAAGAAAAACCTCACCACCATGTTAATAAACTGATAGCGCCTCCCTAAATCCAATCCCAAGAATTTTACCCTCTACACCATTCTTACCCAATTCAGTGTTGCCTTTTCGCATCATGGCCACGAACTCACTGTAATCTATGCTACCATCCTGTAAACACAAAGCAAGAGCAAAATCAGCTGAACATGCTATGTTTCCAGGCAATTAAACAGTAAATGTTTCTGCCATCAATGGAAACAGATTCATAGTTAAGTACTCACATTATCTTGATCAACTTCTCGAATCATTTCTTCTAAGTGAACGTCATCCATGCCAAATTCGTTGCAGGCCTGTTGGAGTTCATCTTTAGTGATATAGCCGCTGCCATCTTTGTCAAAATATGAGAAGGCTGCAGATAGATGATCGTCCTTTTCAGCTTTGTTTAAATGTAATGTGGCCGCTATGAACTCCTTGCAATCTATTGTGCCACTGTTATCAGCATCTGCCTGCAATTTTGAAACAGCCATGGATGTCAAGATTCACAGAAGCAGCTGCATAACACCAGCACTTTAGCATTCCTTCTAGTTCTTGCAAGACCGTATTGAATTTCCAAAATGTGGAGGATTGAATTTAATGGTGAATCAAAAAATGTTGAAGGGAGGGCCATAATTCAATTTTATGTCAAGTATTGACCGAGATTTCTCATATGCGTACTTCAGAATTCTTAGATGGTTATGGATGATCTTACTTCTCGCAGTAGAGAATGAATTTCAGCCTCGGTGAGATTCGCACCGAATCTTCTCAGTCCCACTTTGAGTTCTTCGAAAGTAATTTGACCACTGTTGTCTGTGTCTATCATCTTAAATAACTCTTTCAATCCAGCAATTTCATCTTCAGATACATTCTCAGCAATGACCTGCAGAAAATAGACGTTATGTCAAGAGGAGGAACATGAATTCTTCATTTACAGTAGTATTACACAATTTGTGATCGAAGAAAACTTCAATTCTTTGTGGAAAGTTAAGTGTGGGATTCAATAAGTGAGGATATAATTGCCAGACTTACTCTAAGAGCCATTTTCTTAATCTTGTTCATTGCAGAGAACTGCTTCAAGCAGCTTAAGACTGCAGGATCTAGAGGCTTGTCTGGAGCCACGCCGTCATCATGAACCCAAGGATGACCTGCAGGGAACCGAAATATGCGTTCAGCAATGGCATATTTTCTGCTGAGATGATCGTAGACAATAAATAAACCACAAATTTTCAAGCTCGACGACATATTTCGATCTGGAACCTAAATGCAAGCAATTTGGCATCCCAGCTCATAACTTTCAACGTTCCAGACTCATCATTTCCATGATATATGAAGTGGATATATAGGAAACCTCATGCTATCTAGTGCCAAGGGTCTTAACCAACTATGAATCCTATGATATCACAAGTCTCACATTTCAGTGATAAAATCTCGATGGAGGGAATCGAACAAATGTATCACAACTTACAAAGAACTTCATGGGCAGTGAGTCTCTTCTTAGGGTCCCTGACAAGCATTCTCCTGACTAGATCTTTAGCGCTGGAAGAGATGTTAGGCCAGGGATCTGATGTGAAATCCAGATCACCATGCAAAACCTCCTCAAATATATCATGCTCGTTTTCTGTGCCATTGTCAACTGAAAGTCAAATTTCTGAAAATACTATGCATATATCTAGAAGAAACAGACATTAGAAATCTCTTACCAGCCCAAAATGGAGGCACCCCACATAAGAGAATGTAAACCATCACTCCAGCACTCCAAACATCTGCTTCTGGACCATAGCGCCTGCGCAATACTTCAGGTGCAACATAGTATGGGCTTCCAATCACATCGTTTAAAATATCCCCTGCAATATAGCGGATCATTTCAGATGAGATCCTCATGATTAGTGCTATATATCATCACCAAAAAAAATTCTCTGTGCAGAGAAAAACATGGGGATTCTCTGTTAAGAGGATCAGGAAAAGACTACTTCACAATATGCAAGGATCTGGAGTCCTTTATAGTGTTTATTATTATATGAATCTAAGTGGCAATTGATGGTATTCAAGTGTGCTGATTATGGACTTCATTTATTGTTCGTAGAACATGGGGAAAACATTAATGCTCAACTTTTCCTCTAGAGTTTGAACGACTCACTTGTGGGAAACTCATGGAAATTTATGCACTTGCATAATTGGAAGGGGATGGTGCGAATAGTTAAGCAAGTGATAGGATGTCAAAAGAAGGAAAGCTACTGAAAGTCAGGAACATACCAGGTTTGAAGAATACTGATAATCCAAAATCTATTGCCTTTAGAGGTGAATCCTCACTCTCGTTGACAAAGAGAAAGTTCTCAGGCTTGAGATCCCGATGCATGACCCCTAAGGAATGGCAGGATTCTATAACACCAACTATAGTCCTAGTGAGTTGTGCTGCTTTTCTTTCTGTATAATGCCCTCGCTCGATAATCCGATCAAAGAGCTCACCACCAGCGCATAATTCCATCACAACATGAACTGCCATCGCATCCTCGTAAGCTCCTTTGATAGAGACAACATTAGGGTGCCCTGCCAGGTGATGCATTATCTGAATTTCCCTCCTTACATCATCCACTTCATCTGATGTCAATAACTTCTCTTTTGAGATCGACTTGCAGGCATACTCTTTTCCAGTTGCTTTCTCCACACATAGAAAAGTTGTCCCAAACTGACCATGTCCAAGTTTCCTCCCCAAGTTGTAGTACTCCTTCAAATGACCGGTTCTTGCCTTCAACACTGAATTTTCCTGAAGCCCTGCACGCGGTGTCCTCTTAAAGAGAGTCTTGTTTGGTCTCGTGGGCACTGCTGGTTTTTTCTCTTCCTCGTCACTTGCTGGCTGGGCTGGCTTCCTCTCCTCCTTAACCTTCATCACAATCTCTGATGATTCAGTACTGGCCCCTTCCTTGGGCTTTGGTGGTAATGTTGCTTGCTTTGTCTCTTCATCACCTATCTTCAAATGTTTAGGAGGTTTGCATTGAGCATGGAAAGGAAGTTCTTCCGCATTTTCTCTCTTGCTATGAATGATCAAAGAGTCCGTCGATCGAGACCACCAAATTGAAGAAGATATTGTTTGAAAAAGACCGTCCTTCGTAACCCTTGATCCAATACAATTATTATTCCCCATATTCAGTACTTCTCTATCATATAACAAAACCCCGCTTCTTTAATCTGTGAAGTGTGTGTGATTTTGAAGTGAACAAGATCAAAACGACGCCTCACAATACTAATTAATGATATCAAGCCAGCAGAGTGTTTCTTCTTCAAACATAATCAAACGAGAAAGCACTTGACACGAAACTTTGATCCCACCAAATCCCTCTAACTCGAATGTATGCAAAACAAGAGTCAACCCCAGAAGAAGAAGAAGAAGAAGAAGAAGAAGTAGTATCAGAGCCTCCCTTGCAAAAACCCTGAACACTGCAATCTATATATAGTATAACCTCGTCCCTCACAGATATAGAGGACAGTACGTTTCTAGTATTTCACGTCTAATGAATGAATAGCATTACATGAAAAGCGATTCAATAAATAGGGTTAAAAACAAAAGACACCAAGAGAAGCAGAAAGTCAACAAGAAGACAGAGTCTATGTACGTGTTATGTGTTGAAAGACAGGTTTTACCAGGTCTTCACTAGCTTCGAGAAAGATGTTTGAGTTGACACACACACATATACATAAATATGGTAGTACATTGTTCCGGGTTCTTGCCCTTCATTGTTTCTTGAATGGAGAGGAAAGTGAGAGGAAAGAAGGAAAGACCGGTTCTGTTACAAAATCTGAACGTAAAATAACGCGTTTCATGGATTAGACTATGGTGGAGGTGGCGTAGTGTGTAGTTTGACTTTTGAGATGGTGGGTCCTTTGTGGAATTGATGGTTGAGATTGATTTATGTCTCATAATTGACGGTCCCCATTCAGCGAGGCCCGCCCGGATCGTCGATGGCCGGCAGCCGTCATGCTCCAGTACTGTTCTGATTTCTTCCAAGTCCATGTATAAAAATTGACCACCTTAAATAAAATATTTACAAACATTAGCTCTGACATGGTTTAGACATGTTACGATGGATGGTTACTTGATTTGGAAAATAAGATGAAAGGACGAGCAATTCATTTTATTCAGCGTCACTGTTGTGTTTTAAAGTTAAGGTGTAGTTATTATTGTATTTTAAAGTATTTTTTATTTAAAAATATATCAAAATAATATTTTTTTATTTTTTAAAAATTATTATTTACATCAACACATCCAAATTATCTATAAATAAAAAAATAAAAATAAAAATAAAAAATTTTATTTTTTTTCAAAAACTCTTCATTAAAGCCCAGATAAAAAGAAGTAGAAGTCAGTGCCCATTAACGTTTGGTATTGCGATCCCGCTGATTTTTAGCCGAAATTTAATTTTTATTTTATTTTAAATGAATATATTTTTGTGTTTTAGATCATTTTGATGTGCTGATTTCAAAAATATTTTTTAAAAAATAAAAAAATATTATTTTAATATATTTCAACACGATAATCATTTTGAAAAACTACCGCAACCACACTCCCAAACAAGCCCGAGTTATCAAAACCCCATTTCTTGATGCTTATCAACCATGTTTTTAATAAAACAAAAATAGAATAACCTAAAAGAAATCATGCAATACATTTATCATCTCCAAACGAATGCACCTATAGATTTTTACTCCTTTTCTTTTGAGCCAAGGGCATCTAGCTCTACCATGCACGGGCGGCGGCGACTTGAGAAAGAGCAGCCTCTCAGCCGCCATTGAATGGAGGAGACCTCAAGTTGGACCAATGATATCCTCTAAAAACCAGATCTGGATAACCCCACTATAGTTTACCTGGTTTGCTTTCCACCAAAAAAGAACCCACGGGTTCTCACTGGCCAATGCATGGAGCAATAAGCATATTATTAAAATCTTGTATAGGAGAAGACTGCGCACGTTTTTTCAGCAACTCAACCACCATTAATTAAATTTATCTAAAACAAAACGGTGCCAAAGTCACCGGTCAAAACCTATGATCAGAACTTCCTCCTAGCTTGATGCTTAGTCGTTTGCATCTCCTAAACAAGCAGGTAACCAGATGATGTCCAAATTTTATATGAAGAAACATATGCAAAAACAAAGCACATCTGCAGATTGATTGATCATGATTGGCTCTGGAAATCAGGATTATGCTTTATTGTAAAAAATGCTAAGAATCTTACAGGGGTGTGGAAGAGTGGAAACACGATGCAAGAACCAAGAAGGGTTCAGAACCATGCATTAATCACCTCTAGAGCATCAAATATTACATGCAGAAGACACATGGATGGATATCAAACTTTTATCCGCATTCCTGAATTGCTATTCCAGTTTAGAAGCAAATAGAACTTGGCTGAGCATTCTACTTTAAACATCTCTTGCCAAACCCGAAAGGTCGACATTTCCAGAGCTGGGTTCCTTTGGTTCAGGAGAGGCTTCTGTCAGCGGATGGCTTTCGATGGGCACCCCTCGCCTTTTTGATGGTGAGGATGATGGGTTCCCATTATGGAAGTCACCAAAAACATCAAAGAAGTTGTTCTTCATCTCTTCAGCTGCTTCAAAGAAACGGTTGATTCCTCCAAGGAAGTGACGCTCTATGTCTTGAATATCACTTTGAAGCCCATGGAAGTCAAATGGTGCATCCTCAAACTTTCCTGGATGGAGCATCCCTCTAACCACTTGCTCTGTGACATCATCTTCAGTATACTCTTTGTTAGACTTCAGCACTTCAACAGGCCTAATTAAAACAAACAAAAATGTGTCAAACCACTGCATATTTAACACGGCAAGATATTGAACCATCAATTCAGACATATTATATGTTAAAAAACCTTTCAATCAGCAAATATAACCAGAAGGACCTTGAAAATATGATCATGACTTGAATAGTACCTATTCTGAGGTTATCAAGCATTCTTGCGAGAAATGTAAGTAACAGAAATCTAGACAAATTTCTATAACCTTAATACCATCACCCAGAGCATTTTCAATGTATCTTGCCAACTTAATGCACAACATGGGCAGCAAATTAAGAGAATCAATACCAAAATAAATAAATAAATCAGATGCAGATAGACTCATGGTACTCCAAATCTCTCAAACTTTGATCTCATTCATTAAAAACAAAGGATAATAATTCTAAATCCTAACCCACGATGTTTTCTGTTCTCAAAGACTACAAGTTTTGTTGCAAGAAAACTAAGTCACTTTTGTTCTATTACCCAATTTGTTTTAAGAGCCAAGCTTGCACCAAATTTTCAGACCCAATACTGGTTAAATCAACTCAACCAAACCATCAAATGTCAGGGTCCAAGTCATTTTTGTCTCTATCAAACTATCACTTCTATATTGAGTTAGACATGAGGAAATCACATGTTTCTTTCAAGGCTTGTCCATTGTGTTTCTTGTCCATGACCTTCAACTTCTAGATTTTTCTAAACAGATTTTCAGTGAAAGCTACCTCTACAATAGCACAAATGCATTTTTTACAAAATTTATCTCCTCTTGCTACTCTGTGTATCAGTTATTGGACTAAAGATGCCCAGTCATGTCATACAAAATCTCTAAGTCGTTTAACGTCCTAGATGGATACTGTCATATGGCATTCTAAATTAGTGTCTAGTACTTTGTTTTCCCCTGAAGCCAGAAAAAATAGAGCACAAACAAATAAACATGTGCATTAGCCCTGGGATCATCTATATAAATCCCGAGTTCAGTATATGCATATATGAACTATTATATCGCCCTTCACAAAAGTAAACCTTTTTTTATCTCATCCTAAAGTTGTTCAAATACACAGGCGATGCATTCAAGGCAAGGTGCTTCCTCCCATTGAATTTCCTAAATCAGCATCTATTGCTCTAACATTAAGCTAATTCTGCTAGCCACAGTAGGGGGTCTTCACCATCAATTTCCCAAAACTTACACAATTCAAACGATTGATTCGGAATAGGGGGCAAGAGGCATCCGTATTTCATATACATGAGATCACGAATGCTCATCCTCAAATACCACATTGTATCTTCTCCAAGAAAAGACGCTAGTGGTTGAAAATGTAACCATACATTTAAAGCTAGTAACGTCCAATGCTTTGGATATCTATTTTCAACTCCGGTCAAATTCATGCATCTTTGGAGCTCGTGAGTTTCTTTGAACTCTAAATTCAACTGCTCTCCTCGTCCAAAGCTTAACTTTCTAATAACTCGACTGAAAAAAAAGAAGACAAAAAGACACTTTCAATGAACTCCCTTCATCTACTGCTTACCATCCACATTAATGTACAAATTGAAAACTTAAGTAGAACCAAAATTCTTCAATTGCTGTAAATTTATGAAATTAAAAATTTATAACTCTTAAGGATAAAAAGAATGAAGAAAATTAAAACCACCCGATCAATTATAACAGAGGGAATCAATCATAAAATTTAATCAATCACCACAGATTCCCCTCTTTTTTTTTATCTCAGGAAACAAGCAGAAACCAAAAAATAATTAAAAATACAACTTACTTTCCAAGACAATCACGAAGGACCTCCTCGGTTTTCTCGCACTTTCTAACGAACTTTCCAGGCTCGACCTCCTCCGTCTTGCACTGCGACCTCACCACCGTCCGCGTGGAACAAACCTCACCAGAAGATGAAGAGGAAGAATTAGGGTTGTTTTGAAAGGAATCGTCCGACTCGTCGTCGTCTTGCCACACCCACCCCATTGTCTCTCACCTGCTGCTGATGACGATCTTCTTCGTGTACAGAACAATCTAAGAAAATGAAGATTAGATTTGTAAGGAGATTATATTAGTATTCGTATTAATTGTTCGTTTCGTGTTTTAAGGAGGAGATTCTAGACTCGCTTGGCTACCACGGTGCTGGCTTTGTCACTGTCATATGCATTCATTTTCTGCCACGTGTCAGTCGTGTCGGTTTTCTTAACTTATTGGAGTGACATGTCATTTAAAATCCTCAAAATGAAACGACAAGTCGCTTTACCGAGCAATTCTTTGTTGTTAACATAACATGCTCTCAAAAATCTCCAAATCATTTTGTTAGTGTACATACTTTGTTGTTAATACAACTAAGAATTTATTTATTTTTAATATTTATCAAGTATTTGATTAATAAATATAAAATTATTAAGAGAGAAATACTTTGCGAAAAAATTATAAATATATTATAATTATATGCACGTGCTTTCCCTTTCGCTCAAATATGTCATCATGGATAATTCTATGCATTTTCTCTGAAACCTTGACAGCTTCATCTGTTCTAATTAAGAACTTTGCAAAGCTCCTTTTTGGTATAAATCATCCGGTACTCCGCCCACTGCCTACTAATCCGGATTCGAGCCAGGTAGGACCTGTAAGGGCGACAAAGCTCTCCCAAACAAGTTTTAAAACAGCTGCATATCCAAAGCTCGAATTCGAAACCTTAGTTAAGCTGGGACGACCTCTTTACCAACCGACCTACGCCCGTTGGTAGACCTTGGTTAAGCTGGAACTCGAGAACTTTTGCAAAGCTCCTTGATAGATATTGAATAAGACTTCCAACTTGGCTCGATACCCTTATCCTCCTTGGTCTCGAACGCTTCCCATGCTGAAGATATTTGGTCTTGTCGAACATGACGTGCAACAATGGCTGCCACACTAGCTGTCTCAATTCCTCTTTCTAGCATCTCATCATATAGCTCGCAGCCTTCCTGATTCACATTTGATTTGATGAGGTGTTGCATCTGCTCTGTGTATGTAGAAGTAGAAGGCAAATGTCCAGTAAATTAGATTGCTTTGATGATCGTTAATTAGAAGTTACTGTTCCAGAATAATATAAATCATATTATGTGGCTCACTTACAAGTTTAAGCTTTTAGGTGAGATGATTCATTAATATAGTATCAGAGCCTTCTTGACCCAGCGGTCACCAGTTCAAATCTCACCACCCCATTCTATTTAATAAAAATCAAGAACAAGATAATGTGTACCTTTACAAGTTTCAAACCCAAAAATCTTTCACTTGAAGATATATGTTAGAGAATAATATAAATCATATTATAGAATTTCACTTATAAATTTAAGATTTTAGGTAAGATGATTCCTTAACCGTTAGAAGTCAATGGAAAGTCCTTTTATATAAAATATAAACATTAATTCTACTAACCTTCTTGCCCGCGCTTCTACACAGGCCAGGCTATTCTTTTTTAACAAAAAACAATTTTTTAATACAAACTTTTAACCTAGATAATCAAGGTCAAGCCAACCCGGATATTTCATCAAACTTGTAACTTAGATCATAAGATTGAAATAATACGTAAAATCATTTGCCACGTACCACTTTCACCTTATTTAGTATTCTTACATTATTTTCTGTATAATCTAACTTCAAGTAAGTTATTTATATCCAAACTGACAATAGATCATTCAAATCTTCAACCTTGGCAACATGATATCGGCCGAGATTTTGCTTTAACATTCAAGGAAAAGACAGCCTGTATTCTCGAGAAAGTGAGGAATTGTTTTCAGATTAAATTTATGGTTCAAAAGAACACTGTTGACATAGATTCCTATTGAAAATGTGTGTGCCAGCAGCCCGATCGTTGCATCTTCCATGTGTGGTTTGGAATTCAGCCCTTGCATTCTAATATGTAACTGATTACGCAGCGACCAAGTGGCATCATCTTACCCACTCTACTGCTATTTTATACATCAAACTCGAAATTCCCATCAAGTTCTACAAATTATTGGTACAACCTCATTCATTAATATTTGGTGAAAAGAAAGATGGAAATAAAAATCTTTGCCAAAAATAAAAAGATAATATAGGTAAATGTAATGGTATAAGATGGATAGAATCAGCTGTTGATTACTAAATCTTCGTCCTCTTTGGCCATCTGAATTTTTTATTTTACTGTATCATTACTCATATCTGGAACCAAGACAACAATACCTATATTTTTTTTGCCGAGTAGTCTTCTTCCCTTCATGAAAAACATTTTCATGGATGCCATTTACCTCAAGGCTCATTTGCTGGTTGCCCTGTGCGATTATGTCCATAGTTTGTACCTCTGCTGTTCCATCTTTCTTACTTTGAGAAGAATACAAAGGAACATGATTAGTCTCATTAGGAATTGAAATACATTGGTCTGGTGATGCCGGTGTTATCGTGTTGTGGTTTGTTTCCCTTGGGCCTGCACGCCTGCAAAACAAGATCAAACTGTTAATGACATTAAACCAACAGTGGCATTATCCTAGAAGAATAGAAATGATATTCTTCGTTTCCCTTGGATTCATTACTATGATGAGGGCAGCAGTATGCAGGCATAAGTACCTGATGTCACTATTGCTGGAGCTGTTCCTGGATTCATGTGAATTCCTCTCTACAGGTATTCCTTTATCAGATACTTCAGCAGAGACCCCGGCTTTTGGAAAGACTCCACTGTTTTTTAAATGAGTTGGATCAATTTCGACATCCTTTTCAAGATAGGGAGTTTCTTCATTTGTTTTGCTAGAGGAAGACCTAGTTTCCCGGACCACAGAAATGGCCTTCTCTAGAGTTTCTAAAGCTCTCCCTACATCAGAACTGATACGTATATTCCTTGTAACGTTTTCAGGGCTCTTTAGAGCAGTTTTATTGCTTGAAGGTTGACCTAAAACTCTGCAATCCCTTGTTAAATATCTGCTATATTCACTTTTTTCTTCTTCAATCCCAATAAAAGTTTTCCATTCTGTAGCCAGTGAAATGTTTTGCAAACTTTCACTTCCATGGTCCTTGCAATAAACTCTCTGTTCCTCCCCCCTCATTCCATCCTTCAAGAGCCTACTTTCTGGATCATTTTCTTCCTTGATCTCACCGAAGGATTTGTTGTCCATAAGTGGTGCACTACAAGGAAAAGCTTTGCTTGCAGTATTCAGTTCCCAACCTCCCATGTTTTCATCTTTGAAGCCCCTACTTTCTTCATTATTTTCTTCCTCGATCTCACCAAAGGATTTGTTTACAACAAATTCTGCGTTCTCTGAATAAGCTTCAATTGCATCATTATCACCATGAATATTCAGTTCAAAATCTCCTAAGTTTCCTTCCACATCTTCAGTAGAATGTTCTTTCTGTAGAACAGAAGCATCATTGTTATACACTTTCCCTTCCACAACCGAGTGCCTGCTTTCTGGATCATTTTCTTCCTTGATCTCACCGAAGGTTTTGTTGACCATTAATGGTGCACTATAAAGAAAATCTTTTCTTGCAGTATTCAATTCCAAACCTCCCATGTTTTCATCCTTAAAGCCCCTTCTTTCTTCATTATTTTCTTCCTCGGTCTCACTAAAGGATTTGTTTGCTACAACTTCTGCATTCTCTGAAAAAATTGTGATTGCATCATTATCACCATGAATATTCAGTTCAACATCTCCCAATTCTCCATCCACATCTTCAGTAGAATGCTCTTTCTGTAGGATGGAAGCATCACTATTACACACTTTCTCTTCAACAGCCACATTAGCATTTTCAGTAGAATAAAGAGCCTCGCGTATTCGAGCATACATTGGATCTTTCAAAGCTTTGCTGTAATCTTCATCATAGTTAGACACAGAAGCCACTGCCTGTAGTAGTTTGCGGATTGGATGTCAGAGAAATAGGTTGCACAGAAACCACTAAAGTTAGAATGCAAGGAGTTCTTCATTCTTCATGCAGAACCCTCCCTATATAGAAATTGCAGAGTCTGAAACTTTTGTAGACCCTACCATGACACTTAATTTTCATATTTTCTCCCATCTTCACCCCGGCTAAAAGATAGAAATCCTGAGCCCAACTAGTCCTATCACCTATTGAACCCAGAACCTCTCCCTTTAAAAGCGATTATGATTATGAACACAGAGTGTCAGTTTTGTTACTGCAGAGAGCTTTTAAAGAGCCAAATGAATTGGCCTCATTGTTGCATGCTGCAGAGTATACAGAAGGGAACAGAGAAAAATATATAACCTTCTTATAAAGTCTGAAACCATTGCCAACGAGCTGCCTTGAGATAAAGTTTATGAGGGATGGTGGGACAAAATCGACCTTCAAATCCATATTTGCAATAGTCCTGCAAAATGTGACAGTTCTCAAAAACTCCACAACAACTTATGTAGCAGATGATACAAACTTTGAGAATATGACTTGATTTTAGTAGTCATGATAAGGAGCGTCTACATTTATATGAAATTCAATTTGAAGTTTTTTTCTTTCAAACCATAAGACATAAGCATGTGTTTTGTGTATCAAAGAGGACTAACATTAAACATCCAACTAACTATTACTCACCGAAAATAACTTCTTTCCGAAGTAACTTTTTGTATGGCAAAGCCACCCATCACATCAATCCTTACCACCTCCTTTGCTTCAGGGATTCCATCTTTTGAAAACCCATGGGTAGTTCTATCAATGCCCTCCAAATCTGAGATCTGAAAGCAATATAATCCAAAACAATTCTCTTCTGATTTAGAATTAAGTGTCCAAAAACATAGGTAAATAAGAGACTGTAATTGATAATATGATGAATTCAACCACTTTAAGTGACTACCGTGCTAGCAACAACAACAACCAGACCATCTTGGAGGTATTCAAACAACACATAATGCACAACAGCCTCCCTAGCTGTCAGTGGCCATGTAACCTTCACCCTTTCTTCCAAAATTTGAGGAAAAATCAGAATTTTATGTTGCTGAATTCAAGCAAAAGGAATCAAACAAGTTACTTTAAGTTCAAAGAACTGGTGCAGTTTGTGAAGGACAAACCTCACTAAAGATATCTGTTCTCCGATCCGAATCCTTTGTAAGCATTCACATATGGTGATTCCAAATGGTGGGAAACTATACTGAGGCCACCTGAGAACAGAAATAAGAATAAATATGGTTGACAAGGACAAGACATATGACAAGCAACAACCTCTTATTTTATTATACTCATGAAGCAAAGGTGTCAAACTTCGAAACAACAATTTCCTATTTTGTACGCATGTGTACACATAATCTTTAATGAAGTTGGAACCAGGGCCAAAATGTCAGGAAAATTTAGAACAGTGACATTTACACAGATCCACCAACCTACACATTCCTGATGACATTTACACAGATCCACCAACCTACACATTCCTGATGACATTTCCAGAACTATCTCAATAGTATAAAATGCAACTTGTGGAAATTTAGATGAAGCTATTACGAATTTCACAATCAAAATTAGAAGTCTTGACTCTCAAGTGATCTGATTTCCTTGGCATTTACTGGTAATCAGGCCACATAAGGAAAACTATAATTGGCAGGGCGTTAAAATAAAACTTTTTTTCTGCAAATGAGGCTTTTTCTTAAAACAAAAGCAAAATGCAGTTCTTTTTTATCAAGTTAATATGCTTCAACAATATTGCCAACAAAGCTAACAGAGGAATGATCAGAAGAAAGGTGTGTGTATGTTGTTTCACAGATCCATTAAGAGTATCTCTGTCTATATTATATGTTGTAGAATGAAGAAAGATACCAAGATAGAAGCAATTATTACCATTTTCTGTAGAGTGTTGCCTCCCAAGAGATGCATAAACCTGCAAGATGTTATAGTACTTGTCAAAGGAGTTTTCATTTTTTGCAGCTTCACATGTCTCAAATAATGACCTTCATTTTGCTCATCCTTGAGGATAAAGCTCACAATTATGAATAATTCACATAAACTTACAAGTATCGACGGTGCCATCAACATAGCCTTCAGCAAGTAATGAATGAAAGGGAGTACCCTGAGGTCCTGGGCGATACATAACACGGAACTCTTCATGATCCTCCTTTATCTGTCAATAGAAGTAAGTTCCAGTATATCAAAATCACTTTTCATATATATATATATGAAATCCGCATCTTTTCTTGCCTTTTCTTTTTCAAAAAGAACTTGCTCCTAGATAGTAAACAGAAATAAACCAGAACGAATAGTTAGCTAAAAGGCCATACTTTCCATTCACCATGTGATGTCTCACTGTTTCTTGACACCCCACTTTCACTTACAGAAGCACTCCTCAACATGTCAAGAAAAGAGGACACATTATTGGTCCTGTTTTCTATTAAACTGTCACTGCATCCTGCAAATTCAGAATCCAAAATTAGAATCTTTGACAAATTCAGCTTACCATCACAACTGGTAGCTCACAAAAGATAAGGATCTAATAAAATATCATCCCAACCATTGATTCTGAGAAATACTAGCCTTCAATTTCACCAGGTGAAGAGCGTGCAAGTTGATTCCTGATAAGGGTTTTAAGTGCATCAAGATTTGTCAATTCAGGGGATGCCAGGGTCTTGTCCAGCCTCTCTCTATATTGAGATATCTTTCCACCCTTTCCCATTTTGCATCTCCAAGAAAGAAAAAGGAGCCCTCTCTAAACTTTACAATTACTCATATACTTTTAAGTGATTTTGTTTTCATCTCCTGGATTCAACATTACAAAAAATATGTTCAAACCTTGTTATAGACTTTTAGCAATAAAATATGCAGAAAAAACAAGGTTCTCAAAATCATTTGCATGGATAAGCATACTCAAATGAGAATTTACATATTTTGGTTCAATAAGTACTTCACCAAAAGAAATCACAATATCTGCATCTTAAAACACAGTAAATAATGAGAGCCATTCACTCAGATAATGAGTAGCACTAGGTTATGACTGGAAATGGTTTATCACAACTAATTAATCGAAGTTCGAAAAAAGCGCCTTTGGCTCTTATTACAAGAGTCTCAAAACAGTTGCATCAATAGCACGACCTTCCTGAAAAGACTCCAAACCTCACCAACCAATTCTAAAGTTATCGAAACAACTAAACAGCTATGTGAACCAAAACATAAACACATCTTAACAAGCACAGCGCACAACCATGAGAGAAATCGATCAAAGAAATACTAACAAACTCATGAAAACTTGTCCAAAACAGAAAGAGAGAATAAAATAACAAGAAGCCAGAAGAGGAAATCGTGAAAACTCACCATACTTCGAGTGATCACGTGAAAGCTCTATGAGAACAACCTAGTTTTCCTTCAAGAACCCTAAACACGACCCTGAAAGAAAAGAACTGAAAATTCTTTTTCTTTGGATAAACAAAAGCACGGAAATTATAGATTGCAAAGTGCGAGTCTCAATAAACAAATAAAGTGAGACAGAAGCTCCTGATGCAGCAGAACCAAGACAGATCAAGGAAAGAATACGGAACTAGGACCTGCAAGACAGCAGAATCACGCAAACCAGAGAAAGAAAAGGTTTTCTTATGACGAAGGAGTATGGTTAGCTTTTTAAAATATTTATGGTGTTGAATTATTTTATTTTTGAAATCAATATATTAAAATGATTTAAAAATATATTAATTTAAAAATATATTTTTTTAAAATAAAATTAAATTAAATTTCAATTAAAAATTGATGGAATTGCAATACCAAAACTAAATTAAGGGATTAGTGTGTGGTGGGAGCCACAAGTGATTAGTAGCCAGCTGCCCCCAACTAAAAATTATTCCAATTCACGTAGCTAAAT
Source organism: Salix exigua (assembly GCA_032356905.1). Classification (NCBI taxonomy): domain Eukaryota; kingdom Viridiplantae; phylum Streptophyta; class Magnoliopsida; order Malpighiales; family Salicaceae; genus Salix; species Salix exigua. The sequence goes on from CM063603.1 coordinate 6,017,521, forward strand.
ATTTTTCTTGTGATTATAAATAAAATAAAAAGATATTGTAATAGTGGTTTTTTAAAATATATTTTATTAAAAATATTTTTTTATTTTTAATATTATTATATTAAAAAATATTAAAAAAGAAATAAATTCTCACCTACTAAAAAAATCAAATAAAAAAGAGTTGAAAATTTCCCCACTTTTAATAGGATTACACGAGCGGTAATGCCCGCGCGATGCGCTGGGTTTTTTTTATTTATGTAGAAAATTGATTGATTTTATATATTTTGTATTTGATTATTTTAATATTTAATTAGTAAAATTATTATTGATAAATCTATTAAAAAACAGTTTTTCTCCACAAAAAAAGTAATTGAATGTTGTCATCACTAAAATATTTTTGATAAATTTTGTATGAAAATTTGCTAAGAAGATGAAATGATTTATTACAAATTTGTTGTCGCGGATACCTTAGTTGAAAAACACAAAAAAGAAACACGGTAAAAAAAATTGAGTTGGACACCCCAGTTATAAAAAAAATCAGAAAATATGAAAAAAGGTCCTCGTTTATTAAAAGGAAAAAAAGAAAAGAAAGGCGGTCATTAAAAAAACAAATGCAAATGGAAAGCATTTTTTTAAGAAAATCATTTGACATGAAAATTTTAAAAATATACCGCATTATGACACGGGCTGAATAAACAATTTTTATAATTGTTTGGATTAAAGGAACAAATAGGATTTGCTAATCCAAAATTAAAATATAATATTTATATATGCAAAATTAAATATAAAAATACAGATCACCACACCATATTATAAAAATAGCAACATCGAAGCTTGAAAATTATCAAATTATTTTGAGAAAAAATTATTTCAAGGAAAAAACTATTATTTTTATTATTTTCAAAATAATAAAATTATCAAATTATTTCGAGAAAAAAAACCTGAAAAAAAATTAAAAAAACAAAGCAAGAAAAATAATAAAAATAATTCTTCTTCTTTTTATTCCTCTTCTTCTTCTTATTGTTGGTGTTGTTGTTATTGTGTTAAAAACGAAAAAAATAAAAGATTAAAAAATCTAAATAATTTTAACAAAAGATCAAACAAAGAAATAAAATAAAGAAAAAAACATTAAAATTATTAGGTAAAAAACATTAATCTGACCGAATAAATAAATAAAATAATAGGAAGAGAAAATAAAAAAATGAAATAAAGAAAAAAATTAAAAAAATTAATTAAAAAATAATTCTTCTTCTTTTTATTCCTCTTCTTCTTATTGTTGTTGTTGTTGTTGTTATTGTGTTAATAACGAAAAAAATGAAAGATTAAAAAAATCTAAATAATTTTAACGAAAAATCAAACAAAGAAATAAAATGAAGAGAAAAAAACATTAAAATTATTAGGTAAAAAAAACATTAATCTGACTGGATAAATAAAAAAATAATAGGAAGAGAAAATAAAAAAATGAAATAAAGAAAGAAATTAAAAAACTTAATTTCACTCACTCTCACACCAAGAATTGGGCATAGATATAGAATTGGGCATAGATATAGAAAAAAAGTGACCAAGAATTGGGCGTAAATTAAAAATAAAAAATAAATAGGTTGCTATCTGAGCGCCTCGAACTCGGGCGCGTCCATATTGGCGCGCGCGACAACCACTCGGCCACAGCCTTTACTTTATTATTCCCACCACAAATATTAGAAAAGGCATCTCTATGTTAAAAAGAACACATGCACATGCGAAGCACCAGAGCAAATTGTCAGTGAACAGTAACATTCAGTCTAGCGCTACAGTAACCGATTGATCCTTTTTAGATATATGTAATAATATGTCAATTTATTTAACTGTTCTATGAGAAATTTTTTTAAAATTTTAGATACTTATATCAACACTTAAGAATTTTATTTTGAGTTCAAGGTTTTTTTTTTGTTATTTTTTTAAAAAAGGTGGATGACCTTTGAGAAATTAAAAAAAAATATATACAAAACCAAGCTCAGGCATGGGGGTTGCTTTTGCTCACACAAGGCAGCCGGGCCCCCATGTGTCTAGACTTTTATTTGGATTTTTCTTAAAATTTTTATTTTTTATTTTTCATTTAAGAAAAAAAAACAAGTTTAAACTATTAAATTTAATTGTGTCTATGACCCTAGTCATGTATTTGACGATTTAATCTATAAAGTTTGGGTTCATATAGTATTTGGGTGTCTATATTTTTTAAGAAATACATGAGATTGATAATTTTTTATGTATTTAATTTATTTTGGATTTTTCTTTACGATGTGCTTCTTTTTTTTCTACGAGATTGATTTGTTTAAATTTGATTTTTGCATGATTGTGAAAGTATTTTGCTTGTCTTAAATTGGACTTTATGATATATTTCATTTTTATTTTTGTAGGATTAATATTAATCATCTTATCTTTTTTATGGTTAAATAAAGGTCGAATCGTGGTGAAACACTGATAAATAAAGTAGTGTTAACTAATAGACATTAATATTATAAATATTATTTAATTTCCTTGACAAAAGTCACTTCCATTTTGTTTAATAGAATATCAACTCATATAAGATATTAATAGCATCTCAAATGGGAGGTGATATTTAGAAATTCAAATTGATAATATGATTTTTAAAATAGTATAAATATAACTATTTTGTTTATATACACTCCAATGAGGAAACGGTAATTTTAAAGAGGTAATTGTATTTTAATATATTTGATACATAGCTATTTTAGCAATCTTATATGATACAGTTTGATCTAAAAATAGCAAGAAAAATTCTAAACAAAATAAATAGAAAATGATGAAATTAAAAAAAATCATATTTTACTCGGCTCATCAAATTCATCACATGTATCATGAGACCAAAATAATTTTATAGAAAGCAAACTGGAAATAAAATAAACAAAAAAACAGTGAAAAAATATAATTAAAAAATAGTATTTGGGTATTTTTGCCAGATATATTTAGCTTTTTTTTAGTATAAAAAACGAGAAAAAAATAATGTTTTCTCTCTCCATTTATAACTTACTTTGTCTAAAATTCAATTTAATTTAATTTTTATTTTAAATGAAATGTTTTTGATGTATTTAGATTATTTTGATGTGTTGATATCAAAAATATTTTTTTTTTTAAAATTATTTTAATGTATTTTTAAATAAAAAACAATTTCAAAAATTACCGCAAACACGAGAGAAGAAAGTCGAGTGCAATATCATTAAATGCTGAATTTTATGGAATAATTAGTTCAACATGTTGAAAAAGACTGCAGAAAATCTTTATGATTCCCGCTGCAAAAACAGGTGGCAGTTGACAGGTAATAAAGGCTGCCTTTTGAAGTTTAAGGTGAGAAAGAAGTTCATCAGCCGTATCGGTATGTGGTTTTATTGTTGCTGTTTATAAATATATTGTTTATTTAAAAATATATTAAATAATAAATGAGTGGGATCAACATGTCTACCACTTATTAATATTTCATAATAATTACTCGCAAATTTATATTTTATAAATATTTTCAAAAGATATATTTATATTAATTATTCAAAGTCACGTAATGAGTTTTATTATAATCAATATGGATGGAACGTATATATTTTTATAAATATATATTGATTATTGATTATTTATGATCACATGATGAGTTCTCAACCATTTTCATTACAAAATATCTAAACATTATATTAAATTAATTTTAAATTTAGAAAGAAAGAAAAAATCAAACAAGACCTGATAATAGATCATCAATACATCTTAATTACTTGTTGGGACATAATTAAGAATTTGTTTTGTATCATCATAGACCAAGATTTTAATTTTCTTGAAATTCAAGAACTAAACTAAAAATATCATAAATCAATTATCAAATTAAAATTTACTATTTTTAACCTAATATTCCATCCATCTAACATTTCAAAAAAAATTCCTTTGAGCTGGCAGGAGGCGTTACCTAACGTGGAAGCGACACTATTTCATTTGAAAAAAGATATCATTGTGTGGTTGTGAATAATGCCTCATAGGTCTTTTGAAAGGCATGAACATTCTCACTCATTGGTGTTCAAGTTGCAATTAGTTATTTTTTTAAGAAAATAATTGTATTATATATTTATTAAAGAAAAAGGCCTTAATCAAGTTCAATCGATAAGAAAAAAACTAAAGATGGGTGATATCGTAAAAAATATTTATCTTAAAATTTATTTCAAACAAAACAAATAGCAATAAAAAAAACAGTCCCAATTTGATTGATAAAAAATTGAAGAGTGATAAAATTAAAAACTAATTTCAAATTCATAAATTATTTCAAATAAAATAAATACTAATAAAAAAACATACACCAGATATAAAGGGAAAAAAATCATAAGCATTTTGAAAAGCTACCGCAACCACACTTTCAAATAGACCCTAAGTCATAAGTATTGTCTACAAATGGATCGCGGCGTTGAGACAATTTGAACACCATCATAGAAGTCACCATTTAACCAACCACCACCATCACACACGTCGCTAGAAGATCACAAAATCTTCCCATACATTGAGCTTTGTAAAATAATATTTTAGATTTATTAAAATACTCAATTACCCCTAAGTTAAGTTATAATAGAATAAAAATATAAACAATTCCCATGTATGCTAGTTTACATCTAAGGTTAATGATGATATTTTATTACGCTAAAAAAATATATAAAAATGTTAAAAAGCTCTTGAATAATAAGTTTTAGTTTATTTTGCTTTTAGAGATAACTATTTCATTTTACTATGATACAAAAATGTATGGAAAGGCTACCAAACCCTTGGATGAAAGTTATATCTTTTTTTATTTATTTTAAGTGTAATTATATTTTTTCACGATGCTAAAAGATAGTGAACGGACCAATTTTTCCTTAATAAAGTTGGTATTATATAATAGATCTCAACAAAAAAAAAACCTTTATACCCTAATTTTAAGTTTATTGAGATTTTTTAGAGAGATGAAAAATGCATTATAGTGTTTCAACTTTCACTCCACCATATAATAAGTTTGGTGCTACAATGAAACTAAAAGACTTTTAGTTTTTCTTAATACATGCCTTGCTTTGCAAGATTCATAAACATACCAAATAATCATCACTCCATCTACAAATAAATATCTACGCATAGTTATGTGTTTTTTAAGCTGTATTTCATTCTAGTTTTTTTTCTATTTTATCCAAGGTATTATTGTTTTACCAAAAAAATTAAATATTAACAAGTTGATGCCACATGGGTGGTGCTCCCATATTTCAAGAAACGAGTGTGGTATCTCTCGATGGTTTAAACTATTCATTCACCCTATAGTTAGATGCATTATTGCGTTATCTTTTAGTCGATGCAATGTATATCATTGATGGTTGAGTGGTTTATCATTGGTGAACCTTTCTTTCTTTTCTTTTTCCTCACCTAAAAAAATAAAGATTGATCTTCTTTATTTTTTATATATGTGTTTTGATCCTTCTACTTTTAATTTGTTATTTTTATCATTGACTCCCTAATAATAGTTTTATTTTATTTTAATTTAGTCCTTCAACCTAATTTGTAATATATTATGCTTTTCAATTTGGTCCTTATTGGTTTTATGAATTTTTTACTTGACCTTTTATAATAGTTTTATTTTCAGTTTCACCCTTCAATCCAAGTTTATTTTGTGTTTTTTTTATTTGATCCTCTATTTTCATTTTTTCCCTTTATTTTTGGTGTTATTTCTCTCTGTAATTTAATCATCCAACACAAAAATCTTATCATTTTTTATTATATTTTTTTCCTTTCCCTTTTTTGTATAAGTGTTATTTCTTTTTTATTTAGTCCATCAATTTCAATTTTCATATATTAATTATTTTTATCTAGTCCTTAGTCTTTAGATTTATTATTTTATTTCCTAACCCTTCTATAGAAGTTTCCAATCTCATCCTTCAATTCAAGTTTATAACATGTTATATTTTTCAATTTTGTTCCCATTCTTCATTTTTTTATTTCTGTTTGAGTTATTTTATATTCAATTTAAACCTTAAAAATCTAGTTTCCTCTAATTCATTCTTTATTTTGATTGTCACTCTCATTGTTTTAATTAAATTTTATTTTTATTTTCCCGTATTATGTTCTTTAGTGTCTTTTCACTCAATCTAATATTTTATCCCTTTTATGCAATTCCATGATCTCATTAAATCTTTTTATAAGGTATTATGATCTTTTAAAAAGACAACAATTGCCCGATTAATATCATGGCTTTTATTTTATCATCTAATTAAAATAAGATCAAATTATTAATTTCAATTAATGTTGTTACTCAAACCGTTAATTTCTCTTATTTTATTAATACATGTTTGCATCATCAAAAATTGTTTTCTTTTGACAAAAATATAGACTCATGACATAGAGTGGATCGATGCCCAATTCTCACTAAATCGCATTAAGAAGAAAAAGTGTTATACACATCTCAATATATAATAAAACTGGATTATGGAAATAAAAAAAGAACTTCTTACAAAAAAATGAAGGAGAATAGCTTTTACTATACCGTCCTTCCTTTGCATTACAATATGCATTGGATAATGTATGTTTTTACTTCATTCCTTTGTTGTTGCTTTTTCTTCTAATTTATTATTTTAATTTCACACCCTTAAGTATTAGGTTTATTGGGGATTAAGCTTTATATTTTTAAATTTATTTTTATGGACTTATCCTAGACTTATGACTCTTGCCACGAGTTTAATAGATTAACTTGATTTCCCTTGTTTTTCTATTTGACCCCTCTTAATGCTATTGATCAATATTGGATTGATTGAAAATTAGGTTTTATGATTTGTTTTGTTTTGTTTTCTATGAGGTTATTTTCATCTCATAACTCAACAAGTTTGGTGAATTAATGTTGTTTGACTCAAGTTGTTTTTTAAATAATTTTTAATTTAATCTTTTAATATTGGTTTGACTACTAATTTAGCCTCATAAATGTTTTTAAATTGGTTTCTTTGCATAATTGTTTTTAATTGGTTTCTTTGAAGTTGTTTTGGTTTCATTACTTAGATCATATGTTTCACATGTTAACCAAGAATATTTTTGGATTTCTTTAATTGATTTTTTGTAGTTTCATCCTTCAATATTACATTTATTGAAAATCATATCTTTGAATATGCTTTTATTTATTTTTATGGGGTTACTATGATCTTATGACATGGTATACATATTGAAAAATTTAACTTGAGTTGATCTGAATCGATCAAATTGTTGTCATCTTAATGTTTATCATTTTAAATAATTTTCTATGTTTTTTACCAATTATTCATGTTGCCTTTGGACTCTTTAAGGACATCAAGTCACACAAAATTATTTTTGTTGTATTAAAAATTAATTATCAGACTTGTATCTTAATGTAGACCAACAATATTGTCATAACCCAATTCCTGGATTACTCCCCAAAATCTATCCAAAAATAACAAAAATAAAATGAAAGGGGTCGGTGTTGGTAGAAAAATCAATGTGAAAATTTTGGTTTATTTCGAGAGTCCGGTCGTATCTCTTTTGTTCCCTAAAAATACTAAAAATAGAGGAAAGTACAAATTTAAAGCAAAAATAATTTATGGGTTGATTTGATTTTATCATCGACCAATTTAAAATGTAATTATATTTAGAAATAATTTATAGTCCAATTTAAGAATTTAATTAAGTGCAAGGACTTAATTATACTTTAAATTGGTCAAATTAATCCTATTAAGGGCTTAATTGATTAAAAATAAAGTGTTTGAGCTTACTTGGCTCAATTGATTTTGGAAACCCAATTGAATTTTTAAGTCAATTGTGCAAAGTTAGGAGTCAAATTGAAGACAATTAAGAGTTTAATGGTCAATTAAGGGTCAAATCATATAAATCAAAACCAATAACCAAAATAAAAAGGGCGCTCATAGTTAATGTGTATGTTGAAATTTTGTCGAGGATATAATTGCACAAAATAAAAATTCAAAGTTAATCGAGGGTGTAATTAGAACAATTATAAATTGGAAGACCAAATTGTACTTCTACCTTCTCCCAAAAATACAGATCCGTCACATGTCTTTACCTGCATTGCACGCTCTCAGGTCTCCTGCGACCAAGACCGACAGGCCACCACTGCGAGGCATGTCATTGCTCGACAGGCCACCACCATGCCGTGACGACCACAGAAGGTTAAGGCACCATCTGGATGCAAGTTTCCTCCTTCCTTCCCCTATAAATAGCCCCGATCACAACATGCAATGGGGAGAGGAAAATTTACATAACGAGAGGATAACAGGGAGAAAAAAAAATTGAAAGGGGATGAATTACACAGAGAGAAGGAAAATTTACATAAAAATTAGAGAATTTTGCAGAAAAAATAAGCACTGAACACGTGAGGAAAAGAAGACATCACACAAAAACTACATCACCATCTTTCATCTTTCTCGACACTAGTCATCTCTCTCTCTCTATAAATCAATTATGGTGCCCTCGTCTCTCTCACACTCACCACAACCGAAGTAATAACAAACATCTCCACCATGACCTGCATCAAATTAGCTTTTTCTCCAATAGCCATGACTGAATTGAAGCAACATACAACGAATTCCAGTTAAAGGTTAGATACTTCAATAGTTGAAAAAATAAAAGACCAAAAAATAAAAATATTTTTTTAAATAAAGAGTTGTCATTTCACCTCACTTTCAATATAGGTCCCATCATTTTTAACTCTCGTAAACCAATCAAACTTAAAGACCAATCCAATGATAAAATAGTTTTTTGAGATCGTGATAACATGAAAGAAAGTAACACAATTAAGTTGGATCGCAAATCAACACAATATAAAAGGAAAAAAAACTTGATGGTGGACCTAAACAAACAAATAAAAGACCAAAAAATAAAAATATTTTCTTTTTAGGTAAAGAGCTTTCATTTCACTTTGCTTTCAATTTTGGTCCCCTCACTTTTAATTCATTGCAAACAATCAAACTTGTTTTTTTTTTTTTTTTTGCAAAATCAATGTCAAGAATTTATTTGAGATTGTGAAAACATGAAATTATTTTTTAAAAATAAATCATCAAGCTTCTTCATCACACAATATGAAACCATGAAATTAAAAAAAAAGAATTCAATAACTAAAGGACTATAAGAATGCATGGTGTTTTCATTTAGAGGCCATGGTGAAATAAGTTTTTTTTTTTAAATTACATCGAGAGATAAAATATTAATATTATTATGAATTTAAGATTCAGATTATAATTTGAGTAAGTCAATAAAAAATAATACTATTTTTTTTCATCCTAGTTAGCTCTCATTAGAGTAGACATGAAATTCATCCATGCTAAACTCCGGGTCGGGTGACCCGGTGAACATGCCGGGTTTATTAACACTAATTGGATAACATCATCTTAGAAAAAGAAAATCATTGGTGGGGGCTTAATTGGGCTGGGCGTTTCTAACTTGTTTCCCCCCGGCCCAACCCGAACCCTTGTAGCTGTACTTACACTGCTTCTGAGGGCGGAGTAGGAGCTGCTGATGGCTGTCCTCTTCTCTTAGAAGAAGCCGTTCGGTGTCATTTGTCTGCTCTTTCTAGCAAAATCATCTACCACCTTGTAGTGACTGTTTCTTTGATTCAGGTAATAATGATAATCTCTCATGGATTTCTGTATTTGTAAAAACCAGAGATGGAATCTGGGCTTATTCGACAAGGGTTTAGGGTTTTACGTTATTCTCTTTAAATTCCATTATTTAATGTATAGGGTTTTGAAGTCATGGTGGGTTGGCAAAGACATCTACAGTCTTTAATTCGTCAAGTTGGGAGAAGAAGTGCAGAGCACAATCACATTGCCCATTTTTCTACTACTACCACTACTACATCTCGCTTGGATTCTTCTCTTTTACATGGTCAATCTTTTTTTTTTTTTAAATTTATCAGCTATACAGGTTTTTCTGTTTTGATCTATATATATATATATATATTATTTGAGGGGTCGAATGATGTAACGTGGAGTCTTACTCTCTTTTTTGTTTTTGTTTTTGGCAGGCGAGTTACCTTATCTACCGAGATTGTGGAAATTGCCTTCTGCTAATTTTTCGACAAGGCCTTTTTATCAGTTCTTGCAACAGTCGGTAATGCTAATTCACCACCCTCCTGTTGGTTTTCTGTTTTTGCTATATTGCTATGAATTTCTGGATTTCATTTCTTTTTTCCATGGTAAAATGGGTTATATTTTTAGTTATGGCACGCCATTTCTTACTGCCAGCTGTGTCAGATTTGCTTAAATCGAATCTCATGAAGTACAAAGTTGAAAGTGAAAAAAATTGCATTTGTAAAGCGTCAACCATTCGAGGATGGGAGGATGTGATGATTGTGTCTATGACTATGCTGACATTTTCCAATTAAGGATCACTTTGTGCGTGTTCTTTTGATCACCCATTCAGTTACAGAAACTATATATTAATATGAATTTTCTGATTTAGAATGGAGGCTAAATACTTATGCTTTTTTTTTTCTTGTGTTTTCTGGACTTAAACAGCCATTGACAGCATGATTTGTTGGTTTAGACTTTTTTCACCTTCATTTGACTTGTGCAAACAACACAGATTATTATTTAATGTACTTATTTTACTGATACAATATATATAGGTTGTTGCTAATAAAGGCTGGATTATTTTATCCTGCATCAGCTCTTTTTTTCCCCCTTGTTTTGCGATCATAATTTGCTGTTTCTGTCATCTTTCCAGGGCATTTCCAGTTCAAGGAAACTACTAGCGAATTCGTCAGAGGAGCAACCTGTTTCTTCTCCATTCACTCCTATGCTAGCATTAGAGAGTGGAAATACTGAACAAAAGGCAGTGTCTAAACCTGAAAAGGTTCAAGCAGTGTTGAAGGGCATAAAAATGGTATGAGATGCAACATTTATCGGGGGGATCATACAATTTTTAAATTGCAACTCAATTTCCCTGTTCCACAAAAGATCCTTGGTGATCATGTTACTGATAACCAAGAAAATACAAATATAATACCTAAGTTGAAGTTGATCAAGCTGAAAGTGGCTTTGCTGTGTTAATTGTGAAAGCAGATTGTCCTTGAAATAAGAGAAAACTTCATTACCTTGTGCTTCTACTTATTTCAAGCTTCTTTCTTTGCCTAAGTTATCAAGGATGGTCCTGGACAATGAATTTATTACCCCTCAAAATTTCCCCTTTTCACAAGAGACTCTTGGTGATTATATAAAACTTCTTTCTTTGATAAAGTTGATAAAAGGATGGTTTTGGACAATGAATTTCTAACTCCTCAAAATTTCCCCTTTTCATGGAAGATCCTTGGTGATTATTTTACTGATAATCAACAAAATACTCATATAATACCTAATATCAACTTGAGCTAGCTGACAAAGTGACTTTGGTGTGTTTTTGCAAAATCAGATTGTCCTTGAAATGAGAGAAAACTTCATTACTTTGTGCTTCTAAAGCTTCTATGGTTGATAAAGTTGATAAAAAGATGGTTTTGGACAGTGAAATGTAGAAGGTCTTGTCATCATCTGTTTTTGGTTGGAATTATTTCAAACCAGTAATTTAAGTTTCAAAATTAGAATGAGTTGCAAAACTCTTACATATATTGCATTTGTTGCAAATTGGCTGAGATTTGGATCCATTTAGGTGATGAGACTCCCTTAGATTCAAATGTTGTGTAGATTTGGCTCTTTGTAATCCTATGGTTTGAAAATTCTTTGAATTCTATACGTTTTCAGATGTAATAGATTCATTTATATGGTACTTGGAAGCCCTGTTATGATGTACCTTCATCAATAGGGCCAAGATGGATGGAGTAGGGCTGGTCTAAGAGGCTAAGACTAGGCAAGCCAGTCTCTAGTCTTCTGCAGATCAATTGAATAAGGATGTGCCTTAACTGTTTGAATAATTTTGGCTTGCTGGCTTCAGAGTCCTAAGAAGCTCAACTTGGTTGCTGCTCTAGTTCGTGGCATGCGCGTTGAAGATGCACTATTGCAATTGCAAGTGACAGTAAAGCGAGCTGCAAAAACTGTCTTCCAGGTAACTATTATATAGCCTATCAGAGTTTCCAAGTTGTTATTGAGTGAGTCTGATAGATTCAGTCATAAATTGGAGTGTCTTTCCTTGTTCTCTGCAATGCGGTGGTGACTTCAACAAATTAAAGTTTTTGACATTAAAAATAAAAAATAAGAAACTAAAGTCTCTGTTTTGCAGGTTATTCATTCAGCTCGAGCAAATGCAACTCATAATCATGGGTTGGATGCAGATCGTCTCCTTGTTGGTGAGTAATGCCAGCAAACCTGCACTCTTACTTCTATCTGAACTGAACTTATCCTGCATTTCTTCTTTTCATGCAGCTGAAGCATTTGTTGGGAAGGGATTTTTTAAGAAAAGAATTTCCTACCATGCTAAAGGAAAATGTGGAGTTAGAGAGAGGCCTGAGAGTCGACTGACTGTAGTAGTAAGGGAGACAACCCCTGATGAGGAGGCTAAGATCGCCAAGCTAAGAGTCCACAATTTCCGCAAGCTCTCTAAGAAGGAAAGGCAGCTGGTACCGCATAAGCTCATTGAGACCACGCCAATATGGAACCGCAAAGGCAAAGCTGCTGATCGACAACCAAGTGGCGTTGCTGCATGAACCAGCTTTTCTCTTCCTTAATTCAATCAAATCCTAGAAGAAAGTTCTGTAGAAGTTTTGAAAAATCCCCTTCCATGTCTTGGCATCTTTGTTGTTTTGTGGAATCGTGTATGCCCAAAGCATTGGAATGTGAGCAATCTTGTTTTCATCAAAAATGATGGCTGAACATGGACGCGGGGTTGCAGTGATATGAGTGACCTTGTCTACGACTCAGGGAATGGCTACATGTGATTGCAAAAGCTTGATATATATTTTATCGATGATATATTTGGACTTTAATTGTACTTCCTTGATAATAATAAAATCACTCCCCTTTTTTCTTTAGCATCTGACTCTAGCTAGCTTGGGATCAAGGCTTTGTTGTATCCGAACCCAGCTGGAACCTGATTCTCCTGATGCCCGGAATCTAACCCGACATCCCGAACCTGACCCCCAAAGTAATAATTACATGTTGATTTTGTTTTTGATCATGAAATCCGTCATTCCATGATTTCTATTCCATTGCAATTTTGAAGATGATAAAACTAAGGTAAAAATGAAATGGTCCATTAAGAAGTGTTAATGTTCAAAGAAAACAGAACTTGGGAACCTGCAACTCCAAACAAACACAACTTGGGGTACCAAATGGATTACAAATTGAGATTTAGCTTGGCAAATCACTACTTCTGTGCCTAAGAATCTCAACACCCAGATAATCCAGGATACCATGAACAGCAACATGAGGCTTCCCAACTTTCACACGAACAGCAGATATTTGGGGATACCTGGACAACGTAGTAGAAGCAATCAGTTGAGCCACTGACTCTAGGAGATTCTGTGGCGGTCCCTCAACAATTTCCTTGGCAATGCTGTTAGATGACCCAAAAGGAGTCAATAATCCAGACAAACAAAGCACTTAATTAGGAGGCATAAATTAAGAATGTTTGATTGAAGGAGCTCCGGTGTCTCACCGGTAAATTTCAGTATAGCTAATAGTGTCCGACAAGCAGTCAGATTTGCCAGCTGCCCGAAGATCCATCCAGGCATCCACATCTATCAAGAACTTCTGACCCAGAGCCCTTTCTTCTGGTTTCACCCCATGGAAACCATGAAACTTCAGCCCTCTTAATATAAGTTTGTCTCCCCCTCTCATTTCCTCATCTCCCATCGCCGCTTCTGATGAATAAAACATTGTTATACACAAGTATGCATTCAAGGATTAAGAGATCAGATCCTCAAGCACAAAAGGGAACATATTCACTTTGTTGGGTTCCGTATGCAGCAAACAATTCCCCAACTCATCAACCTTACCTACGGAGTCAATCCACCGATTCAATTCAGGGTTGTGAAATGAGAATGGGTGCTTCTACAAGGATCTAAGAGCGAAGGTGATGTACTTAAAGCGTGATGAAATTGGAGATTCTGGGGCTAAACATGGCCGATAACGGTGGGGAAACAAATCATTCAGCATAGCATTAACAAATTATGAAATCGAAGAAAAAGATTCTGAATTGTATACTTTACCTTCACTAAGTAAATGGGAAAGCTTGTGCTGTGACTCGTGAGTGGCCAAATGGAATGCAAGTTTTTGAAGCGATTGAATGGTGGTGGCCTACGAAACGATCATCCGGGTAAAAGCACATTTGTTCAACTTATTTTCTTAAATGATTTTTATTATATTAATATATTTTAAAAATTTCTTTTTTATATCAATATAATAAAAAAATAAAAAAGTTTTTCATGGAAAGTTATATTTTTTTTTGAAAATTACTCTTGGTATTATTGATTTATTTTGTTTTTGATGAATTTAATATATTAATATTAAAAAAACAAAATATTTAAAAACAAATACATCAATGCACAGCAGGATTTAAAACTCATATTAAATTGTATTATTTTTATATAAGAAATGACATGAACATGTGCTGACAGATATATTTATGCAACCCTAATATTTTTGGGGCTATATTTAAAGTTTTACTCTTTTAATAGAAATATTAATTTTTTTTTAACAAAACCAAATTGTTTATTGTAAGAAATAAAGCCAAAAGCTAGACATTACATGCTTTAGTAGTATGCTCTCTTGTTTTGTTTTGTTTTATTTGTAGGTATCAAAATCCAAAGATAACATTTTTTTTAAATGTTAATTTATTTTAATTTAAAAATAAGAATATAATTTTTACATATAATTAACTTAACTTTCAATAATGTCATTAAAACTTAATGACATTTGAAACAAATGCCTTTATATTTAATATTGTTAATAATATAGCACAATTATCACTAATTAAGAAAATGGTCACTAAAGTATATAATAATAGCAATTATGAAGTTTTACTATATATATATATATATTATAAAGCAAATATTTTAGATAATATCATTAAAAAATAAAAATTATGATAGTAAATCAAAATTAGAAATATCTCTAAAATTCCAAAATATTATGATAGTAAAATGTTCTAAAATAAAAGAAATATTGTGATTTTGAGCCAGAATGACACGAATGAAATGGTACCGAGATATTTTGACCGGAACTAAAACCAAGACGAAAACAACGTCGTTTTGTCTTAGTTTTTTTAATGGCACAAAATATTCCGACCATTCCAACCGGAACAAAACAGAATTAACAAGCAAGTGGGACTACACACACCATTCACGATTACTCTTGTTCTTCTTCTATGGCAGGTAAATATTTCACAAAAGAACTGCCGGATAACCGGGGGGCGCTGGAATATTCTTCCCATTTTTGTTTCGGTTCCTGACCTCGACCCGAGGGTGGTCGCATGTCAGTAATAATGGCGATGCTGGCCTGTCAAGAGCCCGTTCGGTTCCCATCAAACCACAAAACCTTTGCTCATCACCACTCGATCGGTTGCTCAGCTCAGGTAGGCGTCAGGGCCTGAAATTTGAAGCTGACCCATCAGCAAACGTAATAATATATTGATGATTCATTGGCTGAGCAACGCAATTGTTTCAAAAATTATAGTAAAATGATGTTTTTTATTTTAAATTATTTTGATATATCATAATCTAAAACTATTATTTTTTTTAATTTAAAATAAAAAATAAAAATAAATATTTTTAAATATTTTCCAAAACACTTTACGCATACTCAAACATCCTCGTGTCAACAAGACAAGACACACAAGCACACAAGCACGAGTATAGTTACTGCTAGCAGTCTTCGGCGTACAGAGAATTATGGGATACAATTTTGCAGCAATAAGTGTTAAAATTTGAAGTTTTGGGGTCTTCCCCCGTAGAGAATTCATTGAAATCAACAAACTATTATCAAAATAATCACACCACGATTAGTTTAAACTTCTTGGCAATCTTGATTAGGTTCCTTGCTGCCATGGACACGCACCTCGATCCTGCATTCATGCTGTGTCGTTGAGTGTTAAACCAAACTGGGTGCGAGGGAGATGAGCCCACTGCATGCCATGAAAACAAACAGAATGATTATTATTTTCGAAATTCTTTGGATGATCGATGAACCCTAAACTTGAACTCCAGCAGCATATATATATCTAGCTAACAATATCTAAAACAGCTGTTGAAACAGATCCCTTTATTCTTTCTACATATATATATATATATCAAGCAAAACAAACATGAATTATTAGGTTAACTATTCCAGCGTTCAAAGATTTATGGGTGGAGATTGAAAGATCAACCCTAGAAATTTAAGGAAAATGCGTTGCTGCAACTTACGTTCTTGGCTGCATTACTGAAAGCTTCTCGATGGCTAATCTCAGGATTTTTTGCTTTTATCCTTCTAATCTCTTCTCTAAACAGGCAAAGATTCAAGGATTAGTAAAACCGCATAGTGGTAGCAGTCAAAATGGGAAGCTAAACTGTGAATACTCACTTAATAAATCGGTTGTATGCTGAAGGAGTCCGCTGTTGTTTCTTCCCCGTTGCAGCTTCTATTCATTTCAATTAAACACTACAATATTAAGCATTTATACAAAATAAAATTTTAAGATTCTATAATATGTAAACTAAATGAATTATATGTGTGTATGAGCACTCGGCTTGTTAATGATCTGTGATTTTCATTTTACATTTTTTTTATCTTTTTTGTATTTGGTAGCATTCTCAAGGTGTGTGATGTGGTGGAAAATATTTTGAAATCTACTTTGTGGGTTTTGGGTCCGAATCAGTATGAATTATCTTTTAAGAGTCTAAAACAGTCAGAATTACTCGCTTAAACCGAGCCGTAAAAAATGACTAAAAAAATTGAGGTTTACTCGAAACCAAAAATAATATAAACTATGTGGTAGCGTTTTGATACTATTTAATGACATAAAAAATGGAGATAATAAAGACGTTTTATATGTATATGTATATGTATATTTTCTATTTTCAAAATATAAAAATTCATTTCAAAATTATATTGTCTTTGTTTTTATCTCTTTTAACTATCTTTCACTTTTGTCTTAGGACACTAATAATATATATATACACACAAAAGACTCCATGTATATCGTTAACAGGGACAGCTAGGGCTTGGGGTTCCACACACAGAGGGAGAGATATAGTACCATGCACTGCTACTGTTCTGCCGGGCTGTTCATTCCGCGAAGGTTCCAATGCAGAAACCATGTTGCCAGTGTAAGAAGACTGGGAAGTACCCTCGCTTAAATCCTGATAAAGCAGGTTTTGTTTCTGCAAAATCAGTAAATCAATCAATGTAAATATATATATATATATATATATATATATATATATATATAATGTTAAATACAATTATAATATATCCCTATACCTCCTTTCCTTTTTTTCATTGCACAATTATAATATAGTATATAGCTGGCCTAAATTAGGCAATAATCTTCTCAATTATATAACCTCACATGAGAATCTTGAAGATGAGCAGTCTGTAGCAAAGATCCAGTATTCAAAGACAGCAAATTAGCACAATGTCCACACCTAACAGTCACAGTGTTCAGCTCTATAGAATTGTTACTGCATGGAATATTCACCTGCAAAAAGATAATCCCCAAAAATAAATCAGTAAAACCAGGAGAGCATGGGATAGATATCACAAGAAGAAGATGTGTAGATGATGAAATCTTCTAATTTAATTTCCTTTTTTTCCTGGACTTCAGGGACATGGAGGTCTGCTTAATGGAAGCTAAAATTAGTTCTACTGATGCTTCACAATTAGTAAAACAATTCCACTATTTCAGTGCGTCTGACACTGTACGCATCCAGTGGAACTTTATAATTGGAGATAGAGAGAGAGAGAGAGGAAAAAGACATGACATGAACAGAAACCACCAAGCAGCAATCAGGGCTCTGCAACATGGTTATGAATAAAGAGAGAAATGGATCTTTGAGCAGATCATTCTGCTTTTGTTGCAGACAGTCGTGAAATCTACACCGCTTATTAATTTCCTAAAAGTGAAACATAATATGTGCAGTGGATGCAAGTTTTTTCTTGATCATAAAACTTTTCTGTTTATATTTAACTTATTTGTTTAGTTATGAAGAAACGATCTTGTGCGTTTAAGGATCATTTTATGTTAAGAAAATAAGGTTTTCATCAACAATGGATCACAGATTAAATCAGCTGAAATAAGGTTTTCAACAATGGATTATTTTATGTTTAGAAAACAACTGTTCTAAAGCTGTTTTGCTAGTCTCAGGGACAAATTGAATCAGCTGATCTTCTAATGGGAAAAAAAAAGATGAATTACACAAGGGAAATAGATTTCAGCTGATCTTCTTAGACACACACGCGCACACTCTTTCAAATCAAAACCCTTGTTACCAAAAAAACAAGAAATGATGATGCCATGAAGAATTGCTGGAGAGCAGCAATATTCCTTGGACAAGAAAGGGCTCGTGCTAGAAACCCTATTTTCCTGACACATCTGGCCATGGCCATGGCTTTTACCTTCCAGTTATAGTGAAGGTGTATATTTCTGTAAGAGAATCTAGGTGTTATAAACAAGTATTAATTAGATCATAAGAAATAAATATGCTGATCATGTTTTTATAAAACAGAAAAGAAATATGCTCATTGACCATGGATCTTTCCATCAAAATTAAAGAACAAAAAGGAAACACCATATATGGATCGAGCAAATCAGCTTATGATAAATGAAAAAAAAGCTCCTTCTGTTTACGAGATGGATCGAGAATTCTTCAATAATTCTACACGGGAAACAAACATGGACAGTCTAGCTAGCTATATAATATGAACAAGATCCTTAAAACAAAACAAGTTAAGAAAATGGGTTTGCTGTTTATGTGTTTATGGATGTTTATTTTTCTGCGCAGAATCAAAGAAAGAGACTAGCATGTTTGAGACAAAACCCTAGCACACAAAATGTATCAGCAAAATTAAACTACTTCTTGAAACAGCATCTTGATCGAGCGATTCTCTTTAAGAAATCAACTTGGAAGATGACCGAAACAAATGAAGTTGAACTCTTAAAGATGAACAAGAAGTTGAGAATTGATGAAAAGATCCATGAACCAAGCTAGCTAGCTAGATAGATTCTTGGTCAGGACTGGATAGGTTAGAGAGGCACAGATACCACTAAGATGGTGTTGCAGAAGTTGCAGTGAACATAGCAAACACGTTCAGAAGCAATTTCTAGAGACATTGTAGGGCAGGATTGCAAATGATCGATGAACACCAGCTGATAGGAGAGAATCTTGTTATAAGAAAAGTAAAATGACAGCTTGAGGAGTCGATCTAGAGAGATAATGGGAAGTGAAGCAGGACTTTATAAAGAAAACAAGCCACTGTTTTAGATAGATGGAGATATTTACTATCTTTTGTTTTGTGCTGTGTGATTGGTAGTGAGGTGGTGCCTGCTATTACACGTCATTATGAGCATTAAAATTCTCCAACAAAGTCACTCCAATTATTTACTTTGGGTGATAGACATGGCAGAGGTACAGCCAAGATTTTTTTTTTAACTTAGTAAAATTAATAGATTGTGTTATTAGAAATAAATAAATAAATTTATTACTTGAAAATTTGCGCTATGATTTTAATTTTAATTGAGCAAACCCTAGCTATATTTCAAATTTAAACTTTAAACACTAACTAAACTCCAAATCTAAACTATCATGAAATGTGTGAGGTATATGTTCATGGATCATATAGACAAGAAAAATCATGGGAAAAAACTTATACGCATCAATAAAATCTAATAAATATAGTCGTAATTTTACATCCAACTAATGGATTTGATTCAAATTTGGTTAATAGATTCTACAAGTCCTATTTTATAAGATGATCATTGTTTTAACCAATAAGGCTTTCCATTTGGGCAAAGAGTATACAATTTTATATTTTTTAATTATTTTCTTGGTTAATTTCAAACTTCACAACAAAAATTAAAAAAATGCTACTAGAATGTTCCCTATTTTACATTAATTTATTTTTTCTTAAATTTTCAAAAAAACTTACAATTGATTAAAATTAACTGGGACCCAAGTATTTATCTATTAAAACTTATTCAATCTGAATTAATACCTTCTAATTATTACCAATTAAAAAAAACATTTTTCTTCAAATTTTCAACTTAACTATAAAATTAACAAAAAAGTAATTGATGTCCGTCAAATTTCCATCACTTATTCAATTCAAACTTATTCAATTTGAATTAATGTCTGTTTTAATTATTATCAATTCATAAGAAATCATTTCCCCTAAATTTGCAACTTAATTATAAAATTGACAGTAATAATAATTGATTCTCATTAAATTACTCATGATTTATTCAATTCAACCTTATTCAACCTAAATTAATACCTTTTCATGATTGAATGTTTCACAAAAAATATTTTCCTCCAAATTTCTACCTTAACTATAAAATTGACAAAAATATAATTGATATCCATTTAATTACTCATCATCGCTTCAATTCTAACATACCTAAGTCACATAACTCAAATCCTAGAATACAAATCATATTAATACAATAAATTTATCATTATTAAACAAGTAAAACACATAAATATACAAGCTAACCATAAATACTACAAACAAATTTCAATAATTTACCTTAAACATAAGTGGATTGCAATAAAAGTAGATGAATTTTCCTAGGTGAAGTAAGGCTTGACTAAAAATAAAATCAAATGAGAAAAGTTAATGTTACTGGATAGAGTTGGTCGATGTTGATGGGCTGGGGTGGCCAATTTGTTTTTTAGGGGGGGGAGGCTATTGGAATTGATGAAATATAGGATAGAGAGAGGGTTTTTGTGATTTTAATTGAATTAAGAATAAGAAATGGGGGAGAGGAGAGGGACCTTTGGGTTTGTTTTATTACTTTTCTTATATTTTTTGATTTTTTTTGTGTTCTTTCCTTTTGACTTTATGATTCTGTTTTTATTATTATGTTAAGGTTGATTTTCTAATCCACTTAAAGAGTGGTAAGCCTACTAGAGAGACAAAACTTATTAGATTTTATTTCAAAAATATAACCATGACATAGGATTCTTTGTGTGATAACCCTTTTTTGGCCATTTTTTTGTCCTTTAAATAAACCCTAAAATCCAAACCAGAAGCACAATCAAAACACTAAACCTAAACCAAGACTCTTGGACATTTTAAATACAATGTTTTACATATTCAGAACATCACAATCAATAAGTTGTGTTGTTTTGAAGAGCACAACCTTTATATATTTTTTTAAATGTTTTTGTTTTAAATCTGCATAACCATGATGCTTTCAACGATGCAACTTTTTAATTGTACTAATTCTACAAATTCTTTTTAATGTGTTATAGTTTGTAAAAAAAATTGGTATGTCCTATTTTTAGAAAAGCTCTTGGATTTGTAGTTTTTGTTAAGGAACCATCTCACCTAAAAGCTTAAGCTTGTAAGTGAGATCCCACAATATGATTTATATTATTCTCTAACACACTCTCTCAAGTGAAAGCCCTTTGGGCTTGAAACTTGCACATGCCCACACTGCCTTGTGCTTGATTTTTTTTTATCAAAAAGAATGGGGGTGGTGAGATTCGAACTCGTGACCGCTGGTTCAACAAGGCTCTGATACCAAGTTAAGGAACCATCTCACCTAAAAACTTAAGCTTGTAAGTGAGACCCCACAATATGATTTATATTATTCTCTAACAGTTTTATGATTTGATGTGAAGAAAAAAGGAGCTTTGGAATTGAAGATATGTTACAAAAAATAAAGTAAACTATTAATTAGATATTGAAGTTATCATGTTAATAAGGTAGAGAACTCCAACTCCAAGTGCAAATGACAAAAATGATTTTTATAATAAACATTTTAATTTAAATATAGATGACTTATCTTTAACAAAACCAAAAAAAATAGTGGGCAAGAATGTTAAGAAAGAAAAATACTTGGAAGGATTTTGCAATATCATCACATTTGGGCATGCTATGAAATTTAAATACAAAAGACAAAAATAAATTATGTAACTAATTAAATTTCATTTAAATTGAATTGGAAAAAAAAAACAAAATGCTTTCATTGTTGTCCTTGAGCAGAATTTGAAAACTTTTAGGATTTGTTGGTTTGGCATAAAATATTTTTAAAACACTTATTATAAAATATTTTACATGTAAATATATTTCAGTAATTGACGCGAAACCATAAAATACTTTATATATAAGATATTTTTTTAACGATAATGATAATAACAATAGTGGTAAAGAAAGTGATGGTGAGATGATTGTGGTTTATAATGAGAGAAGAAAAAAATACAGAGGTGGTGAGATGGTAGTTGTGGTCGTAGAGAAGGGAGGTGGCCTTGAGATGATAGCGGTGATAGTGAGATGTTGAAGATAAGGTCATGATGGTTGTGAAAACAATAGCAGGGAATGGTGGTGGTGAGATAGCAAGAGGAAAATGACAATGGTGGTGGTGTGATATTGCAATTTAACATAACTTGAAATCGTTTATCTGACCTAATGTGAAGCCATCAAATTTTAGCATTGGACGAGAATTTTTAAGAAAGAAAAACCCATTTGGTTGCAGTTCGCCTTCCAAAATTATAAGTCGATCTGCAAAGAGTGCGATCGGGCAGACATGAACTGAAAGAATCATAACTCAAAACAGATGGTGAAAGAATTTATAGCTCTAACCAAGCAACACCATGCATTACACCGAGTAATCACTGTATCTTTTATGTACACATTCAACGAGAGGGCAACTTAACTTTGCAAAACATGGGTGGACATATATACACGGTAAATAAAAGGTGTTGAAGAGGAAGCTGTAACAAGGGCAACTTAAAGCAATTTGCAACAATTTTTTCTTCCACTGAATCCCCCTAAGAACTGCACATCAAATCCTTCCTTGTACTTCACAATTGTTTCCTGCTGCTAAAGAGGAAGCTGTCTCAAGAAATTGTACAAAATATTTATATGAAGATGTTCAAGTAACTCTCCTGCAGGAAGGTACGTACGCAGATGTTTTGTTATCATCCTCACTAACAAGACTAACACGGTTGTCATCGAACTACCATTTGCGATTCCTAAGCTGCATAAGAACAATAATAATTTTAGACCACACGTGATTAAAGAAAGGAGAATGTATAAAAAAAATCCCTGGATTATATGATGTTGACCACAGGAATGCAGAGATTTGTGTTTCAGATTAGGGAACATCCCACAAAATCCTGTTATTGTCTTTCGTTTTAACTCCCCCATGAGCAAAACATTGCTAGAGATCCAAGAAATATTATAGCCACCGGGGGGACTATCAACAATCAAAAGTGAAGGATGAGACTTGTTATCTTCCTTTGCATCCAGGTTCAATCCTCTTTGTGCATGTTTATCACCCTACGATGCTAGCTTTACTTACTCACTGTGCTTGCAGGATATTCAGTGAATCCAGAGATTAGTTATAATGTGTATAAGTCCCAGTTATAAAAAAAAATCAAAACAGTGATCACCATGTGTACCTAACAAAACAAAACAATCCTACCCTTGGCACCTAAGACATTTTAAAATAACTTACAATGAACTTCTTTGATTATTAGCTTTCCCAACTGAAAATTCATAACAGTGGGTGGATAGATCCCCTCACCTCCTGCCCTTCCCTCCATCTCTAAACAAACAAAGAGAAACTGCTTGACTAACCCCTGCTGAAAAATTCATAACATTGGGTAGGAAAATCTTCCTTTTTAATTACTATAACATCTCTCTCTTGGGTGGGTAAGAGAGAATTATCAGTTGGTGTCTTGGAAACCCAGTAAGAATTCAAGTTTCTCATTTGACTCACTTGCTATTATAATTTATACAATGCATGGCAGACACAGCTTGACACCTGAAGTGGACATACATTGGTCAATTTTTATGCATTTGGTGATTTGTAAAAAGTGCATGCCCCACCTGAAGATGATTTCTCTGCAAACCCATCCAACAAATTCTGACACCTAGGAGAACTTCAGAAAATCCTCGATTGATGAAGCAAGCCCAGATGAAAAACATGCGTCTATAAAAATAAATATTTCCTAACTCTATATTACATGACTCTGTCTAAATGAGTGCGCATGTAGGTGTCCCTCTATGGAATGGTTCTATCTGCAGACTCTTGACCAATGGCAATAAATTTACTGTATGAGAACCTCTTCAAATGAACTAATAAAATTTCAGGCAATCTACTTCATCAGAAATTCAGAGTTCAAGAAACTTCCATAAACATAAATGCATATTAAATTTTAGGGCTGGTAATGGCTCATTCATCCTTATCTATATGTATCTTAATCCATCTTTCATATAGAAAATCAGAACTGGAACACTGGTCATCCCCTGTTTTAGTGTCCAAGCCTGTATAGATTGTGGGGCTCAGGAGATTCTCCATTGTTGAATCTTCATTGGTTGTGATTCCAACATCATCATACTCACTGCATGCATAAGAAATGGACTTAGTAATTTCATATACAGTTTATGGAGATCGAATCCAGTAGAAAGATCCTCTAATCTTGCCACAAATGGAATGCCAAATAGTTTCAAATTTGGTATTGCTCTCTTGAATTCACAAGGCCTGGACACCAATAATAGAATAAATCAATATATTTTATAGCAAAAGCTGAAATTATGTTGTTGTATATATTCAATTCATCTTTATATTTCTAGAGAGTACATTATATATAGGACTAGAATACTAATCAGAGCAATGAATTAATGCTCACGTATCAATGACAGTTACTCTAGCTTAAATGACAGTTAATGAAACTTAATCTATATGTGACATCTTTCTCTTGATCCGTTATAGCTCATGTTAACACTCCCTCTCAAGTTGGTGCATATGGTTCCCATATGTTCAGCTTGACTAGTGAGCTATGAAATTCTTTACTGTACACCACTTTGGTAAGTATATCTGCTAGTTGGTCTTCTGACTTGAAAAATGGGAATTGAATTATTTAGTTTTCAAGATTGTGTTTGATAAAGTATCGATCCACCTCTACATGTTTTGTTCTATCATGTTGGATTGGATTGTGAGAGATATCTACGGCTGCTTTATTATCACAAAAAGGATTCATTTCTAAAGTTATAGTGAAACCCACCTCATCTAGTAGTCTCTTCAACCAGAGAAGTTCACATAATCCCTTGGCCATCCCCTGAAATTCTGCTTCTGCGCTTGAGAGTGCTACCACGTTTTGTTTCTTGCTTCTCCATGTCACAAGGTTTCCACCCACAAATGTGAAGTACACTAAGGCAGACTTCCTATCAGAGATGTTTCCTGCCTAATTTGTATCAGTATAACCATCAACTTTCAAATGGTTATGTTTAGTGAGCATGAGCCTTTTTCCTAGAGATGACTTCAAGTATTTTAGAATCTGGGTTACAGCCTCCATGTGGTCTTCACTTGGATAATGTATAAATTGACTCACTACACTTACTGCATATGCAATATCTGGATGAGTATGAGATAAATAGATTAATTTTCCCACTAACCATTGATATCTCCTCTTATCTATTGACTTTTGGTTCGGGTAAATTCCCAACTTATGATTCTGGATGATTGGGGTATCTACTGGTTTGCACTACAATAATCCAACCTCAGATAACAAATCCAGGATATATTTTCTTTGTGATAAAAATATACTTTTGTTTGACCTGATAACCTCGATTCTCAGGAAATATTTGAGCTCGCCTAGATTCTTCATTTCAAATTCTTTAGCCAACTTTCCTTAAAGTTGTGATATTTCTTTTATCATCTCCTGTGATAATCATATCATCAACGTAGACAATTAAACTAAGTCGACTATTAGGAAAGGAGATATGAAGGCTTGTTGTTCCAAGGCTGAAACTACCACTAAGTTTAGCATAAAAAATAAATGGGGTGAGTGGACTTTTCTTTGGCACTCAAGTGACTACTTTAACAATTTACCTATGAACGCTTAAATTTATCAAATCACCAAGTAAGGCTTTTGGTTTTGGCACTATGCTAGTGATGATGACTAGGAACTACATCTTTGGAGATCAAATGCCTAATTTAAAAGAATTTAACGAGAGGCTTTCAACTTTACTTAAGGTAAAAGACTAAGAGATAGATAAGTTGATAAGAAAATCAAGAGCATGAACAAAGTAGGCCAAACTTTAGCTATCAAAAATGTTCAAAAAAACTAGTTGGATGTTATTAAGGATTTTATAATTGGAGATACAAGGAATATCCATGGTATTATTGAAAATAAATTCACAACAAATAAGTAGAAAGAGCTTATCAATGAGGCCATTATGGACTAAGTAGATAGTTTAATTCAATCTTTGTATTCTTATTCAAAATCATACACACAAAGAATTGACCTACTAATGATGCCTCTATGCTACCAACCATCGAAGTTTTAGTAATTCGATGACAAAAGGAATTCAAAGCAACATATGACTCACTCTATGGACATTATTAACAATATAAAAATTGATGATGATTTCATGGTAAATTACTTTGCCATTTCTTGAAGGGCAATGCATTTAACTAGTACACTGACTTGGAGTATAACTTAATTGATAATTGGATGCTTCTCTTTCTTTTTTTTTCTTTTTTTTACGTTTCATTTTTTTATTCCTTTTTTTGTTTCTTTCTTTTTGTTGTTGGCTTTTTGTTTTTCTTTTTACGTTTCATTTTTTTCTTTCTTTTTTTGTTTCTTTCGTTTTCTTTTATTTCCTAATTCCTGAAGCGAATTTTTTTAAAAACAATATAGATTGCTACAGTCCTTTCACACTTATATATATATATATATTCTCACTTATATATTTTTTCTATAACCAGGATCTCCAGGCAAGCTTAAGTGCACCACCGCCACTCCCTGGACCAAATTTGTTTTTTGATAATCAGGGTGTCCAGGCCAGCGTGGATGCACCACGACTAATCCCCATACCAATTTATTATTTTTTTCCTTATACTTATTTATGTTCACTTTTTTTTTGTAACCGCGGTCTTATCCAGTTTAAGAGCACCACGACTAATTCCCGGACTGATTTTTTTTAAAAAAATCAATATGGATTGCTACTGTGCTTTCATGCTTATACTTTTTTTTACTTATATATTTTTTTATAACCGATGTCTCTGGGCCAACTTAAGCTTTTGTTTTTTTATTTTTTTTTTCACTTATATATTTTTTTATAACCGGGGTCTCTAGGTGAGCTTAAGCGTACCATGACTAATCCTCATAGCTTTTTTTTTATAATCGGGGTGTCCAGGTCAGCTGATGCGCACCACGAGTTGTATAAGTACGTATATACCCCCTATAAGACAAAATCCAAGAGTTGGTTATAGGGGTGTATTGGTAATTTACCAATTTTTAATTATATTTTCTGTCGGGTGTTATGGGCACGACATCAATTTCAGAGCTCATGCACATTTCGGATGACGCGTGCGGCGTCGTAGAACTTTTTAAAATGTATATTAGTTTTTTATATATTTATTTTATTATGTAAAATGTGTTTAAAATAATGTCATGGTATCAAAGGTATTTTTAATTTTTTTCATTTCTGTGCATAGTACAATAATCATAATATCTTCAAATAATACAAAAACCAAGAATTGTTAGTGGGGTATCTCAGTAATTTTACTTTTTTAGAAATTAAACTAAAAAATAAAAAACAAAATACAAAATAAAAAATAAAAAAAAACTTATATGTATTAAAACTATAAAAAAAATTTTAATCCCTGCGACGGAGCACGGGTTTATGGCTCGTTTATTTCTGAATCATGTCTTTATATCAAGATTTTAGAGCCCAGCCAGGTTTCCCTAAATTGTCTCTTGTGTAGAGCACAATTTGGGTCACATAATTATGATGCTCCTCACTAGACTCCATTGATTCCCTTCGGAGGAAACAAAAAAACAGCAGTGGATGATCCTCTTCATCCCTTTTTGATTTCACTTTTCATTCCATGCTGCATTTCCACTCTCGAACAGTTGGTCATAGCTTCAGTCAACAACTTGACTAGCATCTCAGAGAAACGTCCATGCTCCCACAAATTATAATTATGATGGCAATTTCCATTTCTCGTGCCTATCGAATATGGAGTGAGTCCCTCGTTAGGGTTTCCAGGAGGGAAATTCGAGGAGGGAAAACGAGTCGTGTCTTTTTTTACCATTATATTTTATTAATGTTTTTAAAAAAATTATTTTATTTTAAATTAAATATTTTTAATGTTGCGCTGATATTAAAAACATTTTAAAAAAAATTAAAAAATATCATCTTAATATATTTTTGAATAAAAAAACATTTTTCAAAGTAATTTTAATCATATTCTCAAACATGATAACTCTAATGGAGTCATAAAACTGTGTTGTGACTTCGATGAAACAACTGGTGCCCATGGGATTCTTATCCAAGGTATATATCCCCCCACCCTATAGTAAGTTGTCTAGTAATAAGAGTTTGAGATTAAGATATTTGTTAATACTATAATTTCAAGTTCAAGCCTTGTGATTATTAATATGATAACTGCTGGAGACTTGTATGGTCGTTAATTTTATGATCCATGAAATTAATCGAGATACACAAATACTAACCCGGATACTCGTGTATGAAAAACAGACTCGAGAACCCATATTAATAAAAATAAATAAAGTGGAATATGTGTCACCAATGGCTTGTAATCATGGCTTCCATGCTAAGGTAATAATATAGGGAGAAAAAAAAAACCCTCCCATCATTTTTCTTGACAACAAATATATTGGCTTTTATCTCTTCCACTTATTCGAGGCATGGTCCTTGCAGCCCCTTCCCAGATAAACAATTGCCTGAATGTAATTTGATAATCAAACAAGATTAAACATTTAAATTAAAATGCTTTCATTTAGATCAAACAACCGATTGTGTGTATTATGAACAAGATTAAGAACAAAGTTTCATATTTTTTAAGAATATATATATTATGTGTCATATTCAAGCCACTAAATTCAAATCGAGTCTTAATCTAATTCTTCATTCATGTATTAAAGTGTTCATTGGATATAATTAAAAACCATGATAGCAACCTCAATTGATAATCTAATCTCAAAGTACTAGTAACATTTTACCATATTAATATTTATTTTTTCTTAGACAATTATACACGTCTATAATCACAAATATTTCACGTGTTTAAAACTAATATATTGAGATTAATGTAATTACAAATTTAACTTTTAGATAGAAAAAAAAGAGCTTGATAAAACTATAATCAACTACCAAGTATGTTAATATATCTCCTAAAGTCACATTTGAGGTCGTGGCCTAGCGGTGACATGGATTTGTCCCTTTCTTTTACATCCGAGTTCGATTCTATTTGTGTATGCATGTCACTCTCGCGGTGTCTTATCATCTCACTCGGCTTGCAGGTTGTTAAGTGAGTCCAGTGATTAGATGTAGTGTACGTAAACTGACCCAAACACCTCGGTTATAAAAAAAAATCTCCAAAAGTTCCTAGAAAATCAAGGTTACAATCCATCCCTAAAACATTTGTGCTATTATTTGTGAAAATATAGACATATTTGTTCAATTAATAAAAAGATAACACTAGTGTAATAAAAAATATGGTATATGGGAGGTTGAGGTCAAAGTGTTTTTTGTTCAAAAATATATCAAAAAAATAATTTTGATCTTAACATATTAAAATGATCTAAAAATACTAAAAAAATAATTTAAAATAAAAAATAAAAAAAAATCATTGTGAACTACCATGTAATATCCTAGATTATTAATAAATTGATACAAAACACAAATTTCTCAGCAATATAAAATTACTTGATGAAAGGGAATTTGAGTCGGAACACTTTCAAAATATTTTTTAAAAAACCTTATTTGGTTTGATATGAAAAATTTTAAATTCAATATATATTTTCTTGATGAAACCATTTTAATTTTAATGATATTTAGTCATATCCATGCAAGTTGACATCGAGAATTCTTTTTACAAAAAGATAAAACATCATTATTTTAATGAAAAATATATTAAAAAAAAACCCGAATTAATCCAATGATTTGGCTCGTGCTGAAGTCAATTACAGGCTAGAGACGACAAGTCGACAGCCATAATCCGAGAGCTCTGGTTGAGTTGAAAGCTAGTCAGCAAGGTCACACGTGTGTTGTACCACTCGTGGAATATTCAGCAGGGTCACACGTGTATCTTTATTTCCCCATCCATCCACAATTTGTTTTGTCGTTGTCGGGGCCCCGTTCCAGCTGTGCCCGGCTTCACTTTCTTTTGTTTCGTGGCTGCCCCTCCACTTTGTCCCATTCCACGTGTCATATTCTCCTTTCTTCGGTGGTGTTACTTCTTCCAATGTCCTTTATTTATTTTTTAAAAAAGAGAAATTGTTTTGATTTTGATTTTATTTTTACAATACAAATATTTTTTTTTTATAACCGGATTGTCCGGACTAGCTTACATGTACCACAATTAATTCTCG
This sequence comes from Salix exigua, assembly GCA_032356905.1. Classification (NCBI taxonomy): domain Eukaryota; kingdom Viridiplantae; phylum Streptophyta; class Magnoliopsida; order Malpighiales; family Salicaceae; genus Salix; species Salix exigua. Next base: position 6,047,975 of record CM063603.1, read on the forward strand.
GATTCACTGAACATCCTGCAAATCCAGTAAGCATGTAAGGCACTGCGGGGTGACAGACGTGTATGGTGGGGACTTGAACCCTGATGCAGAGTAAAAAAACAAGTCATTTCAACCGCTAGGTCAAGACCCACTTGCTATAATACAAATATTGTTTTGAAAGGCAAGAAAACCTAATTATTGAAGTCTCTACTTGATAAAAGCTACCACAACCTATTATATAGAAAAATAACTATAAAACCTTAATAATACTTATTGAGAAGAAATAATATAAGAAAAACATTCATTTTAAATAGAAAAAAGTAGAAAATATCATAATAAAGAATAAAATGTTTTATCTATTCTTCTAAAAGAAAACTCTAGCATTACATGCAAGTTAGAATAGGGATTTATTTATTTTTAATTATGGACTGATATGAAATAATTCATCATAAGAAAATCATCCTATTTTTATGGGAATGGAAAGATATATTTATTTTTGGAGAGCAAAATTTGGCTAAAAAATATATTTTGCCTATATATGAACCCTTTTTAGTGGTGCACACTTTCTTTTCTAATTATATAAATTCACATTGATGGAGAAATAAAATCTTCATGTTATAACCAAACATTTTATCTATTGTTGATTGTATCCATTTATTTTTAGGATTATAATTTATTCTTCAACAAAAACTGTTTAGTAAAGATCATTAACATATTAAAATAAGTTATAGGTGAATAAAAAAATTAATTTTAAGAAACCATTGGTAAAGATCCCTTTAAATTATTATTTTTAATTATATTATATTAAAATAATTATAATATTTATAAAATATATTTATGTAATATAAATATATATTTTGAATTAGGTTTTGGATGAGGTTTTATTATTTATTGGATTTAAAAAATAAGATAAGCTGGAATTAAACTTGCCATCCCTATCAAAAACAGGACGACGTTACATTCGGGGATACATACCCTCCTCCCTTACCATCTTTATAACCCTAACCACATTAGTTTAACCCTAGTTGACCTAACTCTTCCTGTCTCTCTCTAACCCTCTCACGTCGTTCCCTGCTTTTGACTTGTTTCTGTTGGTGGTCATAGAAAGAATCAAAGAGCAAGATCCCCCTCTCTCTAAATCTGCTCCCTGAATAACGGCGTATCCCTTCCTTTTCACTTCGGCATATCTGGTTTTGCTTCAAACAGAAATAAAGATTGTTTTTTTATTGACTGAATCATGTGGGCATTATAGAGGAATGAAGAAACATTTTTGAATGTTCTTACAGTCATTTTTTTTGGAGTTTTTTTTATTTGAGGAATGGTAGTGAGGATGATGAGGTGGAGGCCATGGCCGCCTTTGGTTTCGAAGAAGTACGAGGTGAGGCTTATTGTGCGAAGGATGGAGGGTTGGGATCGAGTGCGGGAGGTTGTTGCTGCTGCACCTGGGACATCGTCAGGTGATGATGTGAAGGACATTTCGGAGAAATTGACGGTGGAGATTAGGTGGAAAGGGCCCAAATTGGCGTTGAGTTCATTGAGGAGGACGGTTGTGAAGAGGGATTTTACGAAAGAAGTGGAGGTTTGTGGTGGTGGTGAAGGGGAAGACGGTGGCGTTTTGGTGGAGTGGGATGAGAAGTTTGAGAGTTTTTGTACTTTGACTGCTCATAGAGAAAATGTGTTTCATCCCTGGGAGATCTCTTTCACTGTCTTCAATGTGAGTTGTGTTTTTTTTTTTACCCATAAAATAATTGTTGGCTTGCTGTTGAATCTAGGAAATATTGATGGACTATGAAATCTCTAGCTTTTGTGAAACTCTAGGTTTCATTTTTTTATTCATGAATTTAAAATTTTCATTTATGGTACTGTTAGTTTTTGGGTTGCTTGTAATTGAGATGAAGTGGTTTTTTAATTCAAGAATATAAGCACGTGAAGGTTTTTCTTGCTTTATATATTTTTATGTTTGTGATTTATTTTTCATGGGTTATATTGGTAGTCAATTTGGGGGAACACATGATCCTTAATTGGTCTTTAAGGGATTTAGAGGTTGGATTTAGTCAACTAATTATTTCTTTAAATTGTCTTGGAAAAATCTTGGGTATATCGGGTATCTTGCAGGTTTCTTGCCTGGTGGTTGTCATTTCAAAATCTTCTAGTTGAGGAGATTGCTTGGAATTGTTGTTTTATTTTAGCCTTATAAAACTGGTTGCTTTGATTGTCTGGATTTATCTTTCTTGATAACTTTGAAGGGAACTTAACTGTTTTGTTATCTGATTCAGGGTGTGAACCAAGGGCTTAAGAATAAGGTTCCTGGAGTTGGAACAGCAACGGTGAACCTCGCTGAATTTGCTTCTGCAGATGAACAGAAGGAGTTTGAGTTAAGACTTCCTCTCATGGTCTCCGCTGGTGTGGCTGAGCCTTGCCCTTTTCTCTGTGTATGTGATTTTGAATATCTTCCAATGTCCATTCTTCCTGTTTTTTTGAAATTTATCCTGCTGCATATTTAATTTGCCTCTTCAGTCTTTGCTATACAAAATCGTTGGATTTTCTGTTTTTCCAATGTTTCCCAATTTTTAAAGTTTCTCATCTCAGTTTGTATGAATCGTGCAGGTATCACTCAGCTTGTTGGAGTTGAGAACTGCTCCTGGGACCTCTGGGTCAGTACAGAGAGCTATATTACCCATTCCCTCTTCACCTCAATCTGGAGAAGCTGTCTCAACTGAAAAGGATGAGCTCTCTGCAATTAAAGCTGGTCTAAGAAAGGTAAAGATTCTTACTGGATATGTATCTACCAGGAGAGCGAAAAAGGCCTGTCGCGAGGAAGAAGGCAGTTGCTCCGTTAGGAGCGAGGATGGTGAAGATAACTATAACTATCCATTTGACTCTGAGTCACTTGATGATTTGGAGGAAGGAGAATCGGATGAGGTCAAGGAGGATTCTACAGTGAGGAAGTCATTCAGTTATGGCACACTGGCTTTTGCAAACTATGCTGGAGGATCTTTGTACTCCAGTGCAAGGATAAATGCTGAAGATGAAGATTGGTTTTACTACAGCAATCGCAAGTCAGATGTGGGTTGCTCACACAGTGACGATTATACCCCATCAGTCTCTGAGCCATCTGTCTTACAGAGTTCTAAACGCAGTATATTATCATGGCGGAAAAGGAAGTTGAGCTTTAGGTCTCCAAAAGCTAAAGGAGAGCCATTGTTGAAGAAGGCTTATGGAGAAGAAGGCGGGGATGATATTGATTTTGATCGCCGGCAGCTTAGCTCTGATGAATCTCCTGCTCTTGGCGTAAGCCATCTGTTTCCCTCTACTTTTTCACTCTCTTTAATGGTAGCTGTTTCCAATGTAGCAGTATCAAAAGTACACAAAATGAAAACATTGTTGGTCATCTTTAAGGATGGTCTTGGTTGTTTTGTGATGAATAATTACTTTCATAATCAGATGAATTTCTATAGTGAAATGACACTAACTGTTTTGCAGTGGCATAAGGCAGAGGAGGATACATATGCAAATCGATCATCAGTATCTGAATTTGGTGATGACAATTTTTCCATAGGAAGTTGGGAGAAAAAAGAAGTGATAAGCCGTGATGGACAGATGAAGCTTCAAACCGAGGTCTTCTTTGCTTCCATTGATCAGCGAAGTGAGCAGGCTGCAGGTGAGGGTGCTTGTACAGCCCTTGTTGCTATTATTGCTGATTGGTTTCAGAATAACCATGATCTCATGCCCATTAAGTCCCAATTTGATAGTCTCATCAGAGAAGGGTCCTTGGAATGGAGAAACCTCTGTGAGAATGAAACCTACAGGGAGCGGTTCCCTGACAAACACTTTGACCTTGAAACAGTTCTCCAAGCCAAAATTCGTTCTCTTTCTGCTGTCCCTAGCAAGTCTTTTATCGGTTTTTTCCATCCAGATGGGATGGATGAGGGAAGATTTGACTTTTTGCATGGAGCCATGTCCTTCGATAACATTTGGGATGAGATAAGCCGTACTGGATTGGAATGTCCAAGTGATGGTGAACCTCAGGTTTACATTGTAAGTTGGAACGACCATTTTTTCATCCTAAAGGTTGAACCAGAAGCTTACTACATTATTGACACATTAGGAGAGAGGCTCTACGAGGGATGCAATCAGGCCTACATTTTGAAATTTGGCAGCAACACAATTATTCGTAAGCTTCCAAATGCTGCGGAATCATCTGATGATAAAACAATGAGTGATCAGCGGAATGTGCCAGCCATGGTAGAACTCAAGGATCAGCAGCAAGTGAACCTGAAGGAGAAGGAGGCGGCGGCTTCTCCATCAGGGGCACTGGTAACCAAGCCTGAAGAACCATTTACAAGCGTGGAACCATTAAAGAGTGAGGAAGAAGGGGAGGTTATGTGCCAAGGAAAGGATTCTTGCAAAGAGTACATAAAGAGTTTCTTGGCTGCAATCCCAATCAGGGAACTGCAGGCAGACATCAAGAAAGGTTTAATGGCATCAAAACCTCTTCATCATCAGTTGCAGGTCGAATTCCACTACACCCAGTACTGGCAACCTTCGACCGAAACTCACGCGACAGAAATGTCAATAGAACTACCATGGTCAGCCAATGCCTCCATATCAGAGGCTGCGGTTTAGACACACTGTAAATTTTAGGGAAGTGATTGGTCTAACTAAAGTTTCATTTTACAAACGGTTAACTTATGATGTGAATGATAGTAACAAAGAGGACCTTTTCAACTTTTTGAGTTTGAATGGCAAGGGATCATGCTGTGTTTCTTCTAATTTGGTCTTCCAAATTGAGCTATCGATTATGTTTTCCCTTGTTTTCACGTAATGGTTGAGTCTGATGGAGTGTGGCATGATCTCAAGTCCCCGTACGATCCACTGTTGTCTATAATCTGACCCTTGAGATTGTTCATTAAGAAAATCGAGGCATCTAACATTTTAGGATTCTGGTTATGCAACACCGTATTTGACCGGAACCAATTTATCCCTTTCATTGTGTGGTGTAAGCTGCTAAGAGGAACTGTTCGAGATTGGTATTCAGGGATACGAAAAGATTCTTTGGAAAGCATGTTCCTTTTCTAGATAAATTAAAAACCCAAGCCTAAAGTCTCCTCTTTCAGCCACCACAACCAACATGTGGAGGAGGGGAAAGGGTTTTCTATAGAATTCGTACCCCAGCTGTGCACGTTCAGGATATACCCTTTCCCATAAGCATCATTTGGGTTATTCCTGAGCAACATGTCACGTTGAGCCATCGTTATAATGCAGAAAATGCCGCTTTCAGCTTTTCATTTTCAAGTTTTCACCATGCAAATTGGCTCAGCCTCTGCAACTTCTGTTAACCTTTCCGGTAGCAATTTCATGATCAACTTAAAAGACAGGAGCAGCCTTGTGCCATGACGAGAGCTCTGCAAGCCAGCAGCCTCTCAAAGTTGAATGGTTCAGGCCCACCATTCAAACACTGGTATTTACAAAGACAGACAGAATGAATATGAAAGATGGCATCATCTTCATCAGCTCAAATTTGAGCCAAGTTTCAGTCTATCAAAGGCAATTGATTGCACGAGGCAAGGCCCCACTTCGATTTGACTCGTTGAAACTGGGAATTCTTCAAGGCTGATTATTTGGCTGTATAGGCGTTTACGAGCTCAGGCCCCATGGCATGGGTCTAACCTTCTACTGCGCGAAAGCCAATTACAAGCTATGTTTCTGACCATATGCTCTAACTGAAGCATTTAAATTTAGAAAGTTTCGTTGATGGTAGTAAATAAGAAAATGATTTCGTATCTCCCGGTTCAAACAAATTTCTTTCCTGCCTATTTTACTTTGAATTATTGTATAGAATAAAAATGCTTGGACAAGAGCACACCATTTCAAATCAGCCGAAAAGCTTCAAGTTTCTGAAGAGTCCAACGTCTGGCCATCCACCCACCCACCCATGACAGATACCCATGCCCAGGTTCGGAGCAAGAAATCGAAATCGATACTGGTTTGCTCCCCTGCTTGCTTTGATGGACTGAAAGCATGAATCAAGAACTGGCAGGCTTATTTGACAATGCAAGAATGGTGTATTATACGAGACTCATCATAAAAGGTCTTTGGCGAGAAAAGCATCATCATGGCCTTACACTTTCCTTTATCGCACCACACTAGCTTTTATTACCAACCAGTGACTTTTTGCTATGATCTTATGAAGAGCCATGTGCATGTTCTTCCAACCCATTATTGCTCCAAACTTCTCTTGACAATGATTCAAGCTCGTATTCACAAGGCTCCACCACGTTGAATAGATTCTTTCCCATATTGTCATCGTCCTTCCCTTTCTTTTTTTTCTTTTTTTATTAATGTCCCTTTCTTTTTTTCTTTTTTATTAATGTGGATGTCTGGTTAATTAACGACTATATAAACCTCTCGTGACCATCATAACCTAAAACCACAGAGAGAGCTAAGACCACACAGATAGCAAACTCCTACGTACCAGGCTTGTAGCTTGTATGTACTTCCCTTGCTTCCTGAGAGGCGTGCCTCCTCATCAATCCTAGAAAATAATAATTCAACCTAATCTAATATCTCTCTCTCTCTCTATATATATATATATATTAGCTCCTGCTAATACTCGGTTTTATTATGGTTCCACCTCTGATATTCTACTAATTATCACTCCTTGCGTTATCAGAACATGATAGAGTTCCAGAAGAGAAGGAAAAGAAGCTCATGTAGCAATAAAATAACAGCACTCTTCCTATCGCATAGCATAATGCAACATCTATCTCTAATAATTGCCAACGATGGAAATAACAGGAGAAAACCGAGCTGAAGTTCAGCAATAAATGTCAACCAGATTTGCAGCAACAAACTGTCAATCCATAACTTTCTTTAAGACATTCAATGTTAAAGTAATCAGTATATTTCCATTTTAAGACTTGGAAACTGCCACTGAAATTTGAATGAAGAAAAACGTTAGAGAAGAAAGAAAAATATGACAAAAAATAGGTAATGGAAGAAAATGACAGTAGAATTTGTGCGGCAGAAAGGGCTTTAACCACTCTATATATCACACCCAAGACATTTGGTGCTACATTTCACTAGCGCCTCCAATCTTACATATAGAAGAACTAGGAGAAGCACCAAGAATTATGTCCAGGCATTTTTCAGGTCAAAAGACAGGATGTTATATAACTTGAGATTAGGGAAGATGGAAATCACGATACAGAATAAAGCATATGTTCAGGAAAAAGTAGCTAGATTTTCAGCTGCAGATGAGACATTTAACCAATCCATTTTCATTACATTCAGAGCATCTAATGTGTGTCTCATCATTCTGATCATCGGCAAAGACCTTGCGACTGCCATTACAATTGGAGCAAACTATGAATCGTATGTTGCCGCATCCAGTGCAAGGGCAACTCGACAGATTGTGTGGTATTCCTGCCAAGAGCTTCTTAAGCTTGCCTTGCTCATGCAAACTAATCACTTCATCAGCTCCTCCGATGTACCGTCCTTTTATGAAAAGCTTCGGAGGAACCACTCTGCCACCCAGTATCCTCCATAGTTCCTCCCTGAATTCCAGGTGCAACGAAACATCTCTCTCATGGAATATCACTTTAAAACTTTCCAGCAAAAACCGAATAGCATGGCAATCCTCAAATGTCTTTCTTATACTTCTCATGCTTGTTGTGTAGAGAATCACAGCCTGACATCCTCCCGGAAGACATTTCTCTTCAAAATTTGAAAGAGATGGGTCTCCTTCAATCTCTTCCTCGTCCTCATCCTCATTTCCCGTGCATTGCTCCACGTTGACATCTGCGGAGACTGGGGCCTCAGGACTGTCCGTGACAGATGATCTGTCATTGGATACTATGGAGGGTACTGTGATTTTCACCTTGTCGAAGAGATTAATTTCCAAGTCCAGTTCTTCATCTGTGGATTCTGCTTTTTGCTTTGACACGCCAAAACTACCAGACAGACTGTCTTTCTTGTGCTCCTTTTGTGTGTAAATTGGTGGTATCTGCAAGTTATGATAGGAAGAGTTTTCTGAGGAGTTCAGATGGGAAACTAGACCTTGTTTCAGTGTGCTTATACCTGGAATGAAATTCAGTTTCTTCAGGAATCTTCCCTTCACTGATTTCATCTCTTTCGCTTCTTTTCTCACGAAATGAATGGCATGCGATAACAATCAGGTGGAGAGGCAAGGCTGAGTTTTGTTTGAGAATGGCTTAAGAAGAGACCGGAGGACACGGGGGCAGCTGTAGAGGTTTCTCTAATGGTTCCGGATGACACAAAAGTGAAAAGCTGAAAAGCTTTGTGCGGGTAGTGGATTGCTTTTTATGAATTGATTGCTGCACAGATTGTGGGGGCAAGGTGGTGTCCAAGGCAACCCTTTTATCAGAGGGGAAGCATCTTTTTATCAACAATTTGGTGTCCCGTCATGGTATGAGGAGGAAGACCTCGGAAAATACATGAATGGACGTGCTTGTCATCTCAAAAAATACATGAATGAACGATAAAAGGTAGCTTCGCGTGATTTATCTGCCGGGCACTTGCGCCATCAATACATCATCGGAGCACCAGTGCAGAAAGTTCTAAAGGATCAGAATGGAACCCATGCGCGCAGACATGGTGTGCAGAAGTCTTGTTCAATCTCAAGTAACGGTGCTTTCATTCCTTACCCTTTTACCAATCCCGGGAATTGATTAAACTTCTAACTCAATATATATATATATATATATATATATATATGTTGTCACAATTCTGGAGGAACAAATATATATATATATATATATATATTCACAATTCTGGAGGAACAAACTTCCTTGCTTTATTGATTGATTTATGGTCTATATATATACACATACACGGGAAGGAGTTGTGTTTCAACTAATCTACTTTTACATCACAGGCTTTCCTAGATTGGAGCCTAAGAACTAGGGAGTTGATATATCCGACTGCAACTAGGAAGTTTGGATACAGAGAGTGTTCTGTTTCCACGTAACTTCTCATGGCTCATGCTAACATATATATATATATATTACTTTGAGAATTGAAAAAAATAAACCTTTGAAGTTTTTTGTGTTTTTTTACAGCCATGAATTAGTTTTGTGAGAGAGTAACTTGGGTGTTTTGGTTCGGTAACGAGTTCAGAATGAGTTTTTAGTTCAAAAAAGAAGATTATTTTTTGTCAGCATCAGTGGCAAGATTCAAAGATTAATAGACAAAGTGTTGTCTTTTCTTCTTACAAGGAAAGGAGCTGACAATGTGTCGTCAAGCTCGCCTGTAGGTTGTTTCTTTATGGGTCAAGCACAAGGCCTGACTTACCAAGCCCATAGCACATGCTCACATTCTTTGTTTTTTTTTTTAAAGTATATTTTTTTAATTACTAATTTTTTATGTGTACTTTTAAAATAATTTTTCATTTTTGGTTTCATTAATACCTTTTTCTTATATTATTTTTTTGGCTTATTTAGGCTTTTTGAAATATTGATTTTTTATGAGGTTAATGTGGTTTATCTATAATTTTGTTATATGTAGATTAAACTTGTTTTTTAAAATAGAAAAAAAAATTATTTCTTACAATATTTGTAATATGTGTAGCCTTGCATGAATTGTCTTATCTTTTATTTTTTTCAATATTTTTTGTGTGTCTTGTTTTCTGTTATAGCTTAATCTCCATAAATAACATGTATTGCGATATTAAATATTTTGGCATGTATCCATCTCTCAAATTTCCCACTTTCTCTCTTTGTTATGTCAACGACTTTATTTTTTTTATGTATTTACATAAATTATTATCAATTTATTTCATTATAAATTTGCATGACCTTTTTAATTTGTACTTTTATTTAATTATTAAAAAGCAACTTGCATACCTATGGTTTTTAAGAAGAAAGATTTACAACATGAGACTAGACGACACACAAATCAAATAACTAGTGTATTATAAAACTATGAAATGATAGTGCATGATTTCTCAACTAGCATTACTATATCCTTAACTATACAAGAGAAACATAATGCAATATAGAATTGTAAAATGGAAGTACAAGACTTCCAATTAGTAGTGTAATTTCTACAAACAATGACATGCTATACAATTTTCCGTGATATTAATTGTAAAAAATCACATTGAATTCCTCCAATATTCATTAACAATATAGCATCGTGCTTTCAATAAATAATTTGCCAAAAACTACACCCTTTTATTAACTCTCAAACCATTTCTAGTTAATAGAAAAGCCAATTTAATTAATGCAAAAGGAAATTGCAAGGTTTTGAATAAAAAACTAAAATTTTGACAGAGTCTTCACTATACTGGATTCTATTCAAAAATTTATCTTGTTTTCTTTTTCAAATAACCACATGACAATTTAAATCTCACATAATAGCCTTAAGCATACCCTATTTATTAATCCATTATTTCATAATTAATTTTCTTATCACAAGTTTAGCATTTCCATACACAACATATCCCTATTCATCTATTTATATTAAACATATAATATTACAGAAGATATATGTACAAGATATGAAAATAAAAAATATATAAGTTAAAAGTAATTACAAAATAATTAATAACCCCAACATACAAAGATACAAGGAAACGAATTTTGAGCCCAAACTGTAAGGAATTATCGACAACACAATGAACTCTAAACAACTTGGAGGAAGACTGACTTATTCAACATTTTTTCTTGGCTGCTTTTACTTTGAAATCTTATATTTCCGAGTTGAAAATTCTCTCTGAAACTCTCGATCGCAAGCATGCCTTGTCGAGAAACAACGGAGACAACAACAGAGGAGGCTGATTTGTTAACACGTTCAAGTAAGGTGAAGATTAGAGATACAAATGTATTAGGAGGAACATCAAGGGAACAATTACATTGATTCACTCATGGGCGGCTCCTTCGTAACGCCGAAGTCGATGAGAACATGCTTGAAACTGAATTCAATTCAGATGATGACATAGATGAGAGTGATGAAGAGGATTGCCCAGTGATCAAACTCTCGGCTGAGGAGAAAAAAAGAATCAGAGCTCCATGGACACAATCATTGATCATAAAACTAATGGGGCGGAGGGTGGGATACATGTTTCTCATTCAAAGACTGAGGAATATGTGGAAATGAGGGGAGACTTTACCTTAACTGATCTGGGGAATGAATTCTACTTGGACAAGTTTGCCAACACAAAAGACAGAGCTGATGTATTATTTGGAAGGCCTTGGATGGTGGCAGACCACTACTTAACAATCCGAACATGGCACCCTAATTTTTACACCCGTGAAGCCTCATTTGATAAAGTGGTCGTTTGGGTGAGGTTACCGGATTTAGCTATGGAGTATTACGACAGTGCAATACTTTGGAAAATAGGAGATAATATTGGGAGAACATTGAAGGTTGACCGAGCTACATCAATCGGAATGAGGGGAAATTTTGCTAGAATTTGTGTGGAGGTTGATCTTACAAAGTCATTGCTAGCAAAGTTTAAGCTAAGAAGGAGAATTCGTCGAATTATGTATGAAGGGCTTCACTTAATTTGCTTCAATTGTGGTCAATATGGACACAAACAAGAAAATTATCCATAGGGAACACAAACAACACAACCAGAGCAAAGAGAAACTGGAGAAAAAAGTATGCCCGAAGTACCTGCTGAACCACTGGTCCGACCAGAAATTATGGAGACTTTTGGTGGCTGGATGGTGGCTGAACGGCGTCCTCGCCGGCCGAGCAGAAGAACGAAAAATGCACAGAAGTTAGATTCTCGGAGGAGAGGGAACCAAGCCACAAATCTCGGCGTTACAAATGTAGTAGTAAAAGAGAATCAATTAAACGTTTCAACAAGATTTAATGCTTTAATTGCTATTGATGAGGGCTCGGAATCAAGGGAGCGAAAGACATGAATGCAGGAGAGAAACGGAGAGAAAATGTGATAAAAGAGGAAATGAGGTGGCTAGGGCTGATAAAGAAATTGGTGTGTTGCTGGGCCACAAAGAGAAAACGGGCCGTGAGTGACCCAAGAGAAAAGAATTTGGGCCGAAATATGGGTGCTGGTTCACGGGAAGGGAAGAAGGAAGGTTGGGTTGTGGTTAGGCAGCCCATGGCAGGGGCAAATAGGCTAGGCCCAAAACTGAAGGATAAAGGGAAGGAGAAGGCTGAAGGATTTATGGTGCAGCCGGATTTTAACAAAAATCAACAGAAAATTACAGAGGTTTCACGTAAAATTTTGCAACCAGATACCATGCAGAATTTGACGCAAGATCAAAGTCTCTTAACTGGTGGAACCTTAGCCCTTAGACGGCCGGTGGAGAGGGATTTGGGGTCAAAGCCACCAGATGAGGCTATAAGGATGGATGTGAGCTAGGATGAGCCTGTGGAAAATGAACAGATGGAAAAACTAGATGAACATGGAGGAGACAGTTTGATGGAAGAAGGAGAGGTCCAGGGGACTTCATTTTGTTGAAGAAGTAGTTCTTATGACTGGTACAAATTCTATCATAATAATATTAGTTATGAATTTTATATTTTGGAATTGTAGAGGGGTCGGAAATAATGAGTTTTGTGAGGTGACACATGATATGAGGAGGTTATTTCGATGTAATATCTTGGCAGTGGCGGAGCCTAGGGTCAGTAGGGTGAAGGCGGATAAAATTATAAAGAAATTGAATTTTGAAAATAGTTTTGTCTGGAGGTTTATGGTTATTGTGGAATCAGTCGAGAGTTAACATAAAAATCCTTGAGTCTAATATACACTTTATTTATGGTATAGTGAACGAAGGGAACATTGATGAGTGAGTTTTTACGGTATATGCTAATCCAAATATCACTTTAAAACATCAATGCTTTGAAAAAATAGCTCAGTTGGCCAAAAATATTAGGATTCCGTGGATGTTAATCGGGGATTTTAATGAGATTTTGCTAGCGTAAGAAAAGGTGGGGGGAGCTCCTGTTGACCATAAGAGAATCACTCGGTTTGCTGAATGGGTGTAGAATTGCCAACTAATAGACTTGGGTAGCAAGGGTCCAAGGTTTACTTGGCGAGGGGGTATTTGGAATGGATATGGCAGAGTACAAGAAAGATTGGATAGATGTTTTGGCAATATGAGATGGAGACATCTATTTCAGGATGCCAACGTGTTAGTCCTACCAAGAGTTCGGTCTGATCATCATCCAATTCTAGTTGAACTAGAAGTTATGAGTGGCAGGGAGAATGGTATAGCCAGACCGTTTTGGTTTGAAGTAGCATGGTTGCAGCACGGTGATTTTTAAGATTTCATAAAGATAAACTGGGAGACAAGTATAACGGTGCCAAAGGCTCTGGAAGGATTGTCAGCACATCTGAAAGTTTGGAATAAAGAGGTGTATGGTAATATTTTTCAGAGGAAAAGAAGAGTGTTGGATAGGCTAGGGAGAGTCCAAAAAGCTATGACTGGTAGGGTAAATCCCTTTTTAAACCGGCTAGAGGAGGCTTTGTCAGCTGAATATCTACAGATTCTTCGTTAGGAGGAAATCTTCTGGTATCAGAAGTCGCGATGACAGTGGATTTTGTTTGAGGATAGAAATACTGCTTATTTCCACATGAAGACTATTATTAGAAGACAAAGAAATAAAATTAAGGCTTTGAAGAATGAGCAGAATATTTGGGTGTGGCAGGAGAATAGTTTAAAGATGATGGTCACGGATTTTTATCAAAATTTATTTCGGGGGGATCAAAAGGAGATATCAGAGGGTAGAAGAATGGAGAATCTGTTTCCTACTATTGACTCCAGTCATATAGATCATATGTTATTCCTGGTTCTGGATGAGGAGGTTAAGGCTGCTTTATTTGGAATGAAGTCGTATAAGGCCCTCGGTCCGGATGGATACCAACCAATATTTTATCAATCTTAGTGGCAGGTGGTGGGCCAGTCTGTTTGCAGATATGTTAGGGAGGTTTTTTCAGGTAAAAGCAGACTTGTCTCGGATCAACCAATCATTTTTGGTCCAGATTCCTAAAGTTCAAATGCCTGAAAAAGTGCACTAATTTCAGCCAATTGGGCTTTGTAATGTGATTTTCAAGGTGGTGTCTAAGGTGATAGTGGGGAGGTTAAAAAATCTGATGCCGTAGTTGATTAGCGAGGTACAGAGTAGTTTTGTTCCAGGTCATCCTATCACGGATAATATCATCGTGGCGCAGGAAATTATTCATTCTATACGTCAGATGAAAGGCAGAAGAGGTTTTATGACTATCAAAGTTGACCTTAAAAAGGCCTATGGTAGGCTAAGCTGGAGCTTTATAAAGGAGACTCTAATTGCCATGAATCTCCCTAACGATTTGGTGAGGGTTATCATGGATTGTATTGAAACTACTTCTCTTAATGTCATGTGGAATGGTAGGGCAACTCAGAATTTTCGTCCTAGCAAAGGTATAAGGCAGGGAGATCCACTATCTCCTTATATTTTTGTGCTTTGTCTTGAAAGACTATCTTAGCTAATAAACCAGAATGTGGAGGATAATAGGTGGAAGCCATTTAGTGTGTCGAGGAATGGGTTGAAGATATCTCACTTGTGTGTTTGCGGATGATATGCTTCTTTTTACTGAGGCAAGTTTGGAGCAGTTAGAGAGAGTTCGAGGCTGCCTAGACATGTTTTGCTCAGCTTCGAGTCAGAAAGTGAGTGCTGCAAAGACAAAAATTTACTTTTCTAAGAATATGTTGGTATCCTTGGCAGAGGCTATAAGTAGAAGAAGTGGATTTCAGGTCACAAAAGATTTGGGTAGATATTTGGGGTTTCGTTGTTTCATCGTGAGAGTAACTAAGCAAACATATAGTTACTTAGTTGATAATATGCAAAAAAGATTAGCAGGTTGGAAAGCGAACAACTTATCTCTGGCCGGAAAAATCACTTTATGCAAAACAGTTTTAGCCACCATCCCTTTATATCCTATGCAAGCAGCAGTGATTCCAAAGCATACTTGCAAGGAGATAGAAAAAATATGCAGGAGATTCATTTGGGGCCAGACGGAAGGTAAAGACAAAATCCATCTTGTCAACTGGAGAACTCTATGTAAGCCTAAGGAGGAAGGTGGTTTGGGTTTGAGGAAGATGGATACGATGAATAAAGCTTTCATAATGAAATTGGCTTGAGGGATGATACAGGAGGAAAGCATGTGGGTGAAATTCCTTAAAGACAAGTATATGAACCCTAGTAGGGGGGAAGGGCATCCGGTGGCTAATGCTAGTGACTCAGTGTTATGGAAGTCTATCTGTCGGGAATGGGATGTAGTGAGTCAAAATGTTAGCTGGAATCTGGGAAATGGAAGACATGTTTTGTTTTGGAGAGATAAATGGTTGGGAGAATATGGTCCTCTCAATACTCTCTTAAATCCAGAAACGAGGGTTAATATGCTCCATTACACAGTGGCAGATATGGTGGATAGTAGAGGAAACTGGAAAGGGGAGTTGTTCTCGCATCTACTTCCTATACATACTGTGATGAGCATTGCGGGCCACATCCCTCCTATGCAGGATACTAGAGAAGACTCTGTGGTATGGATCATTCCTCAAATGGGCGGCTTTCAGTGCGAACCGCTTATATGGTTAACGAGGAAAGAGGGGCTATGGATAGAGACCCATTGTGGAGGATTATTTGGAAGTGGAAAGGTTTGGAACGGATCAAAGTTTTTCTTTGGACTGTAGGCCACAATGCTATTATGACTAATGAAGTGAGATGGAAAAGGAAGATGACAGACAATAAATATTGTGGCCACTGTGTCAATGTAGTAGAATCGGTAACCCACGCGTTACGAGATTGCCCCAAAGCTCGTAAAATTTGGGAGGTTTTTGTCAAGACTGAGGAGAGAGATATGTTTTTCAGCCAAAATTGGTATGCATAGTTGGTTTCTAATTTAACTGCCAGAAAGGAAAGCATCCGGTATGATTATTGACATTTAGTTTTTGGTATAACCTTATGGTATATTTGGAAAGAGAGATGCAACACAATAGTTGGATGGGACCAGGGGAATTAGTTTGGGACTATTTTGGCTATAAAACGGATGGTTGAAGATAGTAAGAAAAATAAACATAATGGAAATGAAAATTCAACGGAGGTGGCTAACATAGGATGGAAATACCCAGCGGAAGGATGGATCAAGCTTAACGTGGACGGCTGCAGCAAAGGTAACCCAGGGATAGCGGGTGCGGGAGGGGTAATCCGGGATCATATGGGAACTTGGATCGGGGTTTTTGCTAGAAACATTCGAATTTATTCGTCGGTGACAGCGGCAATCTATGTGGGATTGAATTTGACTTGGGATAAAGGGTTTACGAAAGTAGCTTTGGAGTCAGATTCCATAATTGTAATTGGGCTAGTTAATAGGGAGAGTGTGAGAGTGGACCGAAATTTTAATTTGATTATGCAAATTAAAAATATTTTGGGTAGGGATTGGGAAGTGAGTATTTTACATATTTATCGGGAGGCCAATTGTGTGGCTGATTGGTTGGCAAATTTTAAGCTAACTACGGACTTATTGATTAGGAGGGCAGATACTATATTCGATCCTCCGTCTGGGATCTATCTCTTATTGTATTATAATCTCATTGGGTCTACTATTTCTCGTTTAATTTAGAAGAGATTTCGCCCCGATTTTTACCAAAAAAAGATTCAAGGAAACACACACACCTCAAAACAACTAAACTAAAAGTAGTACCAAATCAACTTTATCTTGTCGTATATGAAGGACTTATATCACATATCATGATAGCATATTTAATGCATAATTTCCATATTAAAAATATATTTAATGGGGATTAAACATGATCCATTTCAATCAAATATTTCAATTCAAGTTTAGGTATCTAATCTCATTTTATCCTCTATAAGCATCATGCATTCGTATGCATAGTTACATTCAAACTTCCAATTATGATATTATATCATCTCATTGGTATTAACTCAAAAGCTGACCTTATCACTTTAATTTGTCTCCATCCAAAATGACAGACTTCACCAGTCTCATTAGTCCGTGTCCAAAATAGAAAATTTTACCATTTTCATTAGTCTACATCCAAAACATCAAATTTTTATTAGTCTCTATCTAAAATGACATGATACCATTAAATCTTTTCATATTTCTCTCATCTTAAACATTATTCTTTCTTCTCATTTTTATCTCATATATCATTTCCTTTTTGTTATCTATTTCTTTATTGCATAACAAATACATGAAATGTGATTTTTACACTAAAGTAAGGAAATAAGATGCCAATACCTTCACCTCCAACCGCTCCAAGTGCCTTTCTTGATTTCAAAAAATATATCATTATGAATGTCTTGTTCATATTATTATGAATTATCACTCATGAATTCTAGTCTCATTTTATACAATTAATTCAACAAAATTCTTTTTATATCTTAACGCATATCATTTTCCATATATTATTCTTAATCTATTTATCCTTTAACAATTATTAAATTCTCAAATTTCCATTAATGACTTCCCATTAACCATATACTAATCTAATTTGTTAAAGTAGTTAGTTTTCATAGATAAGTATCATTTAATTAAGTATTAAATGATTCTAACTTACATACTAACTATTTTATTCATTTTGTATTCCATTAGATACTTTTCTTCTCATTTTATTGACTACATGTCCTCAAATAGCTATTCCTTGAACATCATCTTTTATATATATGCCATTTACATTTTTTTTACTAATAATTCAAATAAAATGTAATCCAATATTAAGTTTCTTCCTCTTATCTTAATTCATGTATATACCCAATGCCACCAATATTTTAAGAACATAACCCCCACATAAAATCCTCTTATCTTAACACGAGCTTCCTTATTCATCTCATCATGCCATGCAAATCATAACATTATATAATTAATAAAAATTTCACTAATTATACATTTTAATTTTCTAATACCTTATTAACATGTCATGCTATAGGTTCCATTCATTAATTCATCATATATATATATATATATATATATATATATATATATATATAAGGCTTTCTACTTTTAAGTTTCCAAAATATAATAGTTAAGAAATTCATTCTCAATCTTCATCTCAAACAACATATACAAAATAGAATCTTATTTTATGAGAATTACCATCAACTATCCTATCTTCCTTATAACTCCTTTTGTGGTTGGCCCAAAAAGCTTTTTTTCTCTTATATTTTATCTTTATTCTCACCATGATTTACACCAATAATATTTGTTACATCTTCACTAACCTAAAAGCACAATAATTTAACAATTCCAATAATAATATACAAAAATCTTAAATCAAAGTAAATTACAACTTAACATAAAGATTAAATTAATCTCCAATTATTATCTTCATATCAATACACATTTAATACATACCATAAAAAACATTTAAATCAGTTAGATCAAACTCTCATTTTCTCCCTATTTGGTCAACCTTAACACCCCACAAAACACCAAGTTTTCTTCTTCATTTATTCAAGATTTTAAGTTATTCCTAACTTGTTTCATCCCATTTAAATTCATTAGCATCAATTTCACATTTTCTTTGATTTCCATATAGAACCCTAAACCAAATCTTAGAAATATTCTTGTTTTATCAAATTTGATCCAACTTCATTCAAACTTTGATAAATAGATCAAGAACACTTCACTTATTGATTTTTATGCTTTGAATTCCTTCCTAATGAATTTATACCACCCCTTCTTCTTTTTCTCCTTCCTTCATTTTTTTTGGTTTATTCTCTCTAAACCCCTTATTTTTCACTTAGTTCTCAAAACCTCATATCCCAAGTAAATTTGGTATGGTTTTTCCTAGTAAAATTCTCTTGTAACAGCTTTTTATCCCAAAATTTGAAAGAGAACATTAAGTTTTGCAAGAGAAAATGAAGAATTTGTGCTCCTTTTCTTCTTTAAAGGGTTGTCGACGTGAACAATGCTTGAGAGATTAGATTTTTGCTAAAATTACAACAATACCATTAATGAGTGCATATATTATTTTCTATGTTTTTTGTCAAATCATTGACACTCTCCTTCGTGAACTTTGATTTCTTTGAATTTTTAATCGAGAGTTATGCTTGATATCATAAAACTATATAATATATAATTTTCACGTTGAAATTAGAATTTACATATTGTTTTATTTACTTAAATCGACAAGATTCTCAAACCAATTCATGTAATATTAACACAAATGTTTCCCTCATATTTCCTCCTCTCTTTTTTAAATTAAAACTACTCAATTATACATGAGGCATGTACCGACAATTAGCATTATTTGCGTGTAAAATTATACATTAATTTATTTGAAATTACCTTATATTTGTTTTTAAATATTCTCACCCTAAATTTATAAAAATTATTGCTTTAACATAAATTTAAGTTAATTTATTAGGGAGGTTCATACCAAGTAAAAAAAAAATCCTCCTAATTTATCATTTTGAATAAGAAATTACATGATCAAAATCAAAATCAAAATCATGGGAATATACTATAATACAAACTTTGAGTGAAAACCAGTGACCCCCCCGGCAGCACATGCATAGCAAATCACCTGTGTTTTCATCTAATTCATCCACAAATTCAACCACAAATGACTGGATTTTCCTAGTGAACCATTCACTTTACAGAAAATATGTGGTTGACCATTCAATGACCACAACATTCCTACATTTGTGCACAATGGCATCACCACAAAGTTTAAGCTGGTGGGTAGAGCTTCAAAAGGCACATAATGGGCATTGAAATATTCTCAATAAAGTAGCTCTAGCATTGAACTTTGTCTCAATAAAATGGAGCTTAATTGCAAATTACACCATACCAGATGGTAAATTAGGGCAGCTGAAAGGTGCATGAAATGAAGGTTCTTCTTTTACATGCTATTTGTACACTGATGGTGCTTAGACCAAGACGCAACCCTTCATTAAATATCTGTAACAGAGGATGCAGAACCAATGTGAAAACCAAAGGAAATGCAAGTAAGTTCATCTCCTTCTCCATCAACCATCTTCATAGTAAGAGAGTATGATCCCTGCAAATGATAAACATTGCCATAGGTATCAGGAAAATGTAATTATTTTATTCCCACTATCTTGCCTCCACTATAAAATTAAATCAGCGATTCAAAACAGGGACCTCCTTGCAACAAACATTCAGAATCAAACACTCAGCAATTCAAATGAGAAAAGAAACAGGCTGGGGAAGCCTTTCCACCATATGTTGCACCATTCAAAAGAAGAAGAACAAAAAAGAAGAGAGGTGAAGGCGACGGTGGAGTAGAGATAGATTCAAGCAAGAGCATGGATATCATGATTATAAACTCTTCATAAGAAACAAACATACGAGTTGGATTTGATTACAGAAAAATAACATTATTGTCATTAAACTAGATGCATTTCTTCAAAACAAAAATTATTTGGAGCAAATACATCTATTTATCGATGATAGCAGCCGTGATAGTTTTGTTCTGGTTGCTGCACCATAATACCCTATCTCAAACTTTTAAGTTGGATTTGATTCACATAAAAATAACATTATTATCATTAAACTAGCTGTACTTCTTGAAAAGGAAAATTATGCGGAGCAGAAACATCTATTCATCAATGATAGCAGCCATGATAGTGTTATTCCACACAATATAAAACCCTATCTCAAGCCGTGCTTTGCAATAACTGATCACTGACCAGTGCACCCACAAGCAACACTGATTGGTAGAAGAAAAAAAAGACTCACTGCACAACTCACCATTTTGTTCCAGAAAATAAGGATGAATCTTGTAACATTTAATGAAGATTTTAAAACATGTGAGGTTGTAAGAAAAATTAGGCACGTTACTACACGAGACAAGATGAGTTATTAAACCCTTTAATCCCAAAACTAAGATTGCTCATTTAGAAAAATGGGAGACTGATACAAAGACAACAACCATCATCCAATTTGTTTAACTCAATTTTCTTCTTCTCACTCTAATAGAAACATTCTTCATGAGATTGGAATTCCAAATAAGCAGCCCAGAGCTACAAAAAAACTTAAACAGTTGAACTTGAAGAACCAATTGCTCAGCTCAACCTTTCTCTTTTAAAACCATAATCGAGAAATAATCACCAGAAATTTTCAAAACACACATTCGCATGATACAAATACAATCCCTTTTAATCAACACCATCTTCAATATAATACTTAAAAAAATACATATAAAACACTTACAGATGGAGTGAATCCCGGCAACTCTTGGGAATGAGACACCACAAAATCGCCACCAGTCACGGGGCACGATGTCTCCTCACAAAGATTATGATACTCTCCATACACAGGGAATCCAAAGTATCTAACATCAACTCTCAATTTCCCTCCAGTAATTGTTTCACCTGCATTAATTAATTGCAATTCAATAATCGAACATACCGATTCTAATCATCCACACACGCAAAATAAAACCCGTTAATCTCCTTGAAAAAAAAAACTTACTTGTGGTTGCAGAGATGATGAAGGTGGCTGGTTTCCCTTTCTTCACCGGATTCGGGCTTATCTTCACTCCGCTAACTTTAACGGCATAATCCTTGTTGCCTGCATCAAAAAAGAATTGATTAAATCAAAATAAAACATGGGACTAAGACAATTTCTGATATTGATGAATTGAAGATTAGAGGGAGACAAACCGCAGTACTCGAATTTGGAGGCTAGAGTCATGGGCAGAATCAGACAGAGCGAGATAAGCAAAGGTACAATCAACTTGTAAAGAGCCATCTTCACAGGTTTGGTTTCAGAAAACGTGGTGATTTAAGGATTCTTTTTTGAGAGAGGTTTGATTTGTGTTCGTAATGGAAATATCTATCTGGGTTTTTGAGATTAGTTGATTTTATCCTATTTTTCATAGCAGGGATTGGAGTTTGATATTGATCTTTGATTTTTGGTTTTGAAAATGGATGGTCCAGATTTGTTGAGGCTGTATGATTGATTACGATGAGGATTTGATTTGTTTGGTGGTTTCTGAATTATGGTGTAAAATATCTTTTTTTAAGAATATATTAAAATATTTTTTTATTATTATACAAAATAATAATTTTAAAATATAGAAAAGTCAATTAATTAAGATGCTGCAATCTGGTAGTTGGCAAAGAGAACGTTAGGTGGAGTTTTCAATTTCTTTGACAAATGATAGAGCGACTTTGTTTGTATGTGAGAAAGAAAACAATAGACAAATAACTTTTTTAATTTTAGAACCTTTTCCCTTGACTTTTTTTTATTGAAAAAAATTGTTTTTTTATTTTATTTTAGAAACGTTTTTTGAAAAAAAAAATATTATTATTATTTTTTCTCTGTTTCAAATTAATATTTTTTTATATTTTAAATTATTTTGATGTGTAAATATCAAAAATAAATTTTAAAAAATAAAAATATATTGTTTTGATATATTTTTAAACAAATAAATTTTTAAAATATTACAATACCAATCATACTCACATATTTTGAACACAAAAGACAAATCCTTCAAATTATTTTTTTTCATAATAATTTATTATTCTATTTGTCATCACCCAATTTTTGGGTGACTCCCCAAAATAAAAAAAATAACAAAAATACAATAAAAGAGGTCGGGGTTGTTAGAAAAATTGTGGTGAAAAATTTGAATATTTTCTGAGCTTAATCATATCCCTCATTACGCCAAAAATGAGAAAAAATACAAATTCAAGCTAAACTTTAAAGTCAAAATCATAATTATATTTTTATAAGCCAAGTTGATTTAATCATGGGCTAATTCAAAATATTATTATGATTGAGAATTAATTTAGGATCCAATTAAAGAATTTAATTAAGTGCAAGGGCTTAATTATGCTTTAAATTGATCAAATTAATTTTATTATGGGATTAATTGACAAAATGTCAAATTCTTGGATTTAATTTGGGTTCAATTCGAAGATTGGAATTTTGGGAGACCCAATTGAATTTTTCCAAGCTAATTGTGCAAATTAGGGGCCTAATTGAAGACAATTGAGAATTTAATGCTCAATTGAGAGTCAAATTGCACAAAATAAAAAGCAGGGACCAAAATAAAAAAGCACACAAGTTGAAGGACTAAAGCATATTTTTACCTACAATAATTCAACAACCCACTACCACCACTACCAAAAGCAAATATTATCCAAGTTTTTATGCTTTAGTGCATAAATACTGTGGGCATATCAAGATATCAAAGATGGCTATAAATAGCCATGCAAACCAAGCAGCATTGGAAGGAAGAAGAGGAGGAGAAGGCTAGAGGCAGAGAAGAAAAGAGAGAGAGCTGGGGAGAAAAGAGAAGAGAGCCGAGAAGGAGGATAGTAGAAAAACACGTAGAGAGGAGAGTACAACTGGAGTGAAAAAAAACTTGTAGAAAAAAGAACCCGAGAGAGAAAAAGGAAAGTTTAGCAGAGAAACTGAGTACTTGAGGAGAAGAAAATACAGAGGAGAAGAGGAGCAAGACAGAGAGAAAATCTGGGGAGATTAAAACAAAACCCGAATCATAAAACAAAAAATACATTGAAGAACACGAGGAAGAAGAACACTAAATTGAGAAATTTTCACTGTGTTGAGGGTCGAAACCCGGCAGAAAACTTGCATCCTCTTCGGCAGCAGATCACGCCTGTCTTCTTCCTTGACACCGCGACAACGAACACCAGACCATCTTCCTCATCCACGGCAGAGCACCACCACGCCAGAGCCAACCATATCTCTCCCATTGCAGTGCTACCTCTCTCTTCGACCGGCCGTCGTCTCTCTCTCTAAGCCGCAGAACGCTGCCTCTCTCTCCTTCTTGGCCGCGCTCCACCTCGTCCCCGACCACCGTGCACCACCACGCCTGAAGTTTCTTCCTCGAATATCAACCAAGAACCACCCGAGTCTTTTCCCTTCTTCTCCGGCGATCGTGAAGAGACAGAGGGCAAACAGCAGTAACAGCACTCGCCACTTCCGAAGCCATTTCCGCAACCACAGCACCTCCATTTCCAAAACCAAGACGACAGGAAGGATCACCTCAATCCCTCTACACGAAGGTATTCTCCTATAAACCTCTCGTTGATGTTTTAAATTTTGTATGAACAATGGCACATGTGCACTTCGTTCTTCTTCGATTTTGTTTTTTTTTTTTTGTCAGGCAGGTTGACCGACCTGCACCAGAAAAATCAGTCAGTCGACCTTGGACCGACAACCGACTAATATAAACCTAAGCTTCAGCCTGACAAGGCTGGAAGCCCAACTAAATCGAAGTGGTCGTCAACTCACTAGGTCGTGCAAACCAATCAGATAAAAAAATAAAAAAAATAAAAAATAAAAAATAAAAAAAATAAAAAAAATAAAATAAAAAATAAAAAATAAAAATAATAAAAATAATAAAAAAATAAAAAATAAAAAAATAAAAAATAAAAAATATTATTTTTTTTTTTTTAAAAAAAAAATCAAAAATATATTTTGTTTTCTTGCATAAGGCCGTATTCCAAAGCTTTTCTCATTATAGTTTTTATAAAAAATATGTTGCATATTTTTTGTTTCTCCTTTCATATTTCAAAATAAAATTTGGATATTGTAACCGGTTTACAATTATCCATTGAAGGCGCCAAAATGTCAAAAATGATTTAATAATTATTTTGTTTTGGCGGTGTAAATTTACATTGTAAAGTACACCCGTGTATGAAAAAGGATAATTTATTAATCATTTTTTTAGATTTCGTGGTGTAAATTTACATTGTAAAGTACCCCATTTTTACTGCAGTGTAAAATTACATTGTAAAGTACTCTATTTTTATTATGTGTAAAATTACATTGTAAAGTACACCGACAAAAAAATAATAAATAAATAAATAAAAATTGTTTCTTTGAAAATGCGGTGCAAAATTTTAATTTAGAAAGTAAACAATCAAACAACAATGCAACTTTACCTTAGGTAGGGTGCACTGGGGGTGATGCGTCTTCCCCTTGCACAACAAGTCCCCTTACCCGAGACTCTCGCAGACCAATAGGTTCCTAGTAACCCTAATACTAGGTGGCGACTCCTGATATTTATAGTCGTAGTTTTTACGACCATAAACACCCCCATATTTCCATCCGTGCGCCGTTGTTCCCCGAAAAAAGGAGAATGGCGGGGCGCGAAGCGCGTCAAAAATCGCCGTCGCGACAGATGGCGACTCCACTGGGGATGATAGGGATTGAGCTTTGCTTGTTTGATTGTTTATTTCTCAGTTGCTTTTTGCACTCTTTTTAATTGCTTTAACTTGCATTTTTACTGCTTTAGCATGCATTTTATTTTTCAATTCATGCATAACGTTTAATTTAAATTAATGTCAACATGCATTTTAATTTCCTGTATAAACCCAATTTTAAGATAGGTGGGGATTAGCGGTTCGCCCCATGACTTTCGATCGGGTTCGATTCGTGAAACATCCAACTATGAACCGAGTGTTTACTTGATAATGGCGGTCACACTCGTGCTCCCAACCATTTCTCGTAATACCCCATACTACCTTCACGTGAGGTGGTCACCGGGCGCTCATAGACCCTTTTGTGACCAGATAGAACAACTTACCCTCGCATGTAATAGCCTAGAACCTAGGATGTAGTATCTTTAATAATTTGATCATTATTTGCATAAATTATTAAACTAAGACCATGACTTCCATGAGTTTTTTGGAATACGGGGAAAGGTCCGAGATGACACACATAACTGAGGGAGATTGCCCAAGAGCTAAAATCAATGGATTGCCACACATGACCAAAATCCACTTCTCCATAGAAAATGTAAAAAGGTTGATGCCCATTATGGGGTATGTAGATGAGACATTGTTTGAAGTAAAATATGGAAGAATCGGTCACCTAATGAGGATTCCGATTCAGATATCAGCAGTCAAAGCCCTTATGCACTTTTGGGATCCTAACTACCGATGCTTTACCTTTGGGGATATTGACATGACTCCTACCATAGAGGAATATGCTCAAATCTTGAATTTTCCCCACAACCCCCACAAAGTTTATTTCAGACAGAGAATTAAGAATACAGTTCAAGAGGTCGCTAAGCTTCTATGCTTGGATCAAGTGGGCCAATATATGACTTCTTCTGGAGATTTCAAATGGAAGGCGATTGAGAACAAGTTGAAAGCAAGTAAAGATAAAGGTAGACTTGGAGAAGAAGGGTACCGATTGGTGGCTTTTGCTATTTTTGGTCTAATTTTATTTCCTTCGTAAGTCGTTGGGATAATTAGCATAGAAGCAATCAAGTGCTTTCGTTGAATATGAACAGGGAAAGAATAATCCCTCTTCAGCTATATTGGCCGAGACTATCTTGTCTTTGAACCATTGCAGGATGCATGGAAAAGGGGCGATGCGGTGTTGTATCCCTTTATTATTTATGTGGATTGTTAGTCATTTGGAAACCCCTAGAGAAGTTTTCAATAATTTCTGTGGTTCAACATGAGGCCTCTTGGTGGAATTCTAAGTGAAGAATGGAAGGACCTGGATGAAAAAGCTTGGGTGGAGAAATACCGAGCACTTCCTGAAAGTAAGTTCAGATGGAAAGCACCTTGGGTAGGAAGTTCAACTTATCTAATGAGTTGCGGTAGTAAAGCATGGGTCCCATTAATTGGTTTAACCGGTTATGTTAGCTATTGCCCATCCCTAGTAACCGTGCAATTTGGAGGAACGCAAGATGTGCCGAGAACTAAAGGATTGACTCGAATATGTGGGTTCTTTCAGAGAAGTCGACTCATTGGTCGAGCTGGAAGTAATTAAAAGGACTCGAAGCAACCTATGTTAGTTAACAGAGAGTCTCATCCAAATAAGCCTTCGTTAGCCCCGGTTACCTGGCATGGAAGAAGAACATCATAAGTCAAAGCCTGGTACGAGATAAAGCACCTGCCTTTGTCGAAACTAAAAGAAAAAGGGTTGATGAAAGGGACTTGCAAGAAGAATTAGATAAGTTAAGGATTGAGCTCACCACAGAAGAAAAGTAGTCGAAATTCTCGAGAAACAATTACTGGAAGAAGAACAGATGAGGGTTTCGTTGGACTTCCAGCTGCAAAGGAAAGAAGAGCAACTCACCAAGCTGATACAAGAGAAGAAGCAACTAGAAGAAATAAGTTCTCAATATAATGACCGGATAAGTAAATATGAAATGATGGAAAAGGAATTGGTCGCTTTGAAGACAACATCCGAAATAGGGAGCATGCGAACCAAGAATTGGTAGCCTCCATAATGAAAGAAAGGGACCATTACAAGATGAAATGGGAAACCGAGAAGGAGAAAGGAAGGGTGGCTAGTCTTGTCCTTGAAGAAGAAAAAGAATTAAAGGCCCAATACCGAGTTCGGACATAAAATGAGTTGGAGGCAAGAAGGATAGCCGAGTCCGACGTGAAAAGATACTTAACCATGGCAAATGACCCGAGAGATCATGTTTCCACTCTACAAGTCGAACTAGAAGCTCGGAAGAGGACCTAAGGATAGCGCAAGAGCAACGCATCGAATGGCAGTGAATGCACCACCAAAATTGAGGCTCGCTTGAACTCCGAGACAAGAAGGCTTCGTGAAAGGTTACAAGGGCTAAAGATCAAACCCAACAGCTTGAAAAATTAGTTCTAATATTAGAGAAAACAATGACTCATTAATCGCTTGCAATGAAATGTCATGCGCCAGATAATCTTGTATTCCATCACAAGATAGAGCAGATCGATAAACTTATCAATATAGTGGCTAGAAAGGCCGATGAATTATGTGTAAAAGCTACTAGAATCGGTGGCGAGTGCTCGCAGATATGAAATGTACTTGAATGAACTCTCCTCTTTGTTAAGTTTGTAGCTAATAGAGGAGTAGCATTTGAGTAAATATTTTGTATTTTGATGAATGAAAGGGACAAGCTCCACCTCTTTGCCTTTTGACAAGTGTGTATTATTCAATTGACTCAAGCACATGGGCAAAGCTTCTACAAGATATCTATGGATTTTACCCGGCATGGAAGTCATGGATTGGTTTTTCAAAAATAAATATCATCATGAATACATTCATTCATCATAAATAACACGCATATCATCCTCAAGGTTGAAATATAGGTCCTCAAGAAATTCACCTCCTAGGATTTACAACACTCGTCTTCGTCAAAGAAATATGGAAGACGAAGAACGTGCACATCAAGATGCTCACTTCCAAGAAGAGTTGAACGCTTTAAAAGACAGTGTAGCTCGCATCGCTAGTCTACTTGAGCTGACACTAAGAAATGCCTCTGGCGAGGGTCCTTCAACTAGACCTCCGACAACTACTCAAACACAAGCGGTAAATAATCCTGATGAAATAATTGGAGAAGGGGTTCAGAATCCTCAACAAAATCCTGCTTTGGACAAGCAACCGCACCAAAGACTCCTACCAACACCGATTGGTGGAATATCCGCAAATGAGTCCCATAAAACACAATTATCCGACAGTTGTTGATCAAGACAAAATGGCGGCATTGGAAGCTAGGATAAGGGCCATTGAAGGAGCAGAGTTGTATGATCCAATAAGAGCCGCAGAAATGTGTTTGGTCCCAAATGTGGTGATACCAAAGAAATTCCGTGTTCCTGAGTTCATTAAGTATACTGGAACACAATGCCCTGTCACACATTTAAAGTCATATTGTAATAAAATGGCAGAGGTGGTGCATGATGAGAAATTATTAATGCATTTCTTTCAAGATAGTTTGAGTGGAGCAGCTCTAAGTTGGTATATGAGGCTTGATAACACTAGAGTTCGTAATTGGAAAGACTTGGTTGATGCTTTTATTAAGCAATACAAATATAATATGGATATCGCTCCCGATAGAACTAGTCTCGTCCAACCCGGAAAAAGGGGAAAAGAGAGCATAAGAGAATATGCTCAAAGATGGAGAGACTTGGTCGCACAAGTACACCCTCCCTTTTAGATAAAGAGATGGTTACTCTATTCGCCAATACACCGAGAGCACCATACTACGAGCATGTAATGGGAAGTTCGGCACAACAATTTACAGATGCCGTAGCCGTAGGCAGAGCGTATAGAACAAGGAATAAAGAATGGGAGAATTTCTGTACCTATGGAGAAGAAGGGTTTCTGAGGAAAAAGAAAAGACGCTGACCATATCGAAGGTGGTTATAAGGGCAAGAACACCCGGCTTCCAAAATACAACCCTCATCATCTCAAGTTGCCAACATAAACTTCAACTCTCCGTTCTCTACCAAAAACCGAGAACCAAGTTGGAAATTTACCAAAAACCAAGTCGAAGTTTCCCAAAAGAGCTATCAAGAAGTTCAGAACAGCTACTCCCATTGTCATTACCTTTGAATGAGATATACCAAAAGTTACTAAGTATTGGGCATGTAGCTCCTGCACTCTTGACACTCTTGCAACCGCCTTATCCCAATTGGTATAAACCGGATCTCACTTGTGAATACCATGCAGAGTCGCAGGACACAAGATCCATACATGTATTGCTTTTAAAAGGAAGCTCCTCCAATTAATTAAAGTCGGATGGATAACATTCGAGGATTCCCCAAATATAAGCACTAATCCACTACCTAGTCATGCTTCGTGCAAAGGATCGTGAATATGTTGGATATCGAGCCTCCGAGAAGTTTAAAGGTGCCAATGGAAAAATATATCAAATGCTCGACAAATGCAAAATATGATGATATGAGATGTTGCAAATATCATAACCGTATGGGTCATTCTATTAGTCGATGTCAAGGCTTCCATGAAAATGTGACAAAAATGATAAATAGAGGTTTGCTTCGGTAGAGACAATTACAGATGATAAAGTATCCGTGATGTAAATGTCAAAGAAAGAAGTATGTCTGATCCAACTCACTCCGTGAGGACTACCCAAGTTAGTCTTGACCAAGCCCATCGCTATCGATAAAAAGACTATAATGCCATGCCACACAATTATGGGCATTCATCTCAGTATGCAGGACAACAACTCATCTTTTGCCTCGAAATTGGAGGCTTGACTCAAGTGGTAGATGTTTTACCCTGAGGAGTTAAGAAGAATTAAAGGGAAAGAAGTGGTCGACGATTCAAGAAATAAATAAACCCGTAATGTAAGAAGAGACCAATGAATTCTTAAAGTTGATGAAGCATAGTGAATATAGTGTGGTGGAACAACTCAAGAAGACCCTCGCTAAGATATCATTATTTTCCTTGATATTGAGTTCGAGTCTCATCTGAAAGCTTTGCAAAAGTATTGAATGAGGCCTATGTCCCCAGACATTAACCCAGAGACCATGGAGCATTTAGTAGGGAGAATCCAGTGCTTCAAATTATGTGTATTTTATCAAGATGAAGTAGATCCTGATGGTACGGGGCACAATAAGCCATTATACATCACAATACGATGTAAAGATGTTTTAATTGGAAAAGTATTAATTGATAATGGCTCTGCATTGAATGTGTTACCAAGACACATGTTAAAAGAAATGCCTATTGATGCATCGCACATGAAGCCGAGTACAATGATGGCAAGGGCATTT
The DNA here is from genome assembly GCA_032356905.1 of Salix exigua. Classification (NCBI taxonomy): domain Eukaryota; kingdom Viridiplantae; phylum Streptophyta; class Magnoliopsida; order Malpighiales; family Salicaceae; genus Salix; species Salix exigua. The sequence goes on from CM063603.1 coordinate 6,078,419, forward strand.
GATGGATCGCCAAGACCAATAGTGGGAACATTGGAAGTAGAATTATATGTGGGGCCACAAATATTCCTAGTGACGTTGCAAGTAATGGATATACATCCATCTTACAATATATTACTAGGAAGACCATGGATACATGCAGCTGGAGCAGTAGCCTCTTCACTACACCAATGTTTGAAATATATTATAAATGGAATGTTGATTACTGTCAAAGCAGAGGAAACAATTTCAATGATTAAGAATGTGGTTGTACCTTTTATAGAAGCAAAGGACTGTAGGGATTGGAATATTCATGCTTTCAAATAGTGAATGCAGATCGGGTTCGTGAGGGCACAAGTGTTAAAGAAACCAAGAATCCCGTGAGGCAAGCAAAGATGGTCGCCAAGTGTTTTCTAAGGAATGGGATTCCTTTCAATATGATCCCATAAGTGGAATGCCTGAACGAATCAATATGATGAAATTGAAATGTGCGATCGAGGTTCGGATTGGGATATAAGCCAAAAAAGAAGATTATATGCGGTTGCCCAAGCTAAGAAAGAAGCAAGGATGGCAAAAATTGAGGGAAGGGAGTTAAAAGAAGAAGAGATCGCCCTCCCGCCACTCCAAGTATCTTTTCAGTAGTTCAGCTGAGGAGATCAAGTCAGCATAACCGATTTGCATATTGGCACTCTTGAATGCCAAGGGAAGAGACAGATTTTCCACAGATATCTATTCACGATGAAGACAAGCTTCCCGCAAGGACTTTTGTGCAAAAAATAGTTGAAGGAAAGGTGCACCAGACTGGAAGATGGAGCCTCGCCTCCTATTGTGTTTAAAAAGTAATTGCTTTTGTTTGATCATGTCCATGTTTTACCTTATTTTGACCTTGACGGTAATCCAGCTCACGATGCCGCAAGGTTTTGCTTTGTCAAATGAGCACTCTTTTATAAGATCATGCATTTTTATGACTCGTCATTTGCAATTACGCACTCTTACACGAACACACCTTACACTTTCGGAGTGCTGAAAATTCGACCACTCACAAAACTATCACACTAAGAATAATTGGCCAAATTTCAATAGTGTCACCGTGCTTGATGATGAAGAATGGGCAGAGGAAGATATAAAGGAATTTGCTAAATTGGTGGAAAAGTCTGAAAAACTTGGAAACCTTTTGTGAAGAGCTTGAGACCATCAATTTAGGAACCGAGCAAGAGAAAAAGGAATTAAAAATTGGTACCTTTATTACAACTGAAGAAAGAAGAAAGTTGATTTCTCTTTGCATGAATATGCGGATATTTTTGCCTGGACTTATGCAGTAAATGCCTGGTTTAGATACCGATATAGTAGTGCATAAAATCCCTTTAATAGAAGGAAGCATGCCAAGAAACGTAAAAACGTAAGAATGCGCCGATATGCTCCTAAAAGTTAAAGCAGAGATACAAAAGCAATGGGACGCGTGGTTTCTAGAGGTCGCTCACTATCCTCAATGGGTAGCTAATATGGTTGTGGTCCCCAAGAAAGAAGGGAAGATTCGGTGTGTGTGGATTATAGAGATTTGAACAAAGCGAGCCCGAAAGATGATTTTCCATTGCCTCACATAGATACCTTGGTGGATAACGCCGCTAAAAATGCCACATATTCATTCATGGATGGGTTTTCTCGGTTATAATCGATTAGGATGGCGTAAGAAGACAAAGAGAAAACCACCTTTACCACACCTTGGGGAACTTTCGCTATAAAGTGATGCCATTTGGTTTGAAGAATGTCAGGCTACATATCGATGAGCGATGGTGGCTTTGTTCCACGATATGATGCACCAAGAAGTCGAAGTCTATGTGGATGACATATTAGCTAAATCCAAGATCGATGAAGATCATGTGCGGATATTGAGGAAACTATTTGAGAGATTGCGAAAGTATCGCTAAAGTCGAACCTCGCTAAATGCTCCTTCTGAGTAAAGACAGGAAAATTGCTCGGGTTTTATTGTGAGCAATGAGGAATAGAAGTTGATCCTGATAAAGCTAGAGCCATACAAGAAATGCCCGCGCCTAAAACAGAAAAGGAAGTAAGGAGTTTTCTGACGCTTGAATTATATAGCTCGCTTTATATCCCAACTAACGGCAACATGTGAACCAATTTTTCGCTTACTTAGAAAGAAAAATCTCGGAGTGTGGGATGCTAGTTGTCAAGAGGCCTTCGACAAAATAAAGAAATATTTACAAAACCCTCCACCGTTAGTACCTCCAAGTGCCGGGAAACCATTGATCTTGTACTTAACTGGTCACGTAAACATCCATGGGTTGTGTGTTGGGACAACATGATGAATCTGGAAGAAAGGAGCAAGCTATATACTACTTAAGCAAGAAGTTCAACGATTGTGAGTCTAGGTACCCCATGATTGAGAAGCTATGTTGTGCTTTGGTGTGGAGCGCAAAAGACTCAGTGCAATATATGTTGTACTACACCACGTGGCTAATTTCCAAGTTAGATCCACTTAAGTACATCCGTGAGAAGCCCTATTTATCCAGACAGAATAGCAAGGTGGCAAGTGTTGTTAGCGGAATATGACATTGTTTTTATGACGAGGAAAGCCATAAAAGGCGAGATAGTTGTCGACCATCTTGCATGGATCATGCCGTGGAAGATTATGAGCCTCTAAATTTTGATCTCCCGATGAAAACATACTAGAGATCGTGGATGATATGGGGCGAACGAGTGGTGGACACTCTATTTTGATGGAGCAAGAAATGTATCATGAAATGGGGTTGAGCTGTAATAATTTCCCGGATGGAAAGCAATACCCTTTTTCAACAAGGTTGCAATTCAATGCACTAACAACACAAATTGAATATGAAGCATGTATCATTGGTTTAGAGGTCGCTTTAGAGCTCAAGATTAAGAAACTTGAAGTCTTCGGGATTCCATGTTGATTATTTGCCAAGTGAAAGGAGAATGGCAAACTAAAGATGAAAAGTCAAACCTTATCAAAACTACCTTGTAAAACTAGTCGGTGAGTTCAAGAGGTCAAATTCACTCACATGAGCGAGGATAAAAATCAGTTTGTCGATGCTTTGGCAACTCGGCTTCAATGGTACAAATTGTTGTTAAAGAAGAAATCCATCCAATCAACATCAAGGTTCGAAATCATCAAGCCCATTGTCGCACACTCAAGAATCTCCAGATGGGGAACCTTGGTATAGTGATATTAAAAGATTCATCCAACACCAAGAGTATCCCCAAGACGCTTCTAAAGAAGATAAAGAGACTTTAAGGAGGATGGCCGTGAATTTTTACTTGGATGGTGAAATCCTATACAAGAGGTCGTTCGATGGAACTTTACTTAGGTGTTTAGATGAGAAAGAAATTGGGCAAGCTTTAAAAGAAGTTCACGAAGGAATTTGTGCAACCCATGCCAATGGTCATACAATGGCAAGGCAAATGCAAAGATCTGGGTATTTTTGGCTGACTATGGAAAGAGACTGCGTGATTTATGTTAGAAAATGTCATAAGTGTCAGATTTATGGTGATAAAATAAATGCACCTCCAAAACCTCTATTCAACATGTCCTCACCATGGCCATTTGACATGTGGGGATTAGATGTCATAGGACCAATTAACCCGAAGGCAAGTAATGGACATAGATTCATTTTGGTGGCAATTGATTACTTTACTAAATGGGTGGAAGCTAATTCCTACGCCCATGTAACACAAAAGGTTGTCAAGAAGTTCATTGAAAGAGACTTGATTTACCGCTATGGTCTACCTGCAAGGATGGTGACCGATAATGCTCGTAACTTTAACGGAAAATTGATTGTCGAATCATGCACCAAGTGGAAAATTAAGCATCTCAATTCCTCTCCTTATAGACCAAAGATGAATGGAGCCGTTGAAGCAGACTAATAAGAATCTTAAGAAAATCATCCAAAAGATGGTTGTGACTTACAAAGATTGGAATGAAATGCTACCATGCGCTTTACACGCATATCGCACTCATCATGCGTAACTTCTACAGGGCAACCCCATATGCTTTAGTATATGGAATGGAGGCAATCACACCTTTAGAACTTGAGATTCCATCATTAAGGATCTTGAAAGAGGCAGAGTTAGATGAATCGTAATGGGCGAGGGTGAGGTTTGAACAGCTTAAACTTAATTGATGAAAAGATTAGCGACTATTTGCCATCACCAGCTATACCAAGGCGTAATAGCAAAAGCTTACAACAAGAAGGTCAAGCCAAGGGTGTTCAAAGAGGGAGATTTGGTATTAAAGAAGATGTCAGTAGCAGAGGACCAGAGTAAATGGGCGCCAAAATATGAAGGACCATATGTAGTGAAGAAGGCTTTTTCTGGGGGAGCCTTAATTTAAACTGACATGGATGGAGAGGATCCGCCTAGACCTATAAACTCGATGTTGTGAAGAAATATTATGCTTAATGTATCACTCAGACATCTAATGAAATTGAAATTTGGCCATGAATTTTTGGTGTTCCTCTTTTCTAAATGGTCCCGTGATTTCATGAAAAATTTTGGCGGATCAAAGTCTAGTACTAAAATGAATGTCAATTTGATTTTTGTTTAACAAATGTGTTCGGGAATTCAAAGGATTTAATTGAAAGTTGATCTCATACCACCAACACCCACATAATAAAGCTAATATCTTAGCCAAACAAATAATTCAAAAAAATCAGAAAAATCAAAACTTGTTTCGTATGGAAAAACAAAGCTTATGGATTCAGATTACATGTTCTTGAAATGACGAAAGGCCATCTTTGATATACCATCATAAAATCAAATATCCTTTGTAGTCCCTATTTGAGCCTTATAGTTTCATTTTCTTGATAATTAACCCTGACAAGGATCACACCCTACACTAGGGGGGCAAGTGCAACAGAAGTCCTCAATGACAAGTGACACCCAAAAAAAAAAAAAAAGTCGGGGCATAAACATGAAAAGGGTTTTAGTACACTATAGCAAATTAATTCAACATTTTGACTGCATTAAAACCAAATATAGAAAGCCCGAACATATTTTGAGGGCATGTCAAGTCAGCACGATATTAGTGCCAAATACCGATGAAAAAGCCCAAACAAATACCGGGGGGCATGTCAAGGTCAAAGCCCAAGTCAACACTGGGAGGCATGCTAGGTCACTATGAAAATCAATCATGAGGGATAAATGAAGTTCTAAGAGTAAGCACTAAGTGATCCTTAGTCAAAAAACCCTTAAACACTTTTTGAGCCTATAAATATCATTTTTTTTTTCGTAGCCAGTAACCTAAGCCTACATTACAAGCCTAATAAAGCCCTCTCTGATCAAATACGAGTTATTTGGATCGATAAGCAACGCTTTTCCATTTGAAACAATCCTTACAAATGTTTCACAACCTGATCAAAACCTTCCTGACATACAAGACTTACAAATATCATTTTGCATTCTTGTCAAAGTCAACATAATACTTGACAATGAGATCACTTGAATTCTTTCGAGAACAAGCTTGTTAAACAAACATCAAAATGGTTTTTGTGCTTGGAATGACTTTGAAATTCCAAAAGTTTTTCATGAAAATATTTTTTGCAAATATCCATCTCTTTCGTGCAAACACTCATAGCCTAAAACACTGGCGTGACATGGCCAATTAGGGCAATCAAAATAATTTTTGTTTTTGGAATGACTTCGAAATTCCAAAAATCCCACATGAAAACACCATCTTTGCAAATGATCAACCCTTTCCTGCAAACACCTGAAGCCCAAACACTTTTGGGGCATGACCAAACAGGGGGTAATCTAAGATGCCATTGAAATTGGCTCTAAAAATTTTCTTTCAAAGAATCTGGATCAAACTCAGAGGGGCATATCATCTCCAACAACCAACATCAACAAGTTGCGCCTTGAGTATGCGTAAGCAAGAAGCCACAAATCATGAAGTTAACTCCACAATTCCTTTTCAAAGAATTTGGGTCAAAACTCGGGGCATGTTGATAAGAAAATCTATCATCTCGAGAGGTCAAAATCACAAGTTGCGGCTTGAGTAAGCAGATGCAGAAGCCATCAAATTCGTGAGGTCCAAATCCCGGAAAAGAAGGTCTGGAGGAAGAAAGGGGACCTATATCTCTCAGGTAAGTATACATGCATCATCATGCATTGCATCCCCATTGAAAATCTAAAAAATATTTTGGAGGGATCGTAATTTACGAACCTTCATTCATTTTGTGAACGCTTTCAAGCTCTCACTTGCATTTCATTGAGTACGCTTTTCAGCTTTATATATTTGATTTTGGGTGTCGTCATGCATTGTATCCCCATTTAAAAAACTAAAAAAATATTTTGGAGGGATCGTAATTTACGAACCTTCAATCATTTTGTGCACGCCTCCGAGCTCTCACCTTTTTCACTTCTTTAAGCATGCTTGTCGGCTTCATCTCTTTCCCAATTGGAATGTCATAATGCATTGCATCTCGCCACTAATAATCTAGAAAATGTTTAGAAGGGATTGTAATTTACAAACCCTCATCATTTTTCTGTGCGCCTTTGAGCCCTCATCATTTTCACTTCCCTAAGTGCACTTATGAGCCTTTCATTCAGTAGATAGAGCGTTTTTCAACCCTATCTCTTTTCTTATTTGAATGTGCTTTCTAGCCATCAACCAACTCAGATAGTGCACTTTTAAGTCCTATCCCTTTCAAAAACTTCATGAGTTTTCCAATCCTCGGTTCATCTCCTTCAGCAGATAGAGCGTTTTTCAACCCTATCTCTTTCCTTATTTGAATGCGCATCCTATCGCTTTCCAGAACTTGATGAGTTTTCCAACATTCGATCCATCGATCAAAATAGTGTGCTTTCATGCCCTATTTTCTCCCATCATCGAGTGCGTTTTCATACCCTCGACCATCGATCAAAATAGTGCGCTTTCATGCTCTATTTCCCCCCATTTTCGAGTGCGTTTTCATACCCTCGACCATCCACTACATTCACCATTTTCACCTGGGTAGGTCACCCATAACAATGAGACCACCATCGTCATTTTCACCTGGGCAGGTCACCCATAACAATGAGACCATCATCACCATATTCACCGGGGTAGGTCACCCATAACAATGAGACCACATTCCCCATTTTTCCCCTGGTAGGTTACCCATAACAATGAGACCACTTCCACCATTTTTACCAGGCGAGGTCACCCATAACAATGAGACCACATTCGCCATTTTCACCTGGGCAGGTCACCTATAACAATGAGACCATCATCGCCATTTTCACCTGGGTAGGTCACCCGTAACAATGAGACCGGTTCCACCATTTTTACCTGGTAGGTCACCCATTACAATGAGACCACCTCCACCATCTTCACCATTTTCATCCGGGTAGGTCACCCATAACAATGAGACCACCGTCACTAATCTTTTTTTACAACGCTTACTATCTAAAGTCTTTTCCAAAACTTTAGTCGTAAGCATTGTAAAGAGGGGGGCAACTGTCATCACCCAATTTTTGGGTGACTCCCCAAAAATAAAATAAAAATACCAAAAATAAAATAAAAGAGGTCAGGGTTGTTAGAAAAATTGTGGTGAAAAATTTGAATATTTTCTGAGCTTAATCATATCCTCGTTACGCCCAAAAATGAGAAAAAATACAAATTCAAGCTAAACTTTAAAGTCAAAATCATAATTATATTTTTATAAGCCAAGTTGATTTAATCATGGGCTAATTCAAAATATTATTATGATTGAGAATTAATTTAGGATCCAATTAAAGAATTTAATTAAGTGCAAGGGCTTAATTATGCTTTAAATTGATCAAATTAATTTTATTATGGGCTTAATTGACAAAAGGTCAAATTCTTGGATTTAATTTGGGTTCAATTCAGAAGATTGGAATTTTGGGAGACCCAATTGAATTTTTCCAAGCTAATTGTGCAAATTAGGGGCCTAATTGAAGACAATTGAGAATTTAATGCTCAATTGAGAGTCAAATTGCACAAAATAAAAAGCAGGGACCAAAATAAAAAAGCACACAAGTTGAAGGACTAAAGCATATTTTTACCTACAATAATTCAACAACCCACTACCACCACTACCAAAAGCAAATATTATCCAAGTTTTTTATGCTTTAGTGCATAAATATCGTGGCATATCAAGATATCAAGCATGGCTATAAATAGCCATGCAAACCAAGCAGACTGGAAGGAAGAAGAGGAGGAGAAGGCTAGAGGCAGAGAAGAAAGAGAGAGAGCTGGGGAGAAAAGAGAAGAGAGCCGAGAAGGAGGATAGTAGAAAAAACACGTAGAGATGAGAGTACAATCTGGAGTGAAAAAAACTTGTAGAAAAAACAACCCGAGAGAAAAAAAAAGGAAAGTTTAGCAGAGAAAATGAGGACTTGAGGAGAAGAAAATACAGAGGAGAAGAGGAGCAAGACAGGAGAGAAAATCTGGGGGGGAGATTAAAAAGAAAACCCGAATTATAAAACAAAAAATACATTGAAGAAGACGAGGAAGAAGAACACGAAATTGAGAAATTTTCATTGTGTTGAGGGCTGAAAACCCGGGCAGAAAACTTGCATCCTCTTCGGCAGCAGATCACGCCTCGTCTTCTTCCTTGACACCGGCGACAAGCAACACCACCATCTTCCTCATCCACGGCAGAGCACCACCACGCCAGGCCAACCATATCTCTCCCATTGCAAGTGCTACCTCTCTCTTCGACCGTCGTCGTCTCTCTCTCTAAGCTGCAAACGCTGCTCTCTCTCCTTCTTGGCCGCGCTCCACCTCGTCCCCGACCACCGTGCACCACCACGCCTGAAGTTTCTTCCTTAGAATATCAACCAACGAACCACCCGAGTCTTTTCCCTTCTTCTCCTGGCGATCGGTGAAGAGACAGAGGGCAAACGGCAAAAACAACTCCGCCACTTCCGAGCCATTTCCTGCAACCACAGCACCTCCATTTCCAAAACCAAGACGACAGGAAGGATCACCTCAATCCCTCTACACGAAGGTATTCTCCTATAAACCTCTCGTTGATGTTTTAAATTTTGTATGAACAGATGCACATGTGCACTGTTCTTCTTCTTCGATTTTTTTTTTTTTTTATGCAGGCGGGTTGACCCGACCAGACCAGAAGAACGAGTTGTCAGCCTTGGACTGACAGCCGACTCAATATAAACCGGGCTTCAGCCCAGACAAAGTGGAAGCCCAGCTAAATCGAGTGAGTTGGCAACTCGACTAGATAATAATAATAAAAATAATAAAAAATAATAAAAAAATAAATAAAATAAAATAAAATAAAAAATAATAAAAATAAAAAAAATAAAAAAATAAAAAATAAAAAAATAAAAATATTATTTTTTTAAAAAAAAAATCAAAAAAAAAATATATTTTGTTTTCTTGCATAAAGCCGTATTCCAAAGCTTTTCTCATTGTAGTTTTTATAAAAAATATGTTGCATATTTTTTGTTTCTCCTTTCATATTTCAAAATAAAATTTGGATATTGTAACCGGTTTACAATTATCCATTGGAAGGTGGCCAAAATGTCAAAAATGATTTAATAATTATTTTGTTTTGGCGGTGTAATTTTACATTGTAAAGTACACCTGTATGAAAAAGGATAATTTATTAATCATTTTTTAGATTTCGTGGTGTAAATTTACATTGTAAAGTACCCCATTTTTACTGCGAGTGTAAAATTACATTGTAAAGTACCCTATTTTTATTACGTGTAAAATTACATTGTAAAGTACAACCGACAAAAAAATAAATAAATAAAAATAAAAAATTGTTTCTTTGAAAATGCGGTGCAAAATTTTAATTTAGAAAGTAAACAATCAAACAACAATGCAAATTTACCTTAGGTAGGGTGCACTGGGGTGATGCGTCTTCCCCTTGCACAACAAGTCCCCTTACCCGAGACTCTCGCAGACCAATAGGTTCCTAGTAACCCTAATACTAGGTGGCGACTCCTGATATTTATAGTCGTAATTTTTACGACCATAAAGACCCCCATATTTCCATCCATGCGCCGTTGTTCCCCTAAAAAAGGAGAATGGCGGGGCGCGAAGCGCGTCAAAAATCGCCGTCGCGACACTATTATTGTGAATTTGTAATGCAAAAATAAGATGCCTTTTCCTTCGTTTTGTTTGTACTCTCAAAATAAAGAAATCATCTCAAAATAAGTCAAAATGAATTGAAGACTTTTATATTGTATTATTTTTATTGAAAAACATTTCTAAATGTCTCAAGCAATTTCCAATGGAATAGCCAAAAATAAATAAATAAATAAAAATGATTTTTTCAACCTTTCTTCTTCTTAGTTTTGCATCTCCCATTCAAAGAAGAAGAAAAAGTCTATAATTTTTTATCAAAGAAAAATCATTTCTATATATCCATCAAAAAGAGCTAAAACATTAGAATAAAAAAAATAATTTACTAGTTATGATAGTGTTATTAAAATTAAATTTGACCCAATAATCAGCTGTCAATTTGAGCTATATTTCAAATTAAATCAATAGGGAATTGATCTATTCAAAACACAAATTAGGAATTGATTCATGATTCAATGCTCGAGTCAAAATCTAAAATAACCATTATTTTTTGCCAAATTTAATAATTTTGGCGACAAACACTATGAACAATTGAGAAAGCTCAAATCCATTTTATTATGATTTTAACTGTATTAAAATATTATTTATTTACCAAAGCAAGATTATGATTGTTTTTTAAAGTATTTTGTCATTTAGAAATGTATCAAAATAATATTTTATTTTTATTTTTTAAAAATTATTTTTGACATCAGCATAACCAAATAATCTAATAACACTAAAAAAATGAACTTAAAATTAAAATAAAAAAAAATTAAAAATATTTTTTGAAATGCACTGACAAATACTTCTTAATAACACTATCCTTAATGATAATAATAATAATAATAATAATAATAATAATAATAATAATAAATGTAAATGAAGAGAATCTTCCTTCCTCAAATTCATCCAAACAATCCTTTTTTATATTATTTTGTTTGGTAGATTTTGTTTCCATTTTCACAAGAGGAAAAATAAAGACAATTAAAAATACAAGTATACATATATTATAACAATAATGCTAAACAATTAACAACAAAAAAAAACAAGGACAACAATAATAATATAAAAAGAAAGAGAGTGGAGTTAACGCCAAGCAGATGTGACTGTGAGAGCTTTTTCCTGTCCAATCGAAACAAACCCCACCATTCTCTTCTTTGACAGTAAACCCCAGGTTAACTTTGTTCGCTAAATTCAATCTCATTTTCATCAACTCGACTATGTTTTGACTCGGTGGCTTTGACTCGAACCCTACTAACCCCAAACGGGCCCACCATTTTCCAAACACCTCGCATCTTTCAACACGGTCCCTCCCTTCACAAGCTAACGAGTTTACTATCCTCCGACCCAGTCCCTCCTCGACCTTGGCTCGCTTTGAGTCATCTCTTTTGATAGTCGACTCAATCGAGTCGAATAGCGCTCCAAAATATTAACAAGTTTCGTTCGCACGCACCATGAATGGGGCCGTGTTGGTATTCATTTCTTGCTCCACTACAGTCACCACGCGCGGTGCCAACCCCTTTACGCGCCTCAAAAGCTCATCCATGGGATACTCGGTGGAGGACACTCTCTCGTCCGATATTTTATACAGCTTGAACGCAAAATTGACGCCCAATGCCTCGTTCGGCTCACACCCGAGGGACTTCCGAGTCAACTCGTTGAGTTTGCATCTCACAGCGTTGAAACACAAATTCAGACCAACTCGACGAGCGAGTTGGCTAAGCATTTCACCAACTAGCCTTAGCCTCTCCTCCCCACCATTGCTATCAGTGGCAACGACTGTGATCTTTACAATGGTTGACTATGAATTTTGAAGCATAGAAAGCGCGTGTAAAAGGTTCATGTATTGCCCTCCATGACCAATATCAAAATCAACAGCATGGAAGCCATTACTGGAGGTGTTCGCCTCTTGTTTTTGCTCTCTTATAGCATTAATGATGGCAGGATTGGTAGCCATGAAACCAAGTTTGAAATAAGGAGACAGCTCATATAACAACTGGGTTGCATCCACATATTCCTTGCTGTATAGCTCCATTGCAGAAGTGTTTCCAGTAGAATTAAGCCGGGATTTTAAAGCAGTCAACATGTATCCCATCAATCTCTGCTTAGAATTCCCTCCTGGGTTCGAAACCAGAGACACACGAGCCAAGATCTCAGTGTAAACATCAGTTTTACCTTCTTAAATTGCTGAGGCTGCTTCAATTAGTGTGTGTTTCGAAACTGGGGTTGTAATCGTTGAAGATGAGCATCACGAACCAAAGAGAAGAAGAAGGTGAAAGGGAACGAGGGAACCTGAAGCAAGAATTGGAATTCAAATTAATGTACATTATACGACTGCGTTCTGTGTAGTTCTTTTTAATTCTAGTAACCAAGCTAGTACAGCCACGTGGGTAGTGCCCAGTTAGCAAATGCAGAATTGCATTTAAATTCCCTAAATGATTGTAACAGATTTTGTTTTGATTGTCAAAGAGAATTGTTTTAGTCTTATCCTTTTTTATTGCACAATAAAAATACATCATTTACCTTGGGATTCTTTTTTTATGCCCTGGGTTTAAGGGCATTTTAGTCATTAATTTATTATTTTTTCATTGTTATTGGGCAAAGTGAATGATAGTTTATTATTATTAAATTAATTTTTTTTAAAAAAATAACTTCTATATGTTGGGCACAAATCAATTGCTTTGCCATTTTCAAATGACATATACGATTGATTTTGATAACCAAAAACGTTGTTCTCAAATCAACCCTTTGACTTCTGTTTATTTTTTATGTAGTCCCTGGTCTTTTTGTTAATATATGTTTATTTGAAATAACTTATGAAAAACAAAAATTGTTTTAATATCATCCTCCTTTGATTTTTTTTATTTTTAAATTTAGTCATTATTCTTTTATTTCTATTTAAAGAATCTAAGATAATCTTTATAATTTATTTATTTTTGTGATTTCACCCCTTATCGCTTTTTTCTTATAAGATTTTATCCTTATTCTTTTTTTATTTATTTTTCTTTGCTATTTTTTTTAGTTTGATATTGTTTTATATTTGATTTCATTCTTTAATATTGAATTGATTTAACTTGAACCTTTTGGTTTAAGTTTGGAAAATTAACCTAGCTTATGGAGGTTTGTGAGGGGTTGTTTTGATATTTTTTTCATTCTTTTAAACTAATGTTCTTTTATTGTTATCCTTTAATATTTATTTTATTAAAAATTGAGCTTTATATATATTTCTATGTCCTTTGTTTTATCCTTTGTGTGTTTTTATTTGGTTGGATTATCTAGGGTATTTTTATTTATTGTTCTTTGTTAAAAATATTTATTTTAAAATAAGTGTAATTCTCGAATTAAAAAGAATTTATTGATTGGGTATAGATGAACACTCACTTCATTGTGTTTTGTTCAGTTTACTTTTCCAAGTCATTGTTGTAGCGACTTCTTTCAATGTCATTTTTATCCTTTTATAGTAAGGTTTGAATCATCTCAACAAACTTTTTTGGTTGTAGGTGATATACACGGTGAGATGGCGATGGGTATCTAACAATCTTTTATATATTCTCTATTATATTAATGGCTTATTATTTTAGTTTATTATTGTCAAATGTTTTTTTTACAATTTCTATCATTACCTTTAATTTAAATTAAATTATCAAGTTAACTAATCTTATTAGAGACAATCAAGTTAATGAGAACGGGTGTTAGAGTTTTTATTTATTTAAAAACATCATCATTTGTCCCACTGTATCTTTTTATATTAAGAAAGAAAGAAAGATTTAGAGTATGTTTGGTATTGTGGTTGTTATTGTGATTGAGGTTTAAAAAAAGTAGTTTCACAAAAGGCACTTATAGCTGCAGTTCATAATTGAAATTGAAGTATTTGGTTAAAATTGTGGTTGAGTTTGAGGTTTATTGAAAAACAGTTTTGTGTGTTTGGTTACCATGCTTTTTATATTGTTATTAACTTGTGAAATTACTTTAAGGGCACACACACATATATATTTTAAATATTATAAATTTAATAATCATAATAACATATTATAATTAATAATTCACGTAAAGTGAAGACTTCTTTTCATTCTCCCAACAAACTATTGCAATGTCATCACAAACAAGATCTAGTTCTACACTCACAATAATACAGTGTTAGTATAAAAAATTAAAACAACTTATATAATTTTGTTCAAACTATATTAGTAAAATGTTTTTTTCTCGCTACTTGCTTTTCACTTATAAGAATCCTATCGTCTTGGGAAGTGAAAAATATTTATTGACATGAGGGAGATTTTCTATATTGACTTGGAACAATTTTCAAACTATTTTCATGGCTGGGTGAAAAAGCGATGAAAAATAGCCACTAGCTACTCTTCATGAACCGGTGGTTTGGGAGGTTTTATTGGTGGCCCCAAACAAAGGTGTTGATGTTGATAACCAAATAACAAATCACTAGCATTTTTTCAAACGTGGTTAAAACCACAACACCAAACAATCATTAAAGTGTATTGTATAGTGTGTGGGTTCATTCAGTTTATACTATTAAAAAATCCCAATAATTTGGCTCTTTAAAAACACTATCACACTTTATTTGTTGCTTTTCTTTCTTTCACTTCATGTTAAAATAAAATGCTTTTACTTGTTTCTCTTTCCTTCCATGTTAATCAAAGACCAGTTTAAAAAAAAAGATATGTCAACTTGTCCTAAATATGTATATAATCGAGGATTGCGTATAAGGTTAATTATTAACATATTTTTACATAAAATGTTGTATTAAAAAACTTATAAAAATATTTTTATATCTACCTTGAATTTGGAGGCTTCTCTCATACAAGCCATCTTTATAGTTATCCAATGAATAATAAATAACGAATAGATATTATCAAACCAAAATTTAATATTTTATCTAAAATAAATTTGATATATATATATATATATATATATATCATTAACAAGATAAAAGATTTTACTTCTCAATTCTTTAGTGATGATGTGCAAATAATATAGAACTTATATTAAGTCGATTTAATATTTCAAATAAACAAATACTAACAAAAAGATTGAAACATTATGTAAGTGTCATAACTCATTTCTAGATTATTCCCTCAAATTTATCCAAAATAAAACAAAAATAGAATAGAAGGGTTGACGTCAGTATAAAATCAAGGTGAAAAATTCAGACTTTTTAGAGAGCCCGATCGTATTTATTTTGTGCCAAAAAATAAAGGAAAATACATATTTAAAACTAAAATAATTTATTATTGGATAAATCTGTGTAAAAAATAAGTCTAGAGGAATAATTATATTTTTTATATGTCAATTTGATTTAATCTTATTTTGTCCCCCACCCCTTTCTTTTTTTATTGATCAGCTCTATTTATAAAATTAAAAATTACTATTCAACTATTCCTCTAAATAACAACCTTAAGTTTACATGTCCTTTCTACTCTGGTCCTTGGTTTTGGATTCATGCAATTTGATTCTCAATTTGACCATTAAACTCTTAATTTTCTTCAATTTCATCTAATTGGCTTGGAAAAAAAATCATTTTGGTCTCCGTAAATTCAAATTTTCTCAATTGAACCAAAATTAAGATCAAGAACTTGATTTTTTTTTTCTGAATTAAGCTTTTAATAAAATAAATTTGACCAATTTAAAGTATAATTAAGTCTTTGCACTTAATTAAATCCTTCAATTGGACCCTAAATTAATTCTCAAACATAATTACACTTTAAATTGACCCATAAAAATATAATTATGCCTTCTGACTTAACTTTTATGCAGATTTATCAAATAATAAATTATTTTAACCTTGAATCTTTATTTATTTATTTTTTTTGGCACACAAAATGTACGATTGAGCTATCAAATATATTCAAAATATTCACCTTGATTTTTCTATCAACGAGCCTTTTTTATTTTACTTTTATTATTTTTGTTTGATTTTGGTTAGATTTTAGGGAATAACCCATAAATATATTATGACAACAATGATGTCCTTGCAGGGGTGTTTAATAGATTTATGTAAGTATTTATAATATTATTCACTTTATAATAAAGCCTTATAGAAATGTTTTATCATAATTGCTAGATAATTGAGTTGTGCTACGTCGAGGGTACAACATCATTAAACTTGATTTCATAGATTAATCTTGAAATTTCATGATTCAACTTATTTCCTAGTCCAAATTTAAAATTAAACGTGTGAAAGTTGTTTTGATGTGAATCAATCAACTTAACAAGTCTGAGTGCAACCCAAATGATTGACAAAAATGTGATTTGACTGTTTTTTCTTTTTCAATATGATATTTTAAGAAAATAATAATACTGAGACATTAACATATTAGGTTGACTTAGATTTCATAGCTTAACATGTTAAACTGGTGACCTATGTCATGGACTCCGATGAATTTTATAATATATTTTTTAATTATATGATAAAAAAATAGACGCTCCCAAATTTAGCACCAAACCTACGCCAAGATATGTTTTCAAAGACCAAAATAATCTCATAGAATGCAAATTGAAACAAATTATGGAGCTTAATTATCAATCAAGTTAACGTAAATATCAAGATATTCGTTTGGGATTGCGATAAATCCAATAAAAAGAAACCAAACCAAATTATAAAGACCTATTCAAAATCAATCAAATCTTAAATGATGAAATTAAAAAAAAAATACTTAATCAAAACTTAATATTAGAAGATATTTTTTTTTAAAAAAAGAACAATAAAAAAAATCAAAGGATAAAAAAATAATCAGGCAAGCGAGCTTGAATGGGCTAGTGTGTTGGGCCTTTAAAAATAAGTTTAGGCACATGGCTGCTACCCTAAGCCTTACAAATTGGGCAGTTATGCGTTGCTCGCTTCTTTAATTTAAATTATATGTCACAATGTTTCTGGTTCATCTTTGTCAGGCTGGAAAGTTGGGTATTCAATTTTTTGGACAAAAAACACTCATTTTCAATATTTGTTTACACTAGAAAACACTTGAAAAACACTATAAATACTTCAACAAATCCATTTGTGGGATTAAATTAGCATAAAACTAGCTAATAAGTGAAAAAAATCAAGCCGAATCTAAATATATTTTTGAGTTTCGAGCTATTTTTTGGGCAAGAATGAGGGCTAAAACCATTCTAACGATGCTCCTTTTGCCAAATGGAATACATTAACACAAAGATCTAGTTTTTTAGACATCAAAATTTAGCCAATCAATAATTTTCGGCGAAAAATGTTTGATACAGACTCCAATTTAAGTCCCTGTCTGCTCGGTGAACACAGCCCAGGACTAGGAGGAGCCATAGGAATTCATCTGAGCTTTGTTTGCTTAATTTTCAGGGTAGAGAGAAGCTTTAGAACTTGAATGTATTGAACCATAGCAATATTGGAGACGCTATGGGTATTGTTGAGGTTTCTTTCTACCAATTCTTTTCAATACTCGTGTATGTGGTAGTTGGTGTCATAACTCATACTTCAAATGTATTTCCTAATTACACAGATGCACTTAATTTTAAGATTCTGGGACATCTTGCTGTTTTTCTTTTTGTAATGGAAAACTAGTCTGCTCAAGAACAACTATCCGGTTTTGGGATTTTACAGAATGGGAACTTTTGTAAATATACATAGCAGAGTTGTATAAAATCTTTGGAGTCCAGCTTAAGAATGAAAAAAAGATGTTCTTGCTGAATCTTATCTGCATTTAATTCAATCAGTTGCTGTATGGCATAAAATGTGTTTCAAAAACTACAAAAACAAAGGGAATATAGGGCAGATTACATTGCGGGAAGGAGCTTTATGGATCCATAATGGGGCTGGTGCCGTGGGATGATATGATTTTGCAGCGTCTAGATGGTATCCGAAGACTGCGAAACATAATTCGATCTCCTTCCCTATATCGGTCAATCCCGCCTGCTTGCCAGTGGAACAACCTCAGCCAGAGGGGTTGCGAGGGGTGTAGGCAATGGAGATGTTCTGCAGACTGGACAGGTTGGGCGTAGCCTGAGCCACGGGTCAACGCACTTGAGGTGGAAGAGATGCCCGCAATCCGGCAGCAACCTTAGCTTATCGGTGCTCCTGTAATCTGCCAAACATATGGAGCAGCAAGTGGAGGTGGAGTCTGACTTGTGTAGCTTGGCCTCCGAGCACAGAAGTGTAGGATAGCTCTTTAGAGTGGCCTCATCGAGCCCTATATCAACAACACAGTTTCGCAGGTCCAGCTGCTGATCTGCAGCATTTCTCGCCTGGCCTGGCTCCGACGTCTGCTGATTTCGTGCGCAGAAATAGGAAGCCAAAGTGATTGTTGTAATGAGCAGCAGGATTCCAATAGATACGCCAATGGCATAGCCAAACCCACCAATGTGATTGGATCCAAGAAACCCAGTATAGCCTTCTGTGCTGTTCATATCCTCAAGGACTATTGAAGCCTGGAGAAGCTGGAATTGGATATGCGATGCAAATGATCGATCTGGTCAGCCATGGCCATGGCTGGAGAAGTGGTTTATTTGGGGTGTCATAAATTTGCAAAGTCAACGGTAGGATGAGATAGATAAAGAGTATTATTGGTGGAGTTCGAATTAAGGGAAGATGTAATTGGACTTTGAAGTAAAGAGAGGGCAGGGGGGCAAGCAAATGCATGTGAATACAATATGTTTTTCTTCATAATTCATGGCCATCTGCTTAGCATTTTTTAAGGTCAACGATTCTCACAGCCTGCAATTTATTTAAATCTGATTTTGATATGTTTAGCAACGTCCTTCTTTCTTTAATCTTGTGTAATTCTCTGCGTGCGTGCAACGCACGATCCTAGTTGATAATATATATATGCACGCCATGGTTGATCACTAGCTTGAATTATTCAAGCAAGGCCAGCCAATTATTTGCCCAGGAGAAGATATACAGAGCCAAAGAGTTGTTTCTTGCTTTGTTTATATCACAGCCAGGGAGTGGCCATGATTAACAGGTTGGTGCTGGTGGTTGACACCTGCTGCATTCAAAAATTCAAGATTCTTTTGCCTCGTTCTCTCGTCTCTGCTGCGAAATTCTTTTCAGAATCTGGTGGACTGAAGTGAGATATACTATTCAGATCGTATGGAAGTGTAGTTAAGTTTGTTTTTAAAAGTGTTTTTCATTTAGAAATACATTAAAATGATATTTTTTTTAAAAAAACAAAATCGTTTTTAACGTCGTAACATGAAAATCATCTAAAAACATAAAAAAAATTCAAAAATACTTTTGAAACACAGTATAGTATAGAACACCACCGTAAATATGTCGTCACCATTCTTCTTTCTTGTCTAATCTCCAGGAGATCTTGATCCTGCAGCTGCAAAGCTGAACCTGGACTTTGGTCCCTCACGACGCTAAAATATGTCCAGGAAATGGTGGTGATTGCCTTTCTACACGGATCACGATATTTTATGTTTTGTTTTTATTATTAACATAATAATAAAAGGTGTGGTTGGCCACGCATAAAACACTTGCTATTGATATAATATTTTTTTTTAATTTATCACTTTCACAACATTATTTTATTTTATTTTATTCTTTATCATTATGTTGCTTTGAGAATTATCATTTATGATTTCTTACAACTTTCTTTTCTGTTTGTTTATATAGAAGTCTCATGAGGTTTATTTTATTTTATTTTTGTTTAAACTTTAACATTAGATATGTTTGGTTAAATCAAAGTAATCAAATCAAATAAAAAAAATCATTGGAATAGTGTTTTGTTTTCTAATTTAGTTCTTCAGTATTGAGTTAGCTAAAAATTAGGTTTTATAATTTCTTTATTTGTTTTTTTATGGGATTATCTAACTCCATTAACATGTAGCATGGATTGGGTTGGTTGACCCTAAGTTGAGTTTGCTCTTTGTCTTTTTTTAATTAAATGTTTTTTTCTTAAAAAGAATGGTTTTTTTTATTTATTTCTTATAAAGTTATCTGATCTCATGATTTATGTTGCTGGTTTTGTAGGTTAATTTGAGTTTACTTGATTTATTTTTTGTATTATCTAATTGAATATATTTTTTCTGAACTCACCCTCTAATAATTCAATTATTTTTTTTATTAATTTCAACTTTCAATATTAGATTGTTTGAGAATTGACTTCATAATTTTATTTCAATCTGCTTTATATGAAGTCACCTAGTCTAATGAAATTTTTCTTCTCCATTTTAACAATCAACATTGGATATGTTGAAAATAGAGCTTCATAAAAACTTTTTTTCAACTTTTTGTTTATTTCACTAGTATTCATTTTTTCCAGGGTTTATATATTGTGATTAATTCCATCTCTCCACATTAATAATAAAACAAAAATTCATATTCAAAATAAATTTTATTAACCATTTTTAAATAACTATTAATAAAGTTATGCAAGGCATATGGGCTTGATTATGATCTTGGTTATGAGATTGATTGTTCTTAAAAAATAAATCCTTTACAAATTGATGAACTCTTTGATACTTAAATCAATAAATATATAAGATAAATAATATATAGGAGAATTGAGAGAAAATATATGGTGAATTTGAAAATGTTTCATACAAGAATCTTTTTATTTACCTAGTGACTTGAGGTATCTATAAAACATAATCCTATTAGATTATCTCATGAGTTGCATGAAATTAATTAAACATTGGGCCCTCCATTGGATGTAATGTCTGACATGTTATTGGTAAAAAAGTTGGTGAATATCAATGAAACATTGAATAAAAATGATAATCAATTGAGAAAAAATATCTTATTTACATGGATGGTGATTCGTGTTTGCAATAATGACCATTAGTCATAAAAAAAAAGATATCAACCCCACATAAAAATATGCATTTACAGAGAATATATCAATTAACCATAAAAAATATTATGTATATATGTCATGTGGAGTGCCATATTCACCTATCAAGAACTAAAGAAAATATCTTATTTAAATTTGTGTATAATAGACAACTTGAGTGGTGCGTGATGAAAAAAGAAAGAGAAAGGCAAGATATGTGAGAGAAAGAAGGAGAGAGAGAGTGTGAGAGAACAAAGTAGAAGTGAGAATGAGAGAGAGGGTAAAGGTTAAGAACAACTCCAACGATAAAAGTCATTTTGCAGAGCGAAATCTCTATGATTTTTTTATTGACTTGTTCTCCATGGTAAAAACTATTTTTGAGAGCAATTTTTTATACTATTATAAATATAGTACAATTATTTTGTATATAGTTTAATTATGCAATTAATAAGTGCACGTTATATAATCAAATAATTGCATTAAAAATCCATCCAACACTAAATTTATTATTTTTTAATTACATTTAAATAAAAAATGAATTTAAAATAAAATACCCACAATATTTTAAATTTAAAATACAATATTAATAAATTAAAGTATTACTAAATTCAAATTCTATCAATCTTACAGTATTAATAAACTTATAAAAACATCTATTTAATACAAGGAAAATAACATCATCATCAACATACAAATTATGAATAAATACACAACAACTCTAAATATAAAATTTAAATTTTTTATAAATGTAATAATAAATTTAAAGCATGTAATTAAGCTAACTGACAAAATTTTGCATAATTATTTTATTTATGTTAACTAATATTATTATAGTTAACCCCCCATCACACCAAACCGGTTTAGATTTACCCACCCCACCATTCTAATCGTTTGGGTTGAAACCCTAAAGGACCTTACGATTTGGGCTTTATCTCAAATGGACAGCTTTTGAACTTCTTAACTCCCTGGCAACAATATGAAACGGACCTGGACAAAGAGTTCTATAAAAGTAAATTGGAAAGCCCAATATATTAAATTGAGGCCTAAGAGTAAGCCCATATTTGGAAAGCCCATGAAGCCCCGGTTCTGCTCCCGTCAGCGATTCCTTTCTTTCAGCCCGTCTTCGAATCTAAACTCCGTCTCTCTCTCTCTCGTTTCTTAACGGCGGAGTCAACAACATCAATAAAAACCAAAAACACACCCACTACCGCCTCCTTCTCCTCCTCCACCACCACCACCACCTCCAGAGAAGCAATGGCAACTATAACAGCACTAAAAGCTTCCCTTGTATTCCTTGTAACAATAGCATCAACTCTATTCCTAGCAAAATCGGCAAACACGAACAAGGTCTATTCACCCTGTTTAGACACCACTGTACAAGTATCTGATGCTTTCACATTTGCTATCGCTTTTTCATCATCGAAATCTTTCGTCTTCAACAATAGCATCGAGCTGTCTCCCTGTGACCGCAGACTTGATCTAATAAACCAAAATTCTCAGATCTCCGTTTTTAGACCTAAAGTCGACGAGATCTCTCTCCTTACTATCAATACCACATCTTTCTCTCCGGTTTGTTAAAACCTCACTTTCTCTTTACTTTCTTCTTGTTTCTTGAATATTTTGCTTGGATTTGTATTTAAGGAAATCGATGTTTTGTTACTTTCGATTTATCGAACCGCTTATGTGTGATAAATTGTTCGTGCTTTTCTTTCTTTTTCTTTTTGATTGAATGGTAGAATTACCTTTTTTCTTTATTCTAATTTTAGGAGTTATGGAGAAACCTGGCTGTGTTAGATTTACTTATGGAAGAAAATAGGAATTTGATTGAGGGATTGGGTGTGGTTTTTGGGAGAATGATTTTCAAAGTACTGAAACACATAAGCTGGGGAAAAATGCGCTGAGACGCCTGAGTCATGGAGAAATAACTGTTGAGAATGTACTCTCTAATGGTTACTTGACATTGATAGTGCCATACATATAAACCATTTCCCCTTTTGTCTAATTGATTAATCTTTATTGCATCTTCTTGAAAAGTAGAAGAGAGATATTTAATATGTTGTAATTGAACTGTTCATTCATATCTGACCAAGAACATCTGGAAATTTTTCCATGTGCTGTGACTACGCCTTCCCCAATTTGCAGAAATTGGCAACGAGTTCTGTCAATGTTGCTTTGTTACATTGTTTTGCCTTTGATTATGCATGTTGAACATTGGAGGCTAGGACATGGGGATGAAAATTTGGACCCTCCAATTACATGAAAAAACAAAAGAAAAATTGAAAAAAAAAAAACAAGAAGAGTTGGACATGGGTATGCATGTTGGACACACACATGGATCCCGAGTCTAAGCAATATAAGGACCTTCTGCAAATTGCCATAGAAACTGTTGGTGTTAAAATTAATGCTTTTTTCCCCATGTGCCACTACGCTAGTTTCAAGTGTAGATAAGGTAATGCAAGGCACTGAATACTTATACAAGTCTTATTGTAAAAAAGGCTAATTTGTTGTGAAATAGCTGTTATAGCTAGAGCAAGCATATACTTGGTGAAAAATGTAGAAAGTGACACTTGGGTAATAGAAGACAATTTTATTTCAAGTAATCAAATAGACAAGGTATTTGTGCATATTGCCTATTTATAACCAACACTCACGACCTAATAGTGTCTAGTATTTGATATTTTCTCGTTATAGTTTTAGAACAGTTCATGCTAATTGACCCATGTATGAATTCTAGAATCTGTACATTTGTTGCCTTCAGAACTTAATAATTCTTCCTATACTTTTCAAGCATATTTAAGAAAGTTCATTAATTTCAATAGTACTTGGTATGCTTAAGCTAGCAATCAATGCTATTATTGAGAAAAAAGTTTTTTTTTTTTGTAATAAAGGAAAGAGCAAGATCTACTAAATGAGGTGAGCTCAAATGGATTTATTTGGGTTCAAATATTATGAGGCATACATGCACATTATGAAAACTGTACCACATGCTAGATCAAGCTAATGCATAATCAACTTGGAGTGTTTAAAATGTTCATTAAGGAGTTAGAAATTAACTCACATTCTTCTAATTGTCAGAAACTTATAGGTGAATTGAATTATAGAGGAATGGTCGCAAAGAGAAATCTCAATACAAGTTGAAACCACAAATGTATATATACTCTAGTGTTTTTAATATGTTGCTTATTTGTTTAGAACTATAATAAACAATATTAAGGCTCTGTTTGGTAATGCTTTTTGGTTGCATTTCAAAGTGCTTTTCATAATGCATTTGGGTAGAAAATGCATTTGATACTCTTCCTGTGGAAATGTACTTGTCCATAAGCACTTGCACCGTGCTACCAAACAGCACTAAATGTATTCTAGATGCTGGCGAGATGTTATCTTAACACAAATCTAAACTTGAGTCTAGGATGCCTGCAAGATGCATCTGTCTTGTGCACTTGGTAATAACTTTTTCATTTATTGCTATGACCAAGTGTCTTCTCTTACATTTTTCACCAACACTTTGATTCAATCATAACAACCTTTTTTAACCGTTGTTACCAAAACTCCCATGTACCTTCCTCATCCTCACCTAGTTTGAAAAACTAGCAGTTGGAATAATAACATGTTTTGTCGTAATTTGCCTACATATGCACCATATAGTCTCTCACAGTGAGCATTAATTTGGCAATTGCCATTATGCATGGATACCCTAAACCAGAATGTTGGATATAAGTGAAGGCACCACTGGCTTTCAATCTCCTTGAAATTGAATCCTGTTCATTATAATGCATCACATTCCTGCACGCACTTCCCTAGCTTGAGATTAATGCTCTATGCTTGTGCAACTTTGATTCAGTTTACTCCCCCATCCTTTTTTATATATATTTTTTTTCTTTTGGTACTTTCCAGAGCGATCATGGGGGGTATATGGTTGCATTTGCTGGTCGAAAATATGCTGCAAGGTCAAAACCTGCTTTTGTTGCAAACAGTACATACACTGTGACCAGCTTTACTCTGGTAAGAGAAGATGCAGTACCCATTATGATCTTAATTTACCTTCATTAGATCTTTACGAACCCATTCAAATTTTGTAATGCAGGTGCTTGAGTTCAAGAAGGGAAGACTGCAGAACTTACATTGGAAAAGGGATGGTTGTGCAAAATGTTCAGGAAACTCAAACTTTGTCTGCCTCAACAATCAGGATTGTGCATTAAGAACACCCAATTGCAAACCCCAAGGTAGCGTTGATTGTAGCATTGGGATTCAATTGGCATTCTCAGGCACTGACAAGCACTTTTCCGCTCTCAACTCATGGTACGAAGTGCAAAACCTTCGACAGTACTCCCTTTATGGTCTTTACTCAAATCTCAAGAATTCTCTCACCAGTCAGTATAGCAAGATCTTCTAATTGTGATATGGATGGTTTGTAGAGTTTTGGATTTCCTCTTATTGCTGTAATTTTTTCCTCATCTCTTTTTCAAATGGTGCAGACCTTTCTCTTCCAGTTGATGCTCATCTTTGTTGTACTCTTCAGAGCTATACTGTATAAATTTATCTACTATGACAGCTATTTGTGATCTATATGAAAAGAGATTAAAATGTTTGAAATTTTCCCTTTTCATTATTTTTAAATGCATATACCCACGGCTTTTGAAATCGTATGTCTACATTTGTGAACAATTATTTGCGATAATGAGAGAAGTGATTCTTATGCTTCAAAGGGAGTTTGAAATTGTGGCAGTGGTTGTTTTATGGTAAAATAATATTATTTTATTTTTTAAATATGATTTTGAGCTCATTAAAATAATACAAAAAAATAAAATGACTTGATCACAGAACAATTGATTAATTAATTTTTTCTGTTTTCTTTTCTTTTTAAATGCTCAATTTTTAGGCAGACTTCTAGATGATGAAATTCCTTCCCTTGATCACAATTCACAATGAAGAATTCACATTATTATTTTAACGGGTAATTGTTTTTTAAGATGATTTTGTATTTACATTTAGGACTGTACCTGTTTGGGAGAACGGTTGCGGTTATTTTTTAAAATGATTTTTATTTATAGATATATCAATATATATATATTTTTTATTTTTTAAAAATTATTTTTAATATCAACATATAAAAATGATCATCAAAATAAATTTTTTTATTTACAATGATTTTTTTTTGCCAAACACCGGTTTGATGGTAGTGTCAAACATGCACTTAGATTTAAATATCATCTGTTATTGTGATCTAACTATATTTTTTAAAATTTATTTTATTCAGTCTTAAAATAATATATCTTAGGCTCTGTTTGTTTTCCGGAATTCACTTTCCAGGAAACCACTTTCCAAACTTTCCTGTGTTTATTTGCCTTCCGGAAAGTTGGTCAACGGAAAACACTTTTCAGTCAAAGAAAAATTTGGTTTGGTTTTCAGGAAAGTGTTTTCTGGAAAATTTGGGTGGAAAACACTTTTCGGAAGTTGTGAAAAATTTAGAAATGTCATTATTTGCTAATTATATCAAATTTGATCCTCAAACTTTTGATTGCTATATATAATTTGTTTTGAATATTTATTTTTTAATTTCATCTCTTAAAATTAATTTTTATATTAATTTTGGTCCTTATTTTTATAATTGCTATTTGCTTTTTTCTTATCATTTTTTTATTGAAATTTTTTATCTATCAAATTTGGTCCTCATTTTTTTTATTGTTATTTTATTTGAAATAATTTATGAAATGTTAATTATTATTATTTTAATTTATTGACCTTTTATTTTTTTCAATTTTTTAGATTTGATCTCTGTTATTTTGATTATTATTTATTTTATTTGAGATAATTTATGAAATTATTTTTTTCTTCTATTTCATTCTCATTCAACTTTTTAATTTGTAAGATTTGTTCCTCATTATTTTAATAAACTTGAAAAAATAATTAATTTATTAATAAATTATTTTTCATAACACAAACAAATACTGGAAAGTGTTTTCGAGTTCATTTTACATAACACTGCCAAATATCGGAATTCACTTTTCAGGAATTCATTTTCCAAAAGGAAACCACTTTCCATAAAACAAACGGGGCCTTAGTTGTTTTAATTATTTTGATAAATAATATTAAAAATAAAAATAAAATATTATTCTAATACATTTGAAGTAAAAAAAACATTTTAAAAAACAATCACTATCATATTCTTGAACAAGCTATTAATATGGACCCAACTTGCTCTTATTTAGGAGTTATAAATATATTTTATGAAAGTTGACCGAACACCCCGATTATATTAAAAAAAAGTGGATCCGGGATTAGTCGTGGTGCACATAAACTGGTCTGGACACCTCGGTTATCAAAAAAAATTAATCGTAATGCACTTAAGTTAGTCCAAACATCTAGGTTATAAAAAAATAGAACTACAACATGTAACTAGGAAAAAAAAGGAAAAAAAACATAATCAGGAAAAGAAGAAAAAAACAGCACTATAGCGAAAAACACTGTAGTAATCAATCCACAGTGTTATATGTGGGAAGCTACAGTTCTTTCCTCATACCATACCATTTACATGGATAATATCTTTATATCTAACTCATTTCTTTTTTATTTCCATATTAATTTTAAATTTGTGTTATTTTTATTTATTAACCAAACAATAAAAATGATTTAAACTACTCTTTACACTTTTGAGTAGAAGTCATCTATTGAAAAATAATTTCGAGTTTTGAGCTTCCCAGAGAGCTTTGATGTTATTGTCTAAGGGGTGTGACGTGATGGCAAAGGGCTTGAAATCTACACAACATATCTTAAATTCAAGTTAGGTTGTAAGAGTCTGGGACAGTTAAGGTTTTATTCAATCATCTAAATCCACAAAGTATGTTTTTCATCGGAGGTGTGGTTTCTTGGGTAAAAAAAAAGAGGTTATTGTTTGAAGAGTGTTTGAGAATTAACCAACCGTATTTTCTTTATGCGTTAATTATTTCAGAACCAACCTCTTTAAAATTGTTTGTTCATTTATTATATATTGTTCCTATTTGTATACCGTACGCATAATTCTCATTCTTAAAATAAATAAATGCAACAAAAAATAAATAAATAAAGACAAACTTGGAACATAACATCATCTCAATAAGCATAAAATTCAAGCCAAATGACACACGATTATTCTTTAAGGAAATTGAATTTGAAAAACATACTAACAATTCAATGCAAATGTTCAACGACTGAAGTTGTAATCAAGCCGGTTCTTGATAGCATCGAATGGCAACATTGGATCTCTTGAACTGGTTCCAAAAAACCCAAGCTGCCCTAAGTCGCCTTCACCTGCAGCACTGCTATATATCTCCAGATGCACCATCTCCGCGACGATGCATCCCGTGGAAAGGATTTCCATCAGCACCGCTGCCTGAAAAATTACTTCCCGGAAGTAGCCCCAGCCCTAAACTCTCTCCACCATTATCTCCAGTACTAGCGGCCAGCCAAGGATCAACGTTGTTCACAGCAGCACTGTTGCCTCCAATGTTCTTGACACGATGAGGCAGCCATAGGACGTCAAAGTTGTTTCCACCAGCACTACCGCTTCTTGTATCACTTCCTTGAGCCAACCCCGCCGGATCAAAATTGTTTCCGGCACTAGTTTTGCCACCTCGATTAAATCCTAGGCCTCGAGACAGCCAAGGATCAATACTGTTTCCAGCATTCTTGCATCCTAACATGGTAATTCCAACAGGAAGCCCCGCATCAAAGTTGTTTCCACCGGAACTGATCCTGCCTCTTAAGATATCATTGTCATGAGGTAGCAGCCTCAGATCAAAACTATTTCCACAGCTGATGTCTCCTGTAATCCTGCTTCGAGATAGGCGCCGTCCAAAAATGTTGCTACCTCTAGAAACATTATGGTCAGGGTTATTTACTATATCAGCTAGCCATTGGTCCCATGGTACACCACCATCTGTAGGGTTGTTCCTCCCGTCTCCAGGTTCTCCTCGTACTTGCCCTCCGGTTCCATCACCGTCGCCATCATCGTCCGGAAAAGGACCTTGTGGAAGGGAAGCATCTTGGAGTGGCGGAATTTGCTGAAAATATCCAATCCTTTTCCTTATGTCCTTCATTTTCTCCGCTACCAACAAAGATAAACAACACAGTTGAGTTTGGTCTAAGCCATCGAATCCCTGTTCTTGGTAAACTTGTTGCATGAGGTCATCCATCTCCAACTCCCTATTCATCTTCAGGTGCTTCCTGGACTGATCATTTAGTTTTCCCATCCTCTCTTTCAGGTAACTTTCTTGATTCATCGTCTTCTTAGAACGCTCCATGGCGGGAATGTTTTGGAACCTCGTAGCAAGTCGTCGGATGTCGGGACGTGATGGCCAGATTGCGGGTTCGGGATCATCTGGGCAGTAGATGATAACAAAGGCCTCGATACCACATAGCATGGTTAGCTCGCTCACTTTTTTCAGCAACCCATCTCTCCTTTTCTTGAGGCTAGCTTTCCTAGCAGCATCATTCACTATCCACATAAGCTTAACCTTCTTTCTCGCCATGTTTGCTTTTCACTCGTGCTCTCAACCAAACCCTATGGGAGGTCTATATAGCGGTAACAAGAGTGACAGAGGCAAATGAAGCATTAAATGCTGTGGCCAAAATTGGAAAAGAGAAAACAGAAGAAATGGTGAAGGCCATATTGGATTTTAAGAGGTTATCTGGATTTAGGTTAAGAATCCACAAGTCAGGATCCTATAATTATGATTTTTTTTAAAATAGTATAACATTTATTCGCTTTCTATGATGGGATAAATCATATACCAATTTTATACAGCTTTTGAAAATCTGTGTATATCTGCTATCTGGCTTTTCATGGTGCAAATTTGCAGTACTGAGTTGGACACAGTACGAGTTTCATTGATGGTGTTACAGATGTCATTGCATGCATGAAGTGCTATTTTTGGTCAGTAAGAAATTGGAAATGAGAATAGTGTATGTTCTAATCTTCCCTCTTATGTAGAGATGAAAATATATGGGTATCAATGGGTTTTTTATTTATTATTATTATTATTATTATTATCTATTAGTTAATAGATTATGAGTCATATTTTAGAATAAATAATATAATTGATTCCCAAAATGATATTTTAAACATGTTAAATCTTAATCTTGGTCATAATTAGTCAAACAAAAAAGTTTAGTGGATTTAACTAGTTTTTTATATATTTTAGAAATAAAACTCTTATTTTCTAATAATATCGCATATCTATTTAAATAATTTTATTTAAAGATGTTATTTTCATGTTATGATAGTCATTTGATATTATAGGAAAACAATTATTGTTGAAATAAATATTGTTAGGCCATTAAAGTGTTTTACTTTGATTTTTAATTTTTCTCTCATGTTATTATATACATAATTTTCAATTAAAAAACATTATATAAGTTAAATAATATTGATGGAAAAGATAAGAATTGAACGGATGTAACTCAATAAAAAAATCTTAGAATATCATATATCTATTGTCAAAATTTAATATTTGACATATAGATACTTAAGTGAAAATTAATTAATTAATAAAATAAACTATATTTATTGTAGGAAAATAAAAATTAAAAAATCAATATATGACTTATGTAAGAAAAAAAAATATAATTGATGTTATTTTAAACATCAAAAGCAAATTTGTTGTTGTCGGAACTTCTAACATATATTTCTATATATTGTTTAGTCTTAACAGAGATAAAATAATAATTAAACAAGTGAGTTAATTCTTGAATAGAAAAAAGAAAACTATATAAAAAAGACTTATATTTGACATATGGAAATAGAATAAGCTCTTTTAAACCCAAAAATAGTAGTAATTTGCATGTCCAAGGCATACCATAGTCTTATAATTTCATTTATTTTTTATTGTATAATTTCAATGTCAATTGGAAGTGTCTCATCTTCTCTTCCTTTTGATATAGTGTATGTTTCTAATACTGCTCTAATTTATTACTAGTAGACTTTTCTCTCTCTCTTTTTTTCCTCCTGAAAATTATAGTTTTGCTCTCATTGTTATTTGTATTTCAACTTCAGTCCCTATTATAGAAGTTTTATTGTTTTCTCTATTGCATCCATGGATCCCAATTTACCAAATATTATGTTCAATTTTTTTCTTATTCTTTGAATTGCAATTTTTTGTCTTGTCTATTTTGTCAAAAAAACAAAATTATTTTTCATTTCATATTTAATGTTTCAAGTTTTCCAATTTGATCATCATTATTTTGATTTATCCTTTTTCTTCTTCACAATTTTTTTAAAATGTATTATTCTTTTTAATTTCACCATTTAATTAAAATATTGTTTTTATGTCAATTTTGAGCCTAGTGCTAAATATATGAGTTTACTAAATTAATTTTTTTTTTAATTTTAGCTTTGAATCAAATATAAAATTCATTATATGTTTTACTTTTGATTCTTATTCTTGTAATTAGAATTTGGCTTTCAAATTTATTTTTTAATATATGACTGATTGAAAATTAAACTTCATGATTTTTTTAGATTGAGTGTCTTAGGTATAATAGCTTGGGCATAAGCTTGAAAAGTTAACACATGTTTTATTCCTAGAAAAAAAGGTCTTATAATTCTTTTTAATTTTTTTTATCAAGTCATTTCATTCACATGAAGGGAAATATCATGTCGGCTCAATCGTGATTAGTGTTTTTATAAGTTTGTCATGACCACATTTTGATATCTTTGTCTTACTCCATTTCATAACCTTAACATCAATTTTTACACAATAAATAGTTCAACCCTACTACGAAACACATGTAACTTGGCTAGTATCTTTTAAATGACCATCCTTGGATTACATTTGAAGTATTTAACCTACCCTTCAAAAGGATCATATCAAGCATTAACTACTCCCATGTTCTCTGTCACCCAGGAGCGGGGTTATAACATCCTCAAATTCATAACTAGATTTAATTAACTATTCACAATTCATTTATAAATCATTAGAATTGTTTTTATAGTTTTAATGAATTGCATTATAAGTACATTCCATAAATCTCTACTAAAAATCTAGTATAGTTTCCTCTATATTTTGGACATGCTAAGTTATCAACGTTCATATTCCCAATTATAATCATAAACTCTCACATCTCATTCATGATCTAAACATCTTGTAGTACATCACATTCTTTTAAATCATGCTTAAATTATATTTACATGACCAATCATGCTTTTCAAATCACTTCATACACAAACATATATTTAATCAACCATACGACATAAACATTTAACATTATCTAAAATATAAACAACTACTAATGTATAATTCAAATAACACATGCAAACGCACAAGTACATGTACATGTACATGTATATACTTGGCATCTTATTTTAAATCATATTAATATACATATAGATATAATTTTAATTAACAATCCTTTAATTATCATTGTCATAACCCAATTCTGGGTTATTCCCCAAAATTTTCTCAAAATAAAACAAAATAACAAAAATAAAATAAAAAGGGATGACATTGGTAGAAAAATCAAGGTGAAATTTTTGAATGTTTTCGGGAGCCAAATCGTCCCTTTTGTGCTAAAAATGAGAGAAAATGTGGATTCAAGGTTAAAGTAATTTATTATTGGATAAATCTGGGTAAGAATTAAGTAGAAAATCATAATTATATTTTTTATAAGCCAATTTGATTCAATCCTGAGCCATTTGAAAGTATAATTATTTATTTAAGGTCAAATTGAAGTATTTAATTAAGTTCAAGAACTTAATTATACTTTAAATTAGTCGAATGAAAAATCGCACAAATTGATGAAAAACCAAGTTCTTGAGCTTAATTCGAGTTCAATTGAGAAGATTGGAGTTTAGGAGACCGGATTGAATTTTTTCAATCCAATTATGCAAAATCAGGGGCCAAATTGAAGACATTGAGAGTTTAATGGTCAATTGATTGTTAAATCACAGAAATCATAAACCAATGACCAAAATAAAAAAAGGTTTGCAAAGTTAAGGTTGGTATTGAAGTTTTTGTGAGGATACAATTGCACAAAATTCAAATTTTAAAGCAATTGGGAGTATAATCAGAACAATTACAAATTGAGGGACCAAATTGTATTTCCACCTTCTCCCAAAACTGCAGTCCTGCCGCAGCGCACGCCACTGCAGGCACGCGGACGCCTCCAGCCACAAGAGGTTAAGACACCGATGCACGCAAGTTGCCTCCTCCCCTAATAAATAGCCCAATCACAGCATGCAAAAAGGGGGAGGAAAATTACACAAACGTAATGTTTGCAAAAAGAGAGAACACAGTAAAGAAAGACAAAAACAATGGGAAACATTAAAAATACATGACGAGGGACACGGGCACTAGAAAAACCAATGGAGAAGAAGAAGAAGCAACCAGTGACAATTTAAATTTCTCCTTGTTATCGACATAACCACTAGCAATAACCACCACCACCTTCCTAAGTGCCGACAGAATCACTGTCAGCACCTCTTTCTCCCTCTTTCACAGCTTCAACTCTCTCTCTCCCTTTTTTGCAACGTAATCTCTCTCTCCCTTTGATAGCACCGACACCTTCTCTCTCCTCCAACTAGCCAACCAACCACTTGCATCATTCCCCTCAGCACCGGTAGTCTCTCCTCCATGTCAGCAACTCCACCAGCAGGTCCAGCTCTCCCTCCCCAACTCTAACGATGAACAACAAAAGCACTAACTCGAACCAACAACAACTTCAAACGCTTCCTCCGGCTACCACAGACCACCATTTTTTATGCCACCACAACAAAAAGAACCACCTTGGCCTCTTTTACGTGGTGGAAAAGACAGATACTCCGGTTGTCACACTCCAAATACTATCATTTTCTGTTCACCTTTAAAGTGAACAGTGGGGTAGTGAATTAATTCATTCCCTCATCCCGTTATGCATGTGAAAAATGAAACTTCCTACTATTCACGTGCAGAACA
The DNA here is from genome assembly GCA_032356905.1 of Salix exigua. Taxonomy (NCBI): domain Eukaryota; kingdom Viridiplantae; phylum Streptophyta; class Magnoliopsida; order Malpighiales; family Salicaceae; genus Salix; species Salix exigua. The sequence continues at coordinate 6,112,156 of CM063603.1, forward strand.
GTGGGCTGGGCCCTATTCTTAACCTGACCACCTAGATTAGGTGGGCCAATCGGCCTACCGGGATGGGAAACCAGCCCAAAATTTTCTAGACAGTCCAGCCCACACAAAAAAAATTAAAAAAACAAAAATACAAAATCTGCAAAAAAATCTTTTTATTAAAAAAATTTATAAACAAAAAAATATGACATTTTCATGCATACGGCCGAATTCCAAGGTTTTCCAGGTATATTTTTTGTAAAAAATATATGTTTTATATTTCTCATGTTTTGAAATGAAAATTGGATATCGTAACCAGTTTACGATTATCCGTAAACCAATAGGTTTCCTAGCGACCTTAATACTAGGTGATTACTTCCAAAAATTTATAGTCGTGATTTTACGGCTATAAAACACACTCACCGTGCGTCGTTCTCCCCCTCTGGGGGTGTCGGGCTTGAAGCGCAAAAAAATTATCATCAATACAATCACAACACCTATAATAAATTTATTTAATTTAAATTTTTCACACATTATTCTACTTTCATACTCATTCATACAAATCTACAATATAAATTATTACATTAGTTTATAATATGAATGAGAAGGATCATAACCTACGCCCTACTTATACCAATAAATCTGACAATCCATTTGACTGTTAATAATCCAACGATTCCCTCGCGGATGCCATTAAATCCAATAATCTTTATAATTGACAACGTTGTAGCAATCCCCTCATGAATGCCAATAAATCCAACAATCCTTTTTAGTATCAACATTTTATAATATTGTTTATTTTTGGTTTTTAATTTTTACTAATTAATACACACTCAATAAAATATATATTTGAAATAAAACCATGTAATACATTTTATAATTCTAGGGAGGTGAATAACACCTATCTATGCCTTTTGGAGACTATAGTCCTCTAGCCGTGAAAAATGTTGTTCATAGGGGTGAGCAAAAAAACCGAATAACCGATTAAACCGATTATAAAATTTAAAAACAAAATCCGATTCAGTTCGGAATCGGTTTTGCAAGTCAAAAACCGAGTAAATTTAACCAAACCGAACCGGTTCGGTTCGGTTAAGACACCCAATATAAATACAAAGTACAGCCCCACTCCCTCGCTCCCTCACTCTCTTTTGGAAAACCCTAGCAGCCGCACGCAGGTAGCAGCCCCACTCCCTTGCTCTCGCCTCTCCCTCGCAGCCTCGCTCTCACCTCTCATCAACGATTCCTTTGGAAAAAAACCTTAGTAGCCCCCTCTGGCCCTCTCTGCTTCTCTCTCGCTCTCGGCTCTCGCCTGTCAGCCTCTCCCTCCCTCTCGCCTCTCGCCTCTCGGCCTCTGTTTCCTGTGTTTACAAAAGGTATGTAAATAATTTGCTATGTTTTAGTTAATGTTCACAGGTGATGCTTTTTCTTAAGGTGTTGATAGAGTTCATGTTAGGGATAAAATAATGAATTGAGATGTATTGTTGTGGTTTGACCAGAGATATTCTGCTATATTTGCTTCTGAATCTGCTATAGTTTTTGCAGCTCTAACACTTAGCAGCCTCTCACCTCCCTCTGCAACTAACACTTTAGCAACAGCCTCTTCTCGCCTCCCTCTACGATGTGGTGCAAGTGATAAATGGTTCGGCTTTCCATGATACTCAACTGGTTTGTAACTTTGTAGTGGTGACTTGTCTTATTTAGACAGTTCTTGGAGTAAAGCTACTTAATCTGCCGTGAGTTGTGTTTCTTTTGAAAGGTATATATATATATATATATATATGTATGTATGTGTGCTTCTTCTTTCCTAGTTTTATTTGTTCAACAATTTTTCTTAACATGGTGAGCCAAATCCACAACATAAGAACTTGTTTTGAAGTTGGATGGAAGAAAAATGGAGGATTTCGAAGCCTTAGTCCTTCCTGTTGGAAGTGGCTTGTTTGTATCCTGAAAATATGAAGTCAGATTTGAGTTCTTCGGGTTTCTTCCTGGGCAGAATCATTGAAAAGAAAAGATAAAACATTGTTTTATAGATGCATTTACTAAATTTACAGTCATTGTGCCATGGAAAAAAAAATAAAAACACTTGGATATTTTACAAGAAAATCAGCTTTTTTATATTAATTGCAAGCCAGTCAGAAAATTCATAAAAAGCCCATAAAAGCCAATAAAAGCCCATTAGTTTTTTTTCATTATTTTAATCTTAAAAACTGGACTGAATCGAACCGAAAATGGTCGGTTTTTAACAGGTTCGGTTCGGTTTCGGTTTTTTTAAAAAAAATGCAATTTTCGGTTTGGTTATTTTTTTTGATAAAAACCGAACCGAACCGAAAATACTCACCCCTAGTTGTTCATACTATCTCTTCTAATTTCAAAAAAGAGACCATTATCAGTATCTCAACAATCTTATCAATTTAATATTTTCTTGACTCACCTTTTTATTTCATTAGATATGTATTTTAATATGTAACCATTTAATCACATTACCAATATTCTGATTATTCATTTACTCTTTGAATAAAACATTTATATTATCACTTTATTATATACTATAATCTACTTCTAACTTATGTTAAGTAACATGCATACTTTCAAATTTAATTTCTACTTATCATTTATCTTTTTCCTCAACCTAGTCTTTGTCCTTATAAATTCTATATCCAATACTTAGCGAATTTACCTTTAAAATCTTAATTTAAAATATTTTCTTTATGTGGTTGGCCTTCTAAACTTCATTTCATTTTTATTGAAAATTCAAAATTTTAATTCTCACACTTATCACCATGATCATTTCACACTTAAAAAATCCAATTCTTAATGATAATCACATTCATCTCTATAATCGTCCTCATAAACAAATTTCTATCACACTAATATATAGCTACAACTATTTAAATTTACTAAATCAATTCCAAGTCATTATAAAATACATCAACACACATCAATTACACACAGTTCATAAACATTCATTTGATTTCTACATCCCCCATTTTTATTCAGTTTTGGCCAACACTAGCCCCTTCCAAAACAATACTTTTTTTATCATTATTTTGTGTCATTCATAATCTATATTATCCTAATTTCCCCAAACCATAACAATTTTACTTTTCTCTATATTTCTCCTAAGAGCCCTGATTCAAAAATCTGAAAATTATGCAAAAATTCCATATCTTTTCATTCAAACATCTTCAAATACACTTAGAACTTTGTACCAACACTAAAACAAACTTCAAATGCTAACTAGTAAAAAAAAACTCCACTCCTTTAATGTTGGTGCCTTGTTTCTCCCCTTTTTTTTCCACTTAATTTCCTTTTTAATTCATTGGTTTAAATGTTGGTTAATGCATCACACTTCCTAACTCATGAATTTAGCCTAATTGTTTCCATTGTTTTCTATTACCTCTTTTTATAGTTTTTACTTTCCCTTTATTGTATCTCTTTTTCTCCAGCTTATTGGCTAGCTTTAAAGAGAAAAAAGAAGTTGATTTGTTTAATTTGTCTGTCCAATGACAATTTTGTAATTATTTATAATTTTATGCTAAGAAACAATCTCATCTAAAAGTTTAAATTGTTAGGTAAGACCTCATAATATAATTTATATTATTCTCTAACACACTCCCTCAAATGAAAACTCTTTGGGCTTGAAACTTGCACAAACTCACACTATATTGTGCTTAATTTTTATCGAATAGAATGAGGGTGATGAAATTTGAACTCATGAATTGTTAGGTCAACAAGGTTTTGATACCATGTTAAAGAATAATCTCACCTAAAAGCATAAGTTATTAGGTGAGACTCCATAATATAATTTATATTATTCTCTAACATTTTATTTGCTTGTCACCACTTCTTTTCATAGCCCTCCCGAACTCCTATCATCATGAACTTGCTAAATTTTCATGTGTATTTCATTCATGAGTCATCTTATGCATAGAAAAATCATTTATAATTCACATCAAAGTTATCTTATTTTAAATATTTTATTTACTTTAGAAGTCATACATCATAACCTCTATAAAAACAAATTTCTTCTATCGCGACACCTAATTAAGTGTGGCCGTACCACTATAATTTTCGTTCTTTTTCCTCTCTGGTTACTGCCAGAAATTGCTTCAGTTTGGAGTGCTGTTTTTTTTTTTATTATTATTATTTTCTAGCATCATCAAGATTGCCAACGTCCGAATCATTGATTAGCTATTTCTCTTCTTTAATAACATTGCCTACCTCCAAATGATTCGGCCATCGCATATAGCATTTGACTTTAGAATTTTCTGTTCATATAATTGTTTGTTTTTTTTTGTAATTTAATGGGATCCTCTTCAAGTGCAAATATATTCGATAATGGCTGTTATTGGTAATGATATCCACCTCTATGCCAATGTCATAGTCATCAAAGAATATATTTATATGCATTATCGAGGTTTCATTATAATACTAATAAGGTGTTTGACAATACGTTTCAAAAATAATTTTGAAAAAAATTAAAAATAATTATTTTTACTTTTTTTTATTTTTTTTAATATTATTATATTATTTTGATGTATTGATATCAAAAATAATTTTTAAAAAATAAAATAAAAATATTTTTTGATATATTTTTGAATAAAAAATAATTTTAATCACACTTCTAGAGAAGATTTTTCTGCCCACTTGTGCGATGGTGGCTCATTGGAATAAAGAATCCAATGGTGGTTATAAAGAAAGAGGAGATTCTTATAAAGTTTTTAAAATTTAAATTAACAATGAGTATAGTTAAGACAAAGAACAAGCCACTTGCTTGGTGGTACCCCCATTTATAACCCACCCTTACTATTTCTATTAATAATATAATTCTCTCTGTAGTCAAAAAATTAATTGATTTTTCCTTAATTAATCATTTAAATTATATAATTAGTCAACTAGGTGACTCGTCAATTGTTGGATAATGGTTTGCGAAGACATTAAATGGTTCATTAAACTTTACTGTGATGGACATCGATCAAATACATTGGCCATGGCAGCTAGCCTCTACCAAGACCATCAACCTCTTTTTTCTCTCATTTCTTGTCTAAAATCAGCCTTGTATTTTGCTTTGATAAACCCATCATGCTTTAATAAACTCTAATGAAAAAGGAATAGGCAGGTAAGTAGCACTAAATCAGAGAAGATTTACGTACAAAAATAGGGTACAAAGCCTTTATCACTTAAATAGCGACGGATGCAGTATCTAATCACACTATTGTTCCGAATTAGTGTACGTTTGGAAGTAATAATAATTTTTAAATGTTTTTTATATCAAAATATTAAAATGATCTTAAAAAATAATATTAATAATTTTTTCATTAAAATCATGTCAAAAGACTTAAAGTCTGTTTGGAAGGGCGGTTATGGTAATTTTTCAACTAAAAGGAAACTTCGTACACTCTATTATTATACCGCAAAATAATTACAAATTAACTAACATTTTCCTAGCTTGTCACGTAACATGCATCTATATACTTAAAAAACAAATATATATATATATAGAAAATTTTTGTTAATAGAATAGTTACTAGAGATTTATATATTCGTTAATTTTAGAACTCGTGTAATTAATCGAGATACACACAATTTAATCCAAACATTTATTTTAATAAAAAAAAAATATAATATGATATATATCCTAGAACCTTCACGTGCTTGTGGTATCACTTTCTGTATTTTACTCTTTACTTTTATTAAAAACCTTGATAGATCATGAATCCTAGCTGGTGTAAGCTATACTTTTTAGTAATGCACATCCCCACACACACACACACACACACACAAAGATAAAGTTTTTCCGCATGAAGCCAATGGTGGCTCTAACGAAAGAAAAGCAAAAGCCAGGCTCCATCTGACGTGGATTCGCAGGAACCCTACTTTTTCCTACGTTGCACTTCGGAGAGATCATCTCCACTTGTTGGATACATGGTTAGATAGATGTGTGCGTGCCAGCTGGCTCCATTTCTGCCCCAGTAAAACGGACACGTGTCATGCGTCACATCCCATAAAAGCAAGGGAAGGAGACTCGGAGAGACCACCTTAAAAATAGCTGGAGAGAGCTGAAACCGGGAGGAGAAATCAAATCGTGACGGCGAGAGGGCTCAAAGAATGATTTGGACCACCTCAGTTTTCTTAAAGTAAGGGAGAGGAAAACGTTAAAATTGTCCCCCCGACCTAGGTGGGCCCACTCACCACCATTTTTTTATTTTATTTAATGATTACTGAGGATATTATTGTTTTGGTCAACCAGATCTGTTTGGGCTTTTATATCAAATGAATCTACTAAATGGAGAAACTTCCATAGTTTAAAACTAGATCTACGGTTGGATTAAAAAAATTAATGTCAAAAATGTCAAGCCGTTGCTCAAAATATTTTTAATGGAAAAAATCATTTTTATAATCAAATTGTTAACATGGTTTTTTTAATAGTATGTATACATGTGGTTTTTTATGTGTAAAAAAATATAATTTTAACTAGCTATTTGTGTTTTAATATATTTTATATTAATATCTTTTGCTTTCTTGGAAAAGATTAATATATTTCTTGAAAAAAATATAAAGTTCAACTCTCAATCAACTTAGTGCTAGAAAGATCAAATTAAAAAACAAAATAACTCAAAAAATAAATGTCTTGAGACAAGGATATGTTTGAAGAAAAATAAATAAAAATAAAATGCAAAGTCTAGTTTCCAATCAACTTAATATTGAAAAAGAAATTAAAAAATTGAATCAATTAGGAAAAAGAGAAAAGAACTTAAATAAACCGAGTTAACTCATTAAACTCGTAATCTAGATAATAAGATGGCAATAATCTTATAAAAATTAGATTAATAAAAATAATCTCATACCCCAATGAATGTAATATTGAAAGATAAAACTATAAATAAAACAAAGGGAAAAAACATTACATAGCTAATAATGTTTTGTAGGGAAAGATAAAATGAAATTTATTTGTCTTCTAGTTTTTACTAGATAATTAACTATGCTACGCCCAAGAGTTAGATCATTTTTTATTAAGCATAAAAAAATATCAAGTATTACTAAAAAAAATTCTAGTCAAAAAATTAAATTATGTGAAGGTTGACCTAATGTGACATGGTCAACTTTGTAAGTTCAATCACAACTTGAACGACCGGTACAATATAGTTTGACTAAAAATATTATGACAATATCTTGTTTTTTTTTTATCAAAATAACAACATATTTAATTTATTGAAATTTACTTGGATCGACTCATATTTACTAGGATAAACTTAAGTTAACATGTCGAATCTCTCATCTAAGACATGAGATTTTAATAATCTTATAGAAAGTAAGTAAAGAAAAGATATTAAGCTTGATTTTCAATTAACCCAACATTAAGGATGAAATTGAAATTAAAATTAAAATTTAATTTGAAAAATAAATCGAGTTAACTTGTCAAACCGCATAAAAATAAAATTCAAACAAAACATAAAGCTCGATTATCAACAAATTCAATATTGAATGATGAAGTTAAAAAAATCAATTTAAAAAACATGAAAATTCAGTCAAGATAACTCGAGTAAACAAACCAAACTCATGTCCCAAGTCATGAAGCTGGAATAACCTCATAGAAAACAAATCAAAATAAATTATGAAGATTAATTCTCAATCAACTCAATATTTAAGGATGAAATTGAAAAAAAAAATATTTTTTCAAAAGAATGAAAAATTAAGGTAATTGGGTTATCCTATGATCCGGATCACGAGACCATAATAATCTCATAGAAAATAAAAAAAAACCTATAAAACACAATTATCAATCAATCCAATGACATAATAAAAATCAATTACAAAAATATTTTATGTCAACCCTAGTTAACTTATTATATTCAAATCATAAGAATAAGATACATAGATAAAATAAAAATAAAAATAGATTATAAATTTAGATTTTCAATTAATTCAATGTTGACATATACAAAAAAAAAAACACAATTAAAACAGGACCCAACAACCTGGGTCAACTTGAGTAACCTGCAAAACTCGTATCTCAAATTATAAAACTGTATAATCCCATATAAAACAAATAAAATTAAGATATAAAGTTAAATTCTCCATAAATTTAATGTGAAATGATGAAGTTAAGAAAAAATAATAATTAAAAAAATAACTTAAATCAACAGGACTGATCAGAATAACTTTATAGATAAAAAATCAAAATAAATTATAAATTTCAAAAAAATTACCTATAATATAAGCGGCGTGGGCAAAACATCATGCACTTGTTTTGCCCACGCCATTACACACACACACACACACACACACACACACACACACACACACACACACACACATATATATATATATATATATATTCTTTTAGTATGTTTTTGGACAAAAATGATCTATATTTTATGTATTTGTGCTTTTAGATTTTATTTTTATTTTTTCATTTTATTTTTTGCACTTATTATTTTGAAATTTTAATTTATATTAGATATATTATATTTTATTTTTAAAATTTTTATTATTATTTTCGGTCTCGGAAAACACTTGTAGCAATTTACGAGTGTTTTCTGCGATCATGATAATATATATATATATATATATATATATATATATATATATATATTCTTTTGGTGTTTTTATTCTTTTTGAATAAAAATAATCCATATTTTATGTATTTGTGTTTTTAGATTTTGTTTTTATTTTTTTCATTTATTTTATGTACTTATCGTTCTGAAATTTTAATTTATGTCGGTTACATTATATTTTTTTTATTAATTTTTATTGTTATTTTTGTTCCCAAAAGCATCTGTAACAATCTACGATGTTTTTCTGCGCCATAATAAAAGGATATATATATATATATATATATATATATATATATATATATATATATATATATAGTAACTATACAATAAAACACATCCTGGTTTTATTGTGCTAATCCACAGTAACATCTGCTATTAATATATATTTTCGTGAAAGACAAACGGTTGTTGAGGTAGCCGGGATGGTCTAAAGAACGTCAGATTAAGGTTCTCTCCGAAGGCATGGTTTGAATCCCACTCTAAACACATTTCTTTTTAGCGAATCCACATTAAAATAAAATTTAATATATATTTTCGAGAAAGATTAATGAATGTTGAGGTGGTCGAGCAGGTTTATGAGGCGGGAGATAAAAATTCTATTTGAGAGGTTGGGGGTTCAAGTCCCATTCTTGACAGATTTCTATTTTACTTAAAAATATGATTAATTTTTTTAATGATAATGATAATTTTCTTGCTTTTTTAATGATGATGATAATTTTATGTTTATTATTTCTTTGAAACCTATTAAACATATAAATTTATATCGATTTAAAATTTATATATTTTATAGAAATTTGCACTTCATAGAAATTCTGCACAAATTTATTATTTTGACCAAAAATATATTATAAAAAAATAATTTTTTGTTGAAAAAATATGGTATCGCTTACTGACAAGGCGCGGGATATTGGCTACTCTTTGATACATAGCTAGCATTCCTCGGCCCTAGCTAGAAAGATATGGACAGGGTCGTAGAGATCTCAAACTCACTGGAATTTTTACTCCCCACTGTCCTCCAAAAAGATTGGCGCAAATCTTTACTGCGTGTGTGTGCATGGGGAGAGGGAGTATGTCTATGTGTCAACACCAATGGGAAGGAAACATTGAAAACGAAAAAAAAAAAAAGGCACAAATGTTCCACGTCATACCCACCATCTTGTGGAGAAGACTTTGCAAATTATATCTTGTTCGGTACTGTATTTTAAAGTGTTTTTGAAAATATTGATAATTTTTTATCTTTATATTTTATTTTAAATTAGATTTTTTGGTGTTTTTATAATATTTTTATTTGCTGATATCAAAAATAATTTTAAAAAATAAAAATAATATTATTTTGATACATTTATGAAAAAAAATACTTTCAATAACAACCTTAACCGCACTCTTAAACATGCACTTACCGAGATTGCTTATCCACCATTTTCTTGCATGGTTGCATGATCTACAGTTCAATACTAATGAAATTTCTCTTTCTCATTAAAAAAAATAAGAAGAAAAAGAAAGGTGAATTTATTGTTAATGGAGATGAATCATTGTTTACTGAATTATCATTTATCATTCAGATTATAATTATTAATTTTACTTTCCAATACAAAATTAATGAAATTGTTATTGGAGTTAATACATTTTTTTTTTTGCATTACTTATTAGTTATTATGAGATTAATTGAACATAATTCAATCTTTTAATCTTTTGAAAATATAATATATCAAAAGTTGATAGGGAGAAATTAAGTCTTTTTATATTTTGAAAGCACTACGTAAAGACTATTAAACCTTAAAATTTGCAACCCAAACTTAATTTTTTTTTTAGTAATTAACAAAACTTTTAGGGTGATTAAGTCTTTCTATAAATATATTCATTTTTTTATAAAAAAAATCTCATGTCCATTTACCACTTTCTATTAAGATGTTGGAAATATCTCATCGTGATCTTCCCAATAGTTTATTGCATATACTCATTAGCCTAGTGGTTGGATTCTAGTGAATTTATTGTTCTCTTCCTTTTTGTCTCTTTTCCTCATCATAATATAATGGTATATTTTTTTTTTATCAAATTTAATCATTATTATTTTAATTGTTATTAATTGTATTTTTTTATCTAATTGTTTTCCATCAATTTCATCCCTCATTATTTGATTTGATTTTATTTTTATATATCCTCATTTTTATGTTTTTTTTATTCTTTTCCTAATTGAACTTTATTTTCAATTTTATCCCTCAACATTTGATTTCAAATTATTTTTTAATCAAATTTAGTCTTCATTTTTTTTATTGCTCTTTGTTTTTCTTGCCTTTTTTATTATATATATATATATTTTTTTCAATTTCATCCCTCAATATTTTATTAATTTAGAATTTTATTTTAATATTTTTTAGGATTTGTCTAATATGGGGTTAGTCATAAACTCATGACTATAATAAATAGTTTCAAAGGTTAACACAAGTTGACTTTAATATCTTTTTAAGCTTATTTATTAAAATAAATCAATTTTGTCCTTCAACATTTGAAATAATTTCATCCTCCAACTTTTTTATCAATCTTTATTTTTTTATTTTAAATAATTTATAAAATAAGTTGTTTATATATTTGAATTTCATCATCCTTCAACCTTTTTATTTGTCAAATCTAGCTCTCATTATTTTGTATTTCTATTATTTTATTTTAAATAATTTATAAAAAAAATTTATTACACTCTTTTCATCTATTATATTTGGATTTTATTTAAAAAAAACGTAAAATAAATTAAAATACTTATAATTGATCTTTCAACTTGTTTTATATAGTACTAGACAATGCCCCTGCGCTTCGCCGCGGGCGGCACAATATTTTTTTCAATATAAAAAATATTAATTGTGTGTCTTTTTTATTATAATATAAATTTAGCTAAAATAATAAATCTATGTAGAATTCATGTCAAGTGCAAGTTTTTTTTATAAAAATATATGAATTTAAAATCGATATAAATTTATCTGTTTAGTATCTTCAAATGAAATAACCAACATAAATTTTATTAAAAAAGCAAGAAAACTCGGATATCTGAATTATTAAGTTCACTGTATTAAGATTAGTTCATTTTATAATCCAATTTAAATTAAACAAAAATAAAATATAAATTGTGAAAATACATACAATAATCAAATAAAAAAATAAGTTGTTAATTTTCTATCAACAAAAAGACGAAAACATAGATTGAAAATTCATCCTGACGTTATTGCCATTATCATTGCTATTAAATCTAAAATTATTACTAACATTACTGCCAAAACAATTAAAATAATTAAATTTCCATGAAAAATATAAAAAAATTTTTTTATAAAAAAACAGTAACTAAAATTATCATTATTATTGCATAAATAACAAAATCATAAAAATCATATAATCTAAAGAACAAATAAAGAAACAGAAAACAAAAAAATAAATAAAGGGAAAAATAGAGTAATATTACTTTTAAAATGATCACTGATATAAATTAAAATTTCAAGAAAATATTTAAAAAAATCAAAAGATTTTTATAAAAAAATAATCACCAAAATTATCATTATTATTGGTTCGGAGATTAGTGAACAGAAAAACGTATAAGGGAAAAAAATAAAAAATAATAATAAATTGGTTCGGAGATTAGTCATAGTGTGTCCAAGGTGGTCTGGACACCCCGATTATAAAAAAACAGATTTGGTCCAAGGAGTAGTGGTGGTGCACTTGAGCTGGCTCAGAGATCATGGTTATAAAAAAATATATAAGTGAAAAAAAAAGCTTAAGCTAGCCGAGAGACCATGTTTACAAAAAAAATTATAAGCGAAAGAAAACAAAAAACAAAGTATAAGCATGAAAGCACTGTAGCAATCTATATTGTTTTTTAAAAAATTCGGCCCAAGAATTAGTCGTGGTGTCATAGATATCAAATCCGTTCCGTTCTGCCGGAATGGCCGGAACGTTCCGTTCCATTTATAAAACCGGTACAAAACGGCGTCGTTTTTGTCCCGGCCTGCTTCGAAATTTTGGCTGAACGCGTCGGTTCTGTTCCGGGCATTCCCGTTTCGGGTTTAAAATATTTTTTTTTTTTATTTTTAAAAATTATTTTTGATATCTATACATCAAAATAATTTAACAACACCAACATATTTTAAATAAAAAAAAATCAAATTTTAATTATGCTTGTTAAATTAATATATATATATAAACAAGATAACAATCGAAACAAGCACGCTGAACACTTTGAAACCGAATGTTCCGTTCCAATCGAAAAACCGGAACGGTATTGACAACTATGCGTGGTGTGCTTAAGCTGGTCGGAGATACCTGTTATAAAAAAAATTTATAAGTGAATAAAAAAAATTATAAAAAAAGAAAAGAAATGTACCAGCAGGAAAGCATTTTAGAAAAAAAATGTGGGTCCGGGGATTGTCGTGGTATGCATAAGTTGGTCTGGACACCCTGGTTATCAAAAAAATTTGGATATGGAGATTAATTGTGGTGCATTTAAGCGAGTTTGGACACCCCGATTATTAATAAAAAACCAAAAAATATATAAGAAGAAAAAAAATGTAATAAGAAAAAATGAAAAAAAATAATAAGTAAAAAATACAAAAAAAGGGAAAAAGAAGAAGCAAAAAACAGAAGAAAAAGAATAATTAGGAAAAAAAAGAAGGAACGAAAAAAAAGTAGAAAAAAGAGAAAAAAAACTACTATTGCAATCCACAGTGTACTTTGTCTGTGTGTACAGTGCACTGGTAGACAGTAAAAAACCTACGGGATTTATAGTAATAGTAATAGTCAAATAGTGAAAAATATATTTCAACTTATTTGTTAAAATATAATAAAATATTATTTTCATAAAAACTAATTTCCAAAACTATTTTGCAGTAAATAAATTGTGATCGATTTAAATTTTATTGGATGAAGCCTATGATCGAATACAACAATGGTCATTGTCACATCTATCAGATCATAGCATGCGATAAAACCAACGCATACCTACCCCAACATTCAAGGAAAAGAAAATAAATAATAAATAAAAAATAAAAAATGAAGGATGTGAGTCATGTGACATGACATCTTGTGCCCACCATAGGAACTGGAAATACCTAGCTAAGGTAGCTCTACCAACAGCTAAAAATAACCGTCAGGATTTATTTTCCTTTTCCTTATTTATTTACAAAAATAGCCTCAGACGCCATAAAAGAAAACAGGGGAAAAAGGGATCATGCTGTATGCAAGCCAACTATATATAGGAATCTCTATCCAACGGAGAAATTGTAAGAACCAGAAAGAAAAATGGAAAAAGCATTTTTCCAAAAGCAAACCTCATTGCGTCGCCAGAAAGAATAATGGAAAAAGCATCTATCCAAAAGCAAACCTTAATGCATCTTGATTCGTTCCTTTAACTTGGGCTAATTACTACACAACCACATTTTTATTTTTTTAAACTCTGACCGTCAGTAATAAACAGCGGTACAAGTTGGGCCGGTATAATTATTTTTTGTGCCGAAATACATCTAAATGATATTTTTTTTATTTTTTAAAAATTATTTTTGACATGAGCACATTAAAATGATCTAAAAACAACAAAACATATTCATTTAAAATAAATAATAAAAAAATAAATAAAAAAAAGCTGCGGCACAACTTCCTCTATTAAAATGTAATAAATAATAAATTTATGCAGGATTTCAGCAGAGCACGAGTTTATAATAAAATATATAAATTTTAAATTCATACAAATTTATTCTGTTCAACAAGTTTTAACGAAATCACTAGCAAAACATTATCATCGTCGTCAAAAAAGAAAAAAAAAGACTCGGATACCTTAATTATCAAATTTAATGTATTAGGATTATTTCATTTTATAATCTAATTTAAACTAAACACAACAACAATATATAAATTATGAAAACAATTATAATAACTAAACAATAAAAATAAATTGTTGATTTTGTACGTGTAAAAAAAACATAATGGAAAATTTATTACTATGTTACCATTATTATCAAAACTATAACAGTTAAAATTATTATCACCGTTATTGCCCTAATTAAAATCATTAAATTGCCCAAAAAATAAAATAAAAAGCTAAATATTTTAACAAAAAAAAGAGTAAGAAAACAATAAAAAAAAACCTATTTCTAAACATATTTGGAACGCAGTTCGTATCTTTTGCGGGTGGGGATTCTGAGCAGTTAAATAACGCTCACTACATGGCTTCAAACCCCCCCCAACAGACCCATTTCTGGACTAAAAAATAGAAGTGGAAATGAGAGAGATTTTGATGATGGATTATATATGTTTAAAACTAAAAAGTGAGTGAGTGAGCGAGATGGCTAAATTATTGCAATAATATACTTGTACGTACAGTGAGTGTCCAAAAGATTTGCATGAAAGCTGGTTCTTATTGGTTACTGGCGTGTAAATCCATTATACTTGGGGTGCATTTATTGCCCCCCCTCCCCCCTCTCTCTACCTCCCCCTCCCCCTCCCCCTCCCCCTCCCCATCTCTCTCTGTCTGCTTTCTTTTTGTTTGTTGCTTGAGATTTTACAGAAATGGCTCTTATCAAACGGGGTTTCTTAGCTTCTGTCTGAGACCAAAGTTATTGATTGCTTCCACTTCTGAGTATGGATACCATCTTCTTTGTCTGTCAAAGCTGTGTGTTTTTATCAGGATATTCCAGTTTTGACTCTTTTTTTTCTGTTTTATTATCTTGGTTTCTTCGCTCTGTATATCTGGTTTATTTGGTTACTGTCTTTGTACTCTAAGATGAGGTTCATTTTATGTCTTGTTTATTTTTTATTATTTTATGTATAGAAACCGTATTCGAGTTATGTATTTCACTTCCTTTTCTTGTATTTCCCATTTATTTGGCTGGTGTTTAATTGGACTTTGTAGTAATATGATGATGATCTTATTTGAGGATTTGTATTTGGCAATTTCAAAGTTTTTCAAAGAAAAGAAAAGAAAAGAAGGTATCTTTTCTTTTCATTTTTTCTTTCTTTGGTTGACGAAGCTGAGATTTTTATGTTGGGGGGGCTGTACGATGGAAAAGTATTTGATGATACATAATTTAAAGGAGCCCTGTCCTTTCTATGAAGTTGAATTCAGCAGAAATTTTGGAGAGAATTTTGATGAAAATTTTCAACTTGCAGGAATTAGTTTGAACTACTGTTGGGATAAAGACGATTAACGGAATTACAAAGGTCATTGCAGAGGGAATTTAATGACAATGAAAATCAAAGAACACGAAGGAATGGTCAATGATCCAATTGGGAAGTTCTTAACAGTGCCATGGTGGACTGCATTTGGGTCTCATGCTGATACTGGTGAATCGTGTGGCCGATTGAAGGCTTTACCTGTCGAACAGCTTGCCATTGGAGGTGAAGCTGTGACTAAGCAGGCCAGGATGAGTACTGACCAAGGGCTAGATAAAGGGAATATTACTCCATTCACTATATTTCCAGGCAAATCTTTCTCCTTTTTTATGGTTTAGAATTTTTCATAGATGCATTTCTGATTGATACGTTACATTTGTTTTTTCATTAGCTTACAGCTTCAAAAGGCATAGAAAAACTGGTTCTGTGTAACTTTTGGATTACAGCTGTATGCACCGGAAAGCTTTAGATACTGTCTTACAAAATTAAACAAATTTATAATGATTTTTTTTCCAAAATTGATTGATATAAGAGTGAAATTAGAGTTAAGAAAGTTGTTTCCCGAAGGAGGACGTAAAACTTAGTCAGTAATTAATGGTCAAGTAGGATATAAGGTTAACTTTCAGTTTTCTTTCACAGTAATGGGTGTGCCAAAATGTTTGGAATCATCGTACGAGTCAAATTAGATAAATTAAAGTGATGAGTGATATGGTAGATTGATCCATGTTTTAGTAAATAATGGTGGTTGTCAGTTTCTGTCTAGGCATGGTACAGAAGGCATATCTATGTGCAAACAATGAACATTCGTACTAGGATTCAGCCAAAAAAACACTTGAGAAATATAGATTATGAGCAAACTGGAAATTTTTCTGGTCAAATGTGTTTCAGCCATATAGCTGTGATCGGTGACCAAAGACTTGCAGTATTTTTAGAGGATTTTCATAGTGAAATGGATAAAATCATAAATATAGTTCATGCGCAGGTTAGGAGCCAGCAATGTCTTTGCTATGCTAGATACTAGATGAACTTGGGAATAAAAGAAGATTCCTTTGTCGCATGATAAGGAACAGACTGAGTTAACATGAAAACAAGATTGTTGATAAACTAATCAAATGCGTGCCAGAAAAGAAATGGACTGTTTCCTGATGCAATCAGTTCTGTCTGCATGGACAAATATGTGTATCACCAATGGGAAGAAATGTTAGCTTGAAATAGGAAGTGCTCGACTGGTCTAACATGTCTTCATCCATCATGCCCAAAAGATAAGTTGGTATCATAAGTTAGAATATATTTTCTCTTATTCTTTGTCTAGTAGTCTTCAAATCATTTGATGGAGTAATGGATAAGTTCTTCCTGAAGGGTGAAATATTTCTTCCTGGCGTTTATATTTTCCCGAACATGTTCAAAGACTATCTTCTTCCCATTTGATATCAGATATCGTTAGTGCATATCTAGAACTTCTGCTGAGTTATTTTAATCCATTAATATGAAATAAAGAATCACAGACGACAGTTCTGGTCCCTAGTTGATGCATCAGCCAAGTAGGTTCCAATTTATCTACGAGCTTTTTATCTAGGTACGTACTTTCAATATGACTATCTGATGTTAACCAACCAGGTAATTTCTCATTCAGGTGACTACAAAGCTTCAGCTGATGGACAGAAAACTCTTCAGGCAGCCATCTCATTGCAAACAACTCTGCCAGAGTATCGTGCACATTTTGACATGGAATTTGGTCAGCCTGTGGTGAGAATTTTATTTCCGTTAAGGTTTTACATTGCCAGTATGATTTACAGTGGCAGATGGATAATGATTTGCACGTTGATAAAACTGTAGATTTGCACAAAGTATCCTCGTGTGGATCAATGTTATGGAGTATTCTCAACTTTTGGACCTCAAATTTCGGTTTGTGTTTCTTCTCAAGAGTGAAAATATATCTTTTGCAACTACATTTACTCATGTATTTGACTTCTATTTTACTGTTGAAGACAACCAGCAACAAGTAGAATTCTTGAATTCTATGTTTATTCATAATAATGCAGGGACGAATTATGCTGCCAATGAGCATGACCGCAGATGATGGGCCCATGTATGTAAATGCTAAGCAGTACCATGGAATTATGAGGCGTAGGAAGTCCCGAGCAAAAGCTGTGCTGGAGAAGAAATCGACAAACAGCCGTAAGGTATGATCTCTTGACATGCTAGCTCAATCTAGCACTTCCTATAGGACTTGAAACTTCAAATCATTTTAGACCGAAAACATTGTCAGACAAATGAAATCTTTGAAGTAGCCATTGTCCCGATTCTTGCCTTTTGTACGTTAGTTCAAGTTTGCAGTTCAAGCATGGCTTTGGTATCTTCCCCTTGGAAAACATTTGACTCAAACAGACTGGTTTATCAATCCAATACATTAGTATATCTCTGAATTAGCGAGCACAATTAATCCATGTATGAGATATTATGTTGTCTTAAGAGTGTCTGATAAATTCATCAGCCTGGTTCTTATTATGGTTTTGTATTGGAGATTCAACCATGCTCTCAATCTGCCATTTAAGGCTAGTGGAAACACTGTCTCTTGCTCAATAATTTAGTTTTTATCTGCTGACAGCCCTATATGCACTATTCACGCCATCTCCACGCAATGCGCCGACCAAGGGGATGCGGTGGCCGTTTCTTGAATACAAAAGAGTTGAATGGCGGAAAAGGCAACATGGAGGCAAAGAAAGCTGGTGATTTTGAACTTTCTCGGGCAACTGGTTCTCAGAATTCTGAAGTCCTGGAATCAGGTGGAGCAACTTTGAACTCCTCAATGGAAGCAAATGGTGGTGGATCGATTCTCTCAGGATCAGAAGTGACTAGCATGTACAACAGGGGAGAACTCGATTTCCTTCAGATCAATCATCTTGGGCCAACTTTCCATAGTTTCTCAGGCATGATGGACAGGAAGTGGGTTGCTGCAGCCGACAACTGCCGCAACTTGAAATAGCAAGGGAATAAAAATCGGGCTGGTGCTTGTTTCTTAAACAAGACCAAACCCACCTTTGCAGGAACCTGCAACCTAATTATGGCTTGAAGTTAGACTTCACCATTTGGTTGTTAGGGCAAGTCGTTCTTGGCTCTGGTGCATTGATGTCATCTTTTCCATTCCATACAACCTTGCTGTCATGGGGTGGTTAGGGGTGCTAAAACCTTAATGCACTGTAAAACTTTTAGCAAATGGACAAGATAATAAACGGGTCTGTTTCCATCAACGAAACAAAGACTCGATCCTAGATTATGTTGATGCTGTTGAAGCTTGATATCTGTTCCATGGTTTCCTGGTTGTAAGAAATAACTATATGTTTGTGTAATCAGTATTTCTATTATTATAAGTTTTATCCCATTTCATATCTGCAAATTGATGGAACAGTACTATGCAAACAAAAACATATAGTATAGCATTTATCACCTTCTCTTGGCATAGCAATCTAGCCAGATGAAATTCCTACAGTGATACCTAGAGAAACGAAATTGGGCAAACAATGAAAATTTTTGGTAAATGCCGAAGTGATGTTTGAAAGTGTGATTGAAATTGTTTTTTAAAGTATTTTTCTTTTTAAAAATACATTAAATGATGTTTTTTAATTTTTTATAAATTATTTTTAACATCAATACATAAAAATAATTTAAAATTATTAAAAATTTATAATTGAAGTAAAATATAAAAATATATTTTTTATTTTTTTAAAATTTTTTAAAAGAATAATAAGGGCTGAAGACCCCAAACCCAAAGGGCCGAAACCAATAAATGCAGATCAAAAACCTTATCTTTCTTACCCCAAACCCTCCATTTCCTTGTCAATTTGTCTCCCAGGAAAAAAAATGTCAGCTTTCTCCGTGGCAGCTTCAACTATAACTTCTTCTCCATTGCACACAAATCTCTCAAAACTCTCCTTCACTCACTCACAACTTCCACTCCCATCCCACTTCTTATCAAAACCCTTCCTTCTAAAACCTCTCAAACTCAACAGCCAAAACTCCTTTTCCCTTCCTCTACTCCCCCTCCCTCATTCCAATGGCAGTTTTGCTGCCTCTTTTGACAATTTTGAAGTCGAAACGGATGAAAACACCACAGTCCAAGATGACCCACAAAGTGAAACAGACGAATTTGACCAGGATATTGTAGAAGAAGAAGAAGAAGAAGGAGATGTGGAGGCGATCAACGCAAGAAAAGAAGGGAAGCTTTATGTGGGCAATCTACCATATTCTATGACTTCTTCGGAATTGGCTGAGGTTTTTGAGGAAGCTGGTCGTGTTTTCAGTGCCGAGGTCAGACTTCTTGTGTCTTCTTGTCACGTTCTGAATGTTCTTTCTTTTTCTATTTCTTTGTGCATGGAGTATTAGACAAAGGAATTATGCTTATGGTTCTCTTTTTTTGTTGGGTTTTAAGGTTATTTTTGATCGAGTTACGGATAGGAGCAGGGGCTTTGGGTTTGTTACAATGGAAACTGTTGAAGAAGCTAAAGAAGCTATTCGGATGTTCAATGGATCAGTAAGTGACTTCCCTTATTTGGGGGTTGAGATTTATATATGATTTCGAATGAAAAAACCATGCCAAGTTCTAAGTTTTGCACTGATATGATCTATTTCGAGTCTGTTTAAGTATATGTTGGGGAGGTGGATAGTGCTTTTTTCGCTAATCGATCGCGGTTAGAGGTAATTTGTGTTTTGTGTCAATGAAATTAGAAGTCCATTTTGTTCACCTACCAGTTTTCTGCATTTCGACTTCTGTTGTCATTGCATTTAGCCGGTGCAAAACCAATCATATGTTTATTGCTATCTCTGCGCGCTGCTAAAAACAAAATGTAGGCTGGCTTCAAATTAATTTTCAGATGGTTAGCAACTTGTTCTGAGACGTGTTACAATTCTTCTGTTCATGATTTGACAGGAAGTCGGAGGTCGAGCTTTGAGGGTTAACATTCCAGAAGTACCAAGGGGAGGTGAGAGGGAGATAATGGGGCCAAGGATACGGAGCGGCTACAAGGGCTTTATAGACAGTGAGCACAAGATATATGCAGGAAACCTTGGATGGCGCCTCACATCTGAAGGTCTTAGAGACGCATTTGCCAACCAGCCAGGCTTATTAAGTGCCAAGGTCATCTACGAGAGAGAGACAGGGAAATCTCGAGGTTTTGGCTTTGTCTCCTTTGAATCCGCAGAGAATGCAGAAGATGCTTTAGAAGCCATGAACGGAGTGGTAAAACCTGAACTATCTTTTGTTGCTTTTGCATGCTTGAATTATTTGCTTGCCATTCAGTGTTTTGATCAGCTGGTATGTAATTGTAATAGGAGGTTGAAGGGCGACCTTTGCGATTGAATCTGGCTGGAGAAAGATCCTACCCTCCTCCAGCTCAAGAAAACAACACAGAAAACAATCTTGAGAGCAGTGAATTGTTGTCCAGCATTGGAGCCTGAGAGAACCATGGTAATTCTGTGGGGTGCTGAGATTTGCTGCTAGATGGAGCACTCTGTGACAAGATATAGCCATCAACTTGACTATATGGACCTCTTTTGATCTTGTCCCCCCCTCCACAAATGTATACAAGCCAGTTGGTACGAAATCCGTAGAATTTGATTAAATCTACGGGCTGCAGTCCCTTACAATTCGAGTATTATAACCCTGGATTGTAAAAATTTTAAACGGTGCCATTTACCTTCACTGCTACAAGAAGTGGGGTTTTGATATGAACAATGCAGCATTTTAATAGATATATACAGTGATAGATATAGATATAGACTAATTATTTTAGAATAAATCCAAGTCTATGCTCAGTTAGGCTTGTGCAGCTATTTATAGTGAAACATGAAAACAAACATCACCACGAATCACCACGAGTTTTTGTTAATTATATCATTTAGATGGTTTGTATCCCCAACTTATTTTGCCTTTTGGATAGAAGCAAAGAGAGATAATTTAACAAATATATCTTTAAAAATATCGCTAATGCAGTAGGGGGTCAAATGAAATCAATAGAAAAAATAACTTGTATTGATTTGCAGATCAAGTCAAGCCACTTCATACACACACATTGCCTTTATGATGCAACTGGTAACGTGAACCGCGACCAGTTTCCATCCATATATAGAATGTCACGAGAATTGTAGTTTCGGTACAAACAATTCAATGTGTATTTTCACTTCTACTACAAGTAAATTTGCTGATCAGCAGTTAATTGAAGAGTATTATTATAAGGAGAAATCCTCCCCTTCCCAAACCGCTATGCAGTTCAAAAACAAGAAGAAAAAAAGACGCCCGGCAAATAAGCAACCTTCATAAGATGATGCCAATGTTGTCGTTACAACAAGATGCCATGAGATGGAAGCATTATTTATGGGTTCAAAATATGGCTGCGGAACTGGCAATGTTAACACTGATGGGAATTTTCCTTTCTATGGCTCACGTAAAACCATATGACCAGAAAGAAGAGCATCTGCAGCAGAATCCAAATCTTGGGGAAAGAAAACCCTGCAAAACAGCATATGTTTTGCATAGAAAAAACTTTAAATCTAAATAACTCTAGAAAGAAATTCGCCAGGCTCTCAATTTTCGTTGACCTGGCTGCGTTTCAGTGTTCTCATTTAAAATAACTCTAGAAAGAAATTCGCCAGGCTCTCAATTTTCGTTGACCTGGCTGCATTTCACAGTGTTCTCATTTTAATATTCCCCAGAGTAACGAATCATCGATTAACCATGATAGAAAAATAGTTAAAGATCAGCCCATGAACAGTTCCATCACTTAGCAAGTACTTTTTATGGTGCCTAAATCAACAGCAGCGAATCCAGGAAGTTCAAAAGGTGCTTACCTGCAGGTATTGTAGTAAATAGTCCTGCTCATTTGTTCTATTTCAGTGATGCCTTTGCATCCAGCCACAACCTCAAGAACTTGCCTGGAAAATAAAACCCGTTTTGTTTCAAGAAATAGATGAAAAATAGTGAATCCAACTCAAAAACCATGAAGAAACTTTACTACCACAATTTCTTAATTGCTGTCCAGGATGAAACTTAGGTTGACTTGTATAAAAGCAACAATAAACAATCCCAACTTAAAGAAGCATGGATTTTTCATTATTTTTTTTAAGGGCTACAGGATAAGTAACAGATTCCAGGATTCTTCCAATAAGCATCTGTGCACCATGGAATAAAAACTACTTGTGTCGCCTGAGATTTCTGACCCAGAAGGATAATCTTTAGATTGTCAGAGAATGCAGCATATATATAAGCATCAGCCTTGAAGTAATTATAACTGATTTGATGTCAAGACTGCAGTAATATTTGACAATAGTTTCCATGACTAAATTGCAAGCCTCCCATTCTAAAACACTCCATCTATGTAAAAAGCAGGCTGCTCATCTTTATTGAAAAAAATAAAAATATGAAAAATATATTGTTGGATATGCCATTGAACAAAATGTTTCACTTACCGAACTAAACAAGGCTCATTACGACCTTTGACAATGCAATCCTGTTCATGCTTCTCTTTCTTCTTAGAAGGCCAAGTAGACTTTACAAACTTCATCCCAGCATGAGTGTTCTTGATTTCACAATATGGAGAATCTGTCTCAATCATCATTTTCTCAACAGGGATACCGCTCACAACAGCAAGATTCTCAGGAGTTTTCAGAGAGCAACCATTTACACCTGTTGGTAGAACCCTAGTAAAGAATTGTTCATGTAGCCATTGACAACTTGAAAGCCAGACACCAAGAAATTCCATCTAGTTAGTGACTAGGAAACAAGTAATAAACTATCTTAAGCATTATGTGCAGAGTGTTAGAGAATAATATAAATCATATTATGGGGCCTCACCTACAAGCTTAAGCTTTTAGGTGAGATGGTTCCTTAACATGGTATCAGAGCCTTGTTGACCCAGCGGTCACGAGTTCGAATCTCACCATCCCCATTCTATTTGATAAAAATTAAGCACAAGGTGATGTGGGCCTGTGCAAGTTTCAAGCCCAAAGGGCTTTCACTTGAGGGTGTGTGTTAGAGAATAATATAAATCATATTATGGAGCCTCACTTATAAGCTTAAGCTTTTAGGTGAGATGGTTCCTTAACACAGAACAGAAAAAGTTAACTTTTAGATATTATTTTTGAGACAACGACCTAGACAATGAATGCCTAAATTCCACCATGAACATATTTTTAATTTGGATGATTATAATTATAAATTAATGATATTAAATTGTATCACAAGATTAAGAGAGGGTGACTAAAGAAAAAGAGCAGAAAAATATTGCACCCCAGTTGTTGTCATAGTTGTTCTCTAATGACCATTGAATCTATATAATCAAGATGTATGGTAAACCCAAACCAGAAAGCCATCACTCTACATCTAACATAAACAAACCCATCAGAATCTTTGAAACAAAAAAAAGAGCACCCATCACATCTCCATCAGGTAAGTCAAGCAAGCTCCATTATTCTACATCTCTGGCCAATTTGTTTGAAGAGAAAGCCAAACAATCCCCACAAGATCCACTGCATTGCCTTTTCTAAGTCACCAACCACCATATATCTACTCAGGCTACATGATATTTTATGGTGTCATTAAAGATGCCTCCTTATCTTCTTAGCATGCGTGTTACAGCCAAAACTGATCACTTTCAAAGAACATGAAACAATAACTATATTACACCCTTTCTAATTTATTTTTCTTCTAAAAATTAATCATATTCAATCTTGAAAACCCTTTGGAATTCCAGAAACATTTTGGCCTCTGCAACAAATGTCAACATTTCAAACCAGGAATTTCTAGGGCCTTAATTGCATCCTCTCTAACCACAATACAGATCCACCTAAAACCATTACAATCTTTTCTTTCTTCCCCTAATAAGCAGCATTTTATACCAAATTTCATTAACAGAGATAAATGCATCTACCATAAATTTGGCTTCTTAAGAAGATGGCTTAGAAATTTATCCAGTGAAATAATTCCTCTCATGTCACCATGTCCAAGACTCGGCACCAAAAAGAAAAATTCAACGAAAATCAGGGTAGCAGAAACTAGCAGGTACATAAAGTGTATGCTCACCTATATACATATTATTAAATGAAATAAGTTTTTCACAGTCTTCTGCACTACCAGTAAACGAATGAGTGACCCCGCCACAGAATCTGTAAATTACAATTTACTATGGAAATCAGTTCATTTCACATACATCAACCTGGACATTTGCCATCAAAGGAGAACAGATATAAATAAGTGAAATTTATTTATGTCCAAACCACATTTTAAACCATGCATTTCAATTTCCACTCAACTTCAACACATTTGTAACATGAAATGGTTTTCCCTGAAAACATATTCAAGTTGAACCATTAACATGCAAATGATTGGGTGGTCATTTTCTAGAACAATGTTCACTATTTATGGATATAATTGATGCAGGCCAACATAATAGAGTTTTAAGGACCATTTATTTTAGAAAGAAATAACGGGCTTAATTTTAATATTTGTGTTTCCTACTTTTATGAGGACCTTTTATTTTATTTGGATGCTTATGAATAAAACCACAGACAGATTTACTAACATTTTCAGTCTGTATGGAAACTAAGAAATTCTAGAGAATAAAAGAGAAACTAACTGATATTAAAAGGGAGGAGAAAAGAAGGGAAATCAAATTTCTTTTGTTTAGATCAAGAGAAGTGAGAGAAATGAAGTTTTCATTGTTTGGATATATTGATGGAAAAGAAAGGAAAACAGTTTTTTAGAGGTTACAATGAGAAAAATTCTGCCATTTTTTTCCTTCTCTATCCTCCCAATTTAGGAGAAAACTTTAGTAAGTCAATAAGGAAGTCAGATTTATTTTGCCCTTTTTTCCGTTCCCGTCCTTTCTTTTCTATTGATAATCTTAGCATCCAAACAAAGGAAAGTGGCTTGCATTCCTTTACATTACTCTCCTTTCAACTTCTTTCCCTCAAAACATACACACTGTATTGATTGAAATAAAAAACCAAGTTTTCTTCATGATTGAGTGTCTCTTGTTTTAGTTACCTCAAGATTGAGTTTATTTCTCTTGATTTGGTGATGTTGTTGTGGTTCTACATCGATAATTTATGCAAAAGGCTACTGGGCAGCTTGAAACAAAGGTGATACAACAAAATTTGAGTGAAGCATAATTTTAGCCATCATTATCAAGTTCCTTCGTCTAAAAATAGAGCAAGCTAACCTATCCTTGTTACGTTCTACAATTTCACAGAAATCCGCCGCAGCCGCTCGCATATGTAGAAACATTGGAAGCTTTGTGGCATGTGCTAATTCAAACTGCTTCTCAAAGTACCTGCTTGTCCATATGGAATTATGGATAAATAAAGTGTCCACATATAATAGGAGTAGATGAGAATGACATGCAACTTAAATAACGAGGAGAAAGGAAATCCACAAGGAACATTTCTGTCATCAGTGGCTTACTTCTTTTGAATATCTGGTGGGCAAAAGTGAAGCCTGTCATAATCCAGTCCACACTCGCCAATCGCCACCACCTTACATTCAACATTCAAGAACAAAGTGCATCATGAAGAACATTACTGATGTGAGTAGAATAGTATTACAGACAAGTTTTGAAATGTGGGAGCAGATGAAAAAAATATAGATCAAAGTAGCAGAAAGTTTTCAAATTAATAGTATCATTAGAATCACTCTCCAAAAATAAGAGGCTACATAATGACATAGGATAGCTCTTCTATGTATAGAATTTTCCATCATATTTAAGTCAAGAATAAATAAGATTTGATGACTTGCTACTATATCAGCATGGAAGGCCACAAGCACAATTAACATGCGATATTTTTTAAAATAAAAGTAGAAAATAGGCATTATTATTTGGAGGATAATAAAATTCACTGCAAAAGGTGTTGGGTTTATAGCATTTTGCATCATTCTTTTCTTCAAAAGAATTAAGTTAAATTAAAAAAAATAAAAATAAACCAGGCATTATTATTCGGAGAATAACAAAATTCATTGGATAGGTTTTATGGATTATAGGATTCTGCATCACACTCATCTTATAACGAGCTAAGTCAAACGTTAATTTAATATCTTTTATGAACTAATAATATTAATGCTTCACATATGCTCAAAGTTGTGATGCCTTATCATTGCCCTATGAACAAGACCAATAAAAAGCGTACCTTTCCTTTTTGCATTCCCTCTTTGGCCAATGACAAGAGAGCCTGAAAATGCTTTTCAGGATCCCCGCTCTCTTCAAACTCCTGAATAGATAAATAAATAAATAAAAGAGCATCATCAGGAACATCTCCAAGGCTCCAACAAAACCACACAGTTTATGGAAAATTTAGAGCACATGAAACCACGACAAGCAACTAAACATCAAGAATAGTAATCAACCTTACACCTTGTTGGGTGCACACCAACCGTACAAAAAAGCCTCCCTGTGACAAACAACAAACCTCAGATAAACAAAAACCAGAAACCCTTCTA
The DNA here is from genome assembly GCA_032356905.1 of Salix exigua. Taxonomy (NCBI): domain Eukaryota; kingdom Viridiplantae; phylum Streptophyta; class Magnoliopsida; order Malpighiales; family Salicaceae; genus Salix; species Salix exigua. The sequence goes on from CM063603.1 coordinate 6,139,315, forward strand.
ATAAATAAGCAAAAGCAACATGTATTGATACGAAGATAACAGTTGCAAGACCATCAGTCTCGGAAATGGAAAGAGCTTCCCTCGACTCCTCAAGGGACCCACCAGTCACCTATGAACACAAAACCAGATCAATTTACATCTTCTTAAAGCAAACCATCTCATTATCAACTAAAGGTTTCTGGTAAAAAATTCCCATGTTCTTTTTAAAATACTTTTTAACAAATGATAATCCACAATAAGTCAAAATGCAGAAACAGCAACTTCATATTTAAAAACTAAGAATATTAAGACTACATTTAACTTCTTAAAATTATCATAAACGCGTAAATGGAACTTCATTAGACCAATTAAGTTATTAAAATGATTTAAAGATAAAGGGTATCGAAAAAGAGAGTGCCGGAGGCATACAATGACTCTATCTACACCAGCGTTCCATGCCCTGCTCAATACATTGGCGATATCAGCTACATGGTACTGCTTCCCATTGTAGATTCCTTTAAACATTCCATCTGCAAGGAATTTTACACAATCACTGTTCAATTTAAGAAGAAGATGATAAGAGAGAGTGGAATTTAAAAATAGTTTACAATGTGTTTGGTGAAATGTCTGACTGACCTGTTAAGTTCACAGCTATATCTGTTTTAGGAGAAAACAACAAAAGAACACGGGAAAATAAAAAAGGAAATAAATTGAGTATAATAATTTTTTTAGAGGATGAAACTAGAGAAGAAAAGAGGAAATTATCAGTTAGTATCACTTGCCTATCATTCGTATGGTAGCCATTGCTATTTCTCTATTCAGTGACAGACTTTCTGTTTGGGTGGTCTCTGAAGGAGGATGCCGTTCACTGGCCTCCAAAATGGACCAATATCATGCCAACAGGCCCTGTAGTTTAGGGCCCATGAGTCTGTTGAACAAAGATAGACCTGTCCATCCAAATATTTCGAGACTAAGAATTTCCTGGCCCATGTTTTGAAGAGGTTGATCGAAATTGTCGATAACCACGAGAGAGAAAAAAATCCGTTGGATCATAATCTTAACATCACATCGACTAATAATCTAATGATTCATTTGTATTTTTCAGGTTTTTTCATGTGATAAGCATCATTTTTCACTTTTAATCTTTTATGATTGATTTGCTTATACATGTTTGTGCAAAAATAACCATAGAGCATGTTACGTGCCTATATGAAAGGAGGGACATTGTCACGTGTCGTGAAAAACATTGTGTGATAAGTTGGCTTTACCGTATCCATATCATTTAGAGAAGAGTCACATTCAGCCACTGCCAGTAGCGGGTTGGTCACGTCAAATTGAAGATGGAGCTTGTGCCAGTCAAGTTGTAATGAGATTAGTTGGGTCATAATGCTATCTGAATAAATAAGTCGGGTTTCTAGTTGGTCGGGTAATTTAAGGGTAATGGGTTAGTATTAGAGTGTTGGGTTACGTATCAGTAATTGCCAGATCGTGGCAATTGAATAAGTCAATAAGATTGTTAGCTGGAGATAAGTCCAATATTAGGATGTGTGTTACTGGGTCCTAGAAAATCGGTAATTAGTTATTCTTTTTTATTTATTTAAAGTCAGCAGTCATTAATGAAGGCACTGAACAATTTTATCAAATTAAGACTTGGAGGTGTGGATTCCTCGAAAATCCAATTATTTTTCTTATTATTTTCTAGAGACGTGACATTGGTATCAGAGCTAACGATCCATGGCTAAAGGGGCAGGAACAAACTACTCTCAACTCGTTGAATCTTTGACAGCTGTGAAACAAAACCAAGATGAGTTTCAATAAAAATCATCATGCACTGCAACAGATGGTGCAAGGGATGGTACAGAAGCTAGGTGTAGTGGCCTCACATGTAGAGGCACTGGTGCAGTCAAAAGCCGCCCAAAATACAGACGACCTTGGAGAATCTGCACAACAAATCACTAATCCCCTATATGAGGAAAATATAGGTATCCAGACCAGAGTAGTAAGACTGGATTTTCCAAGGTTCAATGGAGAGAACCCGAGTGGATGGATTTATCGGGCCAATCAATTTTTTACCTACCACCAAACCAATCCGCTCTACAGAGTTCTAATGCGTCCTTCCACATGAAGGGAAAGGCTTTAGTTTGGTTTCAAGAAATTGAAGTTATTGGGGGTCTTAACAGTTGGGAGGGGTTTATTCAGGTTCTACAGACTCGATTCGGGTCATCACCTTATGAGGACTCCATGAGGGACAACACTTCAACTCATACAGCCTCTAAGTTAACCCCATTTGAATCAGTCTCCAGTTACCCTTTTCCCTCAAAATTAATGCAATTCATTCCAGGCACCACAAAGTTACAGAAAGTGGAAAATACCTTGAAAACACAGGATAGAATCCTGAGTGTCCTCCAAGCTAACCTGCAGCAAGCAAAGGAAAAAATGAGAAAGTATGCAGACCGAAGACGAACAGATAAATTTTTTGAAGGAGACTGGGTTAACCTCCGTTTGCACCCTTACAAGTAACGGTTAGTAGCTCAAAGAAAGAATATGAAGTTGTCTCCCAGATTTTATGGGCCATTTCAAGTGCTGAAGAAAGTTGGACTAGTAGCTTACCATTTGGATCTATCTCCGGAGTCAAGGATCCACCTCGCCGGCCACGTGTCGTGTTTGAAGAAGAAACTGGGGCAACGACACCAACAGGTGGTGACGCTACCCCCCCTACTAATAAAGATGGGGTTGTTCGTCCAGAGTCGGAGGAGTTTGTGGGAAGAAAAATGACCGAGAGAAAGGGAAAGGCTTTGACTAAGGTGTTGGTGAAATGGAGAGGTTTAGGAGCAGAGGAGGCTTCGTGGGTGGTATATGCAGATTTGACAAATAGTTCACTGACCTTGAGGGCAAGGTCATTTAAAGGGGGAGGTATTGTTACGTGCCCATATGAAAGGAGGGACATTGTCACGTGCCGTGAAAGACATTGTGTGGTAAGCTGGCTTTACCGTGTCCACATCATTCAGAGAAGAGTCACATTCAGCCGCTGCCAGCAGCATGGGCTGGTCACGTCAAATTGAAGATGGAGCTTGTGTTAGTCAAGTTGTAATGGGATTAGTTGGGTCATAATGCTATCTAAATAAATAAGTCGGGTTTCTAGTTGGTCGGGTAATTTAAGGGTAATGGGTTAATATTAGAGTGTTGGGTTACGTATCAGTAATTGCCAGATCGTGGCAATTGAATAAGTCAATAAGATTGTTAGCTGGAGATAAGTCCAATATTAGGATGTGTGTTACTGGGTCCTAGAAAATCAGTAATTAGTTATTCTTTTTTATTATTTAAAGTCAGCAGTCATAATGAAGGCACTGAACAATTTTATCAAATTAAGACTTGGAGGTGTGGATTCCTCGAAAATCCAATTATTTTTCTTATTATTTTCTGGAGATGTGACAGAGCACAATTATTTTGAATATTTTTTAAGAACATTTTAAGAAAAATATAATATTTATTTTATTTTATTTTGAATTTAAATTATATTTTTGCTCATGTTTTTGTGTTAATATCAAAAATAGTTCACCAAAATTATAAGGAACTTAATTGATTAGCATAGACTTCAAACTTGGTAAACTCAACTTGTGTTGTAATTAAATACAAAACAAATTAAATTAAATATAAAAAAGAAAAAAAAAGACAATAATCAAACTCAAAATCCTTTTAAAATGAATAAACGTTTATGCAAAATTATAAATGGGCATTTTAAAAAATGTTTGTTTTAGTATTTTAAATTTTATATCTGATAAGTATAGCTTTGAGCAATTTTCATTTTATATTTGAGGCATTTTGTTAAAAAGAGTTAATCTTTATTTCATGAAGTATAATTAGTTTTTTGAGGTTTGTTTTTCATAGTTGAGGTGTTGGAGCAGTGTAGAAATAGCTTTTGGTTTAACAGGGTATTTGGGAACCAAAAACAATTGTTATTTTTTTGTTCTCATATCATTTTAATGTGCTGATATCAAAAATATATATTTTTTAAAATATTATTTTGATATATTTTTGAATGAAAAGCACTTAAAACATTATTGCAACCATTCTTTCAAATAGGCACTAAAGCGACTATTTATGTGATGTTTATTGAGCACATACATCAAACTATTGATAGTTTGACCAATTGAGATCTAGGGCATGTTTGGTATTGCGGTTGCTTTTGTAGTTAAGGTTTAAAAATAACATTTTCATGAAAAGCATTTTTTGTTGCGGTTCATAACTGAAATTGAAGTGTTTGGTTAAAACTGTGGTTAAGTATTAGGTTTAATGAAAAAACAGTTTCGTATGTTTTGTTGCCATGCTTTTCATATTGCTGTCAACTTGTGAAATTACTTTAAAGGAGACACACACACACATTTTTTTTAAAATATTATAGATTTAATAATCATAATAATAAAATATAATTAATAATTCAAGTAAAATAGACACTTAATTTTATTTTCTCATCAAACTACTTGCAATTCCATCATGAATTAAATACATACTTGAAGGCCTTTATGATCCCTCACTGTTTGATTGAGGAACAATATTTGGTAAAATATCATCAGTAACAACATCTGTGATCCATATTGAGTTTCAGGATCTTTATCTATATGTTGTAGAGATATCATTCCAATACCAATTTTTGTTGCAAGATTTTGATCCATAATCAATTGAAAAGCAATAGGTTTATGGAGTGAAATGAAGTCACGCGTCTTTCCCTTTCATCAGGGCTGATCTCTATCTACACATTTTTTATTTTTTAAAATGAGTCGGCCCAGCCAAGTTGGACTAAAGACCCAACTCTGTTGGACTTGGGTTAGCCAAGAGCAGGTCCATCCAAAGAGTTAAAAAAGCAACACGGGATTCTGCATTATCCATGCATTGTTCACGTAACACGTGAACAATACAAGGGTTGTCGACCATCAGTGACGAGAGGCTCACCTGTCAATGTCACAAGGTAGAGAAAGTTGAGGTAGTTTTTCTTATGGTGGCGGCGTCGAAAATGGTAGTCTATGGTGGTCGAGAGCAGCGTTGGAAGGTTATTGTTGTTATTGCTATTGCGTGATGCCGGAGCTGTGGGAGAAGACTGAATGGTGCAAATGCTGTCGGTGAAGAGGAGCGGTTCCTGGTGCTTATCGGTGACTGCTGAGGAGAGAGAGAGAGTTGCATCCATGAAAGCTGGTGGTGGTCCTACCGAAACCAAGGGTGGTGGTTGGTCAATGATTATGCTACAATTTTTTTTACATTGTGTCATTGTCTTCTTCCTCTCCGTTATGTTTTTATTTTTGCAAAATCATCTTCGCCTATGTTAATATTATGTTTGTTTGTATTTTACATGGACTGTGTTCGAGCAAAAAGCATCTAAAAGATGCTTTTCGTAAACTGCAGTTCAACTGCAATTTTTGAGAGGACCCAGAATACTGTACAAAAATGTGGTCCAAAAGTTTAACCAAATAGTTTGGCTTTGCGATGAGCTTAACCGTAGAAGCTAACACAGAGCAAAACACCCACCTAGTGTTTCAATTTATAGAAGCAGTCATCCATCAATATCAAAAGGACTACATCCAAGTATAGAGGTGTGGAAAGAATAGCAAGTAAGGTTGGCAAGATGCACATTTGAATAGTAAGCAGGTGGGTGACAATTTTTAACCGGGCAAGGAGTTGAGTGTAGCAAACAATCCAAATAGATGAAGCTTTTGGTGGTTTAGTGGAGTGAGTACATGATATTTATAGCAAGGCAATCTGTCATCCTTGACTGGATTGTCACATTTATATAAACAAGGAAGGAGGTTCCCTACTTTAGGCTAAATTACTGTAATTTGTTAGGAAAAACTAAAATAATCTAAGCTTTTCTGTGATGAATACAGCTCTATTCGAGCCAACAAAATCAATCATCTTCATGTAGTATGAGACTCGCGATGCAATGATCTCGTTGTCATCTCACTTAATTGACAACTTGGATCCATGTCAAAACAAGAAAGTAGCATTCTCTGATTAATATTAGAAGTAAATCTAACACTTACATATATTTCACTTTAAAATAAAAAACAGAACAAACTTTGAAATTAAAGAACAGAAATGTTTCTTGCTCTCTTTCTCCCTGAATACTTTTCTCTCTATCTTTCTTGAATGGCAGGGAAGGTTACATTTATAGATCAATGAGCTGCTACACTGAATGCCAGCTCATTGATTTAGTGCAGGTGCTGAGCATTACGGCTGGCTAATAATTGGTAACAAACCCATATTATTGGTTGCCAGGTGTTCGAAATAATGCCTGGTCTCCAAAGCTTATTCTTCAATTCCCTTCATCTTAACATGCCCCCTCAAGCTGTGATGTGGTGAGTGTACAACAGCCAGCTTGTCCTTGAGTGTATGGAATTGGGAGATTGTAAGTGGCTTGGTGAGTATGTCAGCAACCTGTTCTTCAGAGGGTATATATCTGACTTCTATTTCTTTACTCAAAACCTTATCCCTTATGTAGTGGATGTCAATTTCGATGTGCTTTGTTCTTGAGTGAAAAACTAGATTTGCTGCAAGTTAACCTGCTCCTAGGTTGTCACCAAATCATTGCTGGTTGATTTGGATGTATTCCAATTTCAGAAAGCAATGAGTTTATCCACATAATATCAGTGCTGGCTTGAGCAAGGGCTCTGTACTCGGCTTCAGTGCTTGATCTTGCTACTGATTTTTGCTTCCTTGAGCTCCAGCTGATTAGATTTCCTCCCAGGTATACACAGTAGCCAGTGGTTGACCTTCGATCGTCCAAGGAACTAGCCCAATCAGAGTCACAGAAGCTTTCATTGGTCATGGCAGATGCACTGGTGAATTTGATTCCTTCACCAACAGAGCCAGCTAGGTAACGTAAGATGCGTTTACAGGCTTGCCAATGGTTTTGAGTTGGGGCTTGCAAAAACTGGCTTAATTTGTTGACAGGAAAGGCTATGTCTAGTCGACTAAGTGTAAGGTATTGTAGTGCCCCTATTGTGCTTCTATATAGGGTGACATTTTCAAATGGTGCAGTGTCTTTCAGATGGAGTTTGTTGCTTTGGTTCATAGGTGAAGGACAAGGGTTGGCCTCAAGCATGTTTGTTCTCTTGAGCAGATCCATGGTGTACTTGGCTTGTGACAAGTGAATTTCATTTGGCCCCCTAGTTGTCTCAATGCCAAGGAAGTAGGTGACTGAACCGAGAGTTTTCAAGGCAAACTGAGATTGGAGATTGGAGATGATGTGTTGCACTGTGGAGGAATTGTTCCATGTAAGGAGGATGTCATCGACATAAACAAGAGCAAACATAAGGGCATTTCCAGTGTTGTAAATGAACAGAGAGGTGTCAGATGTGGAGTTCTTAAAACCAAGCTTGAGAAGAGTGTTCTGTAGTCTTTCAAACCAGGCACGAGGGGCCTGTTTGAGGACATAGAGAGCACGATGAAGTTTGCACACAGCTGATGGATGAGCAGAGTTGATGTAACCTAGGGGTTGCTCCATAAAGACCTCTTCAGTAAGAATGTCATTCAAGAAGGCATTGTTTATGTCAATTTGCTGAACATCCCAGTTGTAGGTGACAATAAGAGTTAAAATAACTCTGATGGTGGAAGGCTTGACGACATGGCTGAATGTCTCAAAGAAGTCTATGCCAGGTTGTTGTTGAAATCCCTTCGCCACAAGTCTGGCTTTGTGGCGTTGGACAAAGCCATCAGGATTAAACTTGACCCTGAAAATCCACTTGTTATCAACAATGTGCATGGAGGGATGGTGTGGAACCAGATCCCAGGTATGATTCTTTATCAAGGCCATGTATTATGCATCCATTGTTGCCTTCCAGGATGGGTGTTTGAGAGCTTCTTGAACTGACTCCGGAGTGGTTGTGTTGTAGGCAGGAGCTTGGGGATTACGAAGGAAGGTTGCAAGGTAAGTTTTGGGTTTGAAAACCCCAGCCTTTGATCTGGTTATCATAGGGTGGGTGGGTAAGGGAGGCTGTGTTGGGTATGTTATGGGTAATAGGGGAGATGGTGGTTGTGGGGCAGTGAGTGGGGTAGGGGAAGCAGAAGGTGAAGGCATGGGTGAGGCAGAGGATATATGTTGCGAAGGTTGCTCCAAATTGTAGAAGTGAAGGACTTGGATCATCTGCAGATGGATCGTGAGAAGTGACCTGCATAGTGTTAGATAGAAATGGGAGCCAGTGGCAATGCTGAATAACTTGTGTGGGAGACTGAAAATTGGACACATTAGCAGGAGAGTTAAGGAACCCAAAAGCAAAAGGGAATTCAGCTTCATTAAATGTGACACTACGGGCAATGTAGACTTTACCAGAGGGATGTAAACATTGATACCCTTTATGGTTGGGACTATAACCAATGAACACACATTTGGTGGACCTGAAATTTAATTTGTGTTGATTGTAGTCTCGGAGATGGGGAAAGCAAGCACAGCCAAACACTTTTAGGAAGTGAAGATTGGGTTTTTTATGCAACAGGACCTCAATGGGTGATTTGTGGTGTAGGGTTGGAGTTGATAGATGATTGATAAGGAAGGTGGATGTAGTGAAGGCTTTCCACCAGTACTACAGAGGCATGCTTGCTTGGGTGAGTAAGGTAAGCCCCATTTCGATAATATGTCTGTGTTTTCTTTCTGATTTCCCATTTTGAGAATGAGTGTGTGGACATGGGTGTTGAAAGTGGATGCCGAGAGAGGCTAGGGTGGGTGTAAGGCTTCTGTACTCTCCTCCCCAATCTGATTGAAGTGTTTTTATCTTGGTTTCAAATTTTCTTTCAACCATGGTTTGAAACTTGATGAATGTGTCTTTTACTTCAGATTTTAGCCTTAAAGGATATATCCAGGTAAAGTTGTTGAAATCATCCACAAACTCAACATAATATTGATAGCCATCTTGTGACAGAATAGGAGAAGGCCCCCACACATCTGAGTACACTAGTTCAAGGGGTTTTTGAGTGGTTTTGATTGATGAATTAAGGTGAACATGTTTTGATTTTCCCATGTGACAAGCATCACAGAAAGTAGGACTATGTGTAAGAGACAAATTTTCATTTTTCAACATATGTTTCATTACATTAAAACTTGGGTGACCAAGTCTCATGTGCCATAAATCAAACTTGAAACATTGTGATGTTTTGGCAAATAAAGACTGAATAGAAGATTGGAAATAGATGGACTTTACTGGACTGGTTGACACGGAATTGAACTTGGAATGAAAACTAAAATTTTTGAATGCAACATGATGTATCCGCAGTTGATACAAGCCTTCACTTAGTACTCCCCGAAGCAACTCCTTCATAACACGATCCTTCACAATGCAGCAGGTGTCATGAAATTCAACAAATATAGGATTGTCTCTTGTTAGTCTAGCAATTGATAAAAGATTTTTGGCAATTTGAGGAACACACAATATATTGTTCAAAGTAAGGGATAGTTTTGTAGTGAGGTTATGAAGAAGGTTATGTCCAAAATGAGTAATAGGAAGACATTGTCCATTACCTATGAGTAGGTGATGTTTACCTTTGTATTCAACCCTTTTTTGCAGGTTCAAAGGGTCTGCAGTAATGTGACTGGTGGCTCCACTATCCAGGTACCATGCATCATCTGGGTTTGTGTCATTTGAGTTTGCATAGAATGCTTGCTGATTGTTGGATTGTTGCTGTCCAGGGAAGGAGGTGCTTGGGTGTTGTCCTTGATATGAGATATCAAAACGATGGTAACATTTTAGAGCTACATGGCCGAGTCTGTTACATAGCTGACACAATGGGCGATTTCCTCTACCCCATCTTCCTCTGCCACGACCTCTTCCAGAGGTGAAATTGTTGCGACCAAAGGAGTTGGAGGAGTTACTGTTATGGCTTTGAAGACTTACTGATCTGCGAAACTGGGCTGCTAAATTTGCACTTGGCATAGGATTAAGTGGCATAGTATGATTATCAGAGGACATTGGATGGTTGAGCTGCTTAAGACGCATTTCCTGACTTTGGAGCATGTACTGGACCTCTTGAAGGGTGATTTGGTCATGGCGAGAGGTGAGATTGACTACTATTGAGTCGTAGTCTTGACCAAGGCCACCAAGGATGTACAAAATGAGATCATCATCTGGGATGAGTTGGCCAGCTGAGGCTAATGCTTCAGCAAGGGACCTCATTCTCAGCATATAATCATGAATGGACAGGTTACCCTTTTTAAGTGACTGAAGCTGAAAACATAGCTGAAGGGTGCGAGCCTTGGAGTGGGTGGTAAAGAGGTTTTCAAGGGTGTTCCAAACCTCTTGAGAGGTATTGTACCTGACTATGTGTCCAAACATTGACTCATAGATTGAGTTCAGCAGCCAACTCATGATGGATTGGTCCATTCTTGTCCACAGAGTGAAGCCAGAATTTACTTGCCTGGATGAAGTGATGGAAGTATCACTGGTGCTTGGTTCTGAGAATTGTGAGGGACAAGTTATGGTTCCGAGAACATAACCTTCAAGGTCATGAGCATGCAGAGCTGGTAAGACTTGGGAGCGCCAAAAGGAATAGTTAGCTCTATCTAATTTGATTGTAAGAGGAACTAGATTTTGAAAAATAGAAGAGTATAAAGAAAGGGCTGAGACTGATTGGGTTGTTTGTGTGCTGGTGACCGATGTTTCATTTTGAGAGAGAGTTATTGGTGAGGATGCCATGGATGTTAGTCACTGGCTCTGATACCAACTTTAAAATAAACAACAAAACAAACTTTGAAATTAAAGAACAGAAATGTTTCTTGCTCTCTTTCTCCCTGAATACTTTTTTCTCTATCTTTCTTGAATGGCAGGGAAGGTTACATTTATAGATCAATGGGCTGCTACACTGAATGCCAGCTCATTGATTTAGTACATAACAGAAATATATTCTCTAGGTACATAGCAGAAAACTTTTCCATGGTGCAGGTGCAGGCACAGGTGCTGAGCATTACGGCTAGCCAACAATTGGTAACAAACCCATATTGTTGGCTGCCAGGTGTTCGAAATAATGTCTGGTCTCCAAAACTTATTCTTCAATTCCCTTCATCTTAACAATTTCAATCCGAAACAAACAATACAGGAAACAAATTCCAGAAGGGTTGTGTTCAAGACGATTGATCGGCCAGGCAGTACTTCAAGCAAAAGTTGAAACCTTTTCTTATGGGATTACCGGATTATCATATTACAAAACATGAGCAGAGCATACATGAACTTAGTTGATTAGCATAAAAGTATGTAGTTGTATCAACATTATAACTACTAGCTTGTATGAATATTTTGCCTATTAATTTCTTGTTGCTCCCTCAGCACAGGAAAAGAGTGATCGTCTAAACAAAAGCACATAAAAAGATTTCAACAATTTTAATGGAATATGAATAGGATTTTCTCCCGCACTAGTAACAACTGCCTGCAGCTGGTGCAACAGAACTGGATGCATACTGCCTGTCGACAACCTCAATCAGTTTGTTGGCTATTGCACTAGCATAAACACAAGATCCCTCATTTATCTGCAGCATTTTAAGTACATGTCTCCATAAAAAAACCTCATTTTTTAGTTTATTGGCTAAAAATTAATTAAAATTGAAAGATGGAGGTTTATAAATGGAAACTAACCTTGGTGTTAAATAAAAAGCTGTAGTAATCACCTATAAGGCCACCACCAGCATGGTGGAGATCAAGCTGGAGCTCGTCAAGGACTTTGGAGACATATAACAAGCAATCAACTTTCTTTATCCGAATCAGTTTGATTGTAACTTCGTCTTCGATTAGGCGAACATCTACCTCGGTGTCCTTGGACTTCCTCTGAAGCCAAGAACTTCTTAATGATCCATTACTGTATGCTGACTGATCTGGTTCAACCTTCATGTTAGAATTATCAAGAAAGTCTGCCCCGCCATCTTTTTCAGTCTTGTGCCTTTTGATTCTCTCTCTACAGCATCTCTTCTTCTCAACCAGTAATTTTTGCTCCTGAACTGTTCGAAGAAGTTCTTTGATATAATCAATTGCTTCTCCCACCACAGAGGCCCTATCATTCTACCACACCAAACAATGGATAATTAGCATCCAAAAATATGAACAGGATCATTAAGAAGAAAATGACACCAAATAATAATGATTAATATAAATGGTAATCAAGCAAATATAATAGAGTTGATCATATGATATTGATTAGTACCTTGGAAGGATTTGGAACCAATTTCCTCAAGGCAGCGTACTTTCCATTCAAGTGTTCTCTCCTTTGGCGTTCCGTAGCGAAATGCTTAGTAACTTTGCCAATCTTCCTAATCCCCTTACCAACGCAAGCTACAGTAGTAAACTCAAAAACCCCATCTTCATGATCCCCATCTTGGTAACTAAGGCCTCCACCACTTATTCCATCAACATGATCATCCCCTTGGTCTCCACCGAACAAGGGCGTGGGCAAATTATAGCCATGCGGGGATAAGGACTGAACCAATTTCCTAAACAAATGAGGTTGTGGAGCAAACGGGTATGAGTCGAAACGCACAGATGTGCTGTCCACCCCCATAAAACCCAAAGGAGCCTTATGGGTTGAGTTTGTAAAGGAAATTGATGAATTAGGAAGCAAAGTAGATGTTGATGTGCATCTGGGCAAGTTGAAAAGATTAAGAAGATCAGGTGGCAAGGAGGTTAGTGTATTAACAGTAGCATCAAAGCTACTATTTTGATTAAGTCCCTGATGCATCTCTTGGAATTGAATGATATTAGGATCCCAATTGGAGGAAAGGTCATATGATAGGAGTTGAGTAGCGTACTGTTGCATTAAATGGTCGTTGATGCTGTTGTTGTTGAAAGCCATGTGATTTTGAAGTTGGAATTCTTCCATAGAAATAGGAGCAGCAACAGATTCTTCTTGGGGGTAATGATTCATGGAGAACTCTTCCATGGATAGTTTGAGATGTTCTTCAAAGCTATTTGTGGTACTGTTTCCTGCCATGAGCGGTAAAGCATGGGAAAACCCTTTATCAATCGCAACACCTTCTGCCATGGAGTTGTTGGGTTCAAAGCAAGCTGTCTCTACATGCATATTTGGCATGACAATCTACCTTCTCCTGTAATGCTTGTTAGAACAAAAAATGAGACACCCAGAAAGAAATGGGGAAAAAAAACTGAGTTCATGATGAAAAATAAAACCCCAAAAAAGAATTTACACTACTAGCTAGCACTTCATTGAAGAACTTACAAAAAAAAGAAGCTTGCACAGCTAGTTAAGAGAGATCCTCCGTAGAGGAGGGGGAAAGGAGGGGGAAAGGAGGAGAAAGGGAATCGAAAGTTGTAACTGAACACTATATATTATATACAAATATTTATAAAATAATTATAATAAAATGGGTTTAAGTAAGTATTGTTGGGGGAGGGGGTTATTTAAGGAGAAATCTTCATCAGGATTGTTAACTACTTTTCAGGTGATGATTTCCTTCCTTTTTTTCTGTCACGGAAGGCAAGCAGGTTGTTACTAAGATTCCCCACATATGGATCCTACTCATTATCTGATCATGAGTTTTTTTTTTACCCATAATAAGATGGATGGAGTATTTATGAAAAGCGTATTAGGTTTTGTCGTAGCTTCCTCACATATCTATGCTTTATTATTAAAAATATTTCAAATTTTGGTTTTGACATAAATATGATAATTTAAAGTTTGAAGAATATAATATTTCATATGGGATGCTTGTGCTCGGCATATTTATACAATTTAACTTTATTTTTTATTTATTTATCGAAAGCCAAAGTTGGTTGAGATAAATCGTTTCATGGACGTAAATATTCAGGTAAGAAAAAAAGAAAAATAGAAAGTTTAATATAAATTCACGCGAATTGTGGGCATCGAGGGTAGATTAAAGGTGTGTTCAGGCTACTACACATAACACGTGTGTGTTGTCCCTCCATAATTCAATAAACATTCCACCTCTTCCATGCAAATCACCACCTCAAGCTAACTTCTGCAACCCTTTCTTTCAGTTTCATGAATGTACATTTTTTTGAATTATTCTTAGAATAAATTTAAGTTGATTAGCGTATGAATTGGTTTGAATATATTTTATACAAAAAGAATTCCAATCCCGTAGATTAGCTCGTAAAGGGATTGATGCGTGGCTTCTTTTTATTTTATTACCATGAATTGAAAAATATAATGATTGTCAATATCCAGAAATTGAAATGATGAAAAATAAAACACAACACAGCAAATAAAAACTTAAGCATGTCCTGGGAATGAAATTGAAAAGATAATAATTAGGGATCAACCAATGAAATTAAAAATCAAAATATCATGGCACATGTATAAATTATAAGTCAGAAAGCCATTCAAATATATGAACCACACTAAATCCACTAAGAAATTTATCTTAGTCAATGCGTGTTAAGGATATTAATATATTCTCTAACCATTATCAATCAAGTACCCTTCAAATTTCTAAGAAAAACTAAATTATTCAGTGAGTTCAGAGATTAGTTGTGGTGCGTATAAGCTGGACCGGACATCCGGTTATTAAAAAAAAAATTCCAAAGTAGGGAAAAAAAAGTGCAAACCCATCTAACTTAATTATCAAGGCCTCTTTGGTAATAATGTAACAGTAACAGTCTGTTAATCACTAATCAAAGGCACGAGTAATATATATAGAAATTAATTAAAAAGGAAAGGTAAGAAGATGTCTGTCATTATTTGATATAGATCGGGATTTTTGTTTCCTGCGGTGGTCCTAAATCCTAATAGTGATCCTTCGCTGGTGTTTTCGTACGATCTGTTCAGGGAACTGTAAATCCTGCGACAGGGGAACAGCTAACCCTGTCCCATGTTCCTGAGAGTTTCAGATTTTTCCTGTGCAGACAATTATTTTTTCCTTAAAGAGAACACATGTCATAAACATAAGAACAAATCAATGTCGTGAAGCTCGGATCTAGCCAGGCCAGGATGTTTTACTTAACTTAAAACTTGGTCTGTTCATGTAGAATATGCAATTAAACTCGTAGATGGTTCCCAATACCTACGAGGTTGCTGGCAAATACGTTTCTCTGTGGCTTCTGTAGGGAAAAAAGATGGTAATAATGAATCCCTAAAAGCCAGTTCTAAAGGCATCGAACCGGGTAGTTTGCAGGAGGCAAGCTTGTTGCGTGCTGCGGAACCGTACAAATCCCAGGAAAAATTCAGTCTTTTACTGTTGATTGAATAGCATCCATTAGATTTGGTTCGTTTAATGCACATCGTTGGATCAAAATAGCAGTGCATAACTTGTTAATTGTCCACCTAAACCTGAAGGTTGGCTGTATCGTTTCAATTTCGAAATAATATTATTTCTTTATTTTATATCACAATACCAAAAAATCTAAAAACACAAAATAAAATTATTTTGTTAAAAAACAGGATGTAAATATTTTAATAATTTCGCACAACCAAATTAGAAGGTATCTTTCTGCTGTTTTGGATTTTCTATAAAATGAACTGGCAAGTCTAGAGTACAGTTAAACGGGCCCAGTTCATGCGGAGCTGGCCCGTTGAAGGACCCAGGAAAGGCTTCTGCACAAATAAAATAAGTAGTGTAAAGTAATTTATTCTCTTTATTATCTGAAATTCAACTACAGTGATTGCTATTCCTATCTAGTAAATAACTCAATAAAATTAGTCGAGCACGAATATCTAAAAAATTAATAGCATATCAACCAAAATTATGGCAATCCATCCCAAAATTAAAAAAAAATTCTCGTAGCCATGCAGAAAAACACCCCACGGTGCTGGTAATGATGGCCTTTAGAACCCCAAGGGTTGGCCTAGCAGTATGAGCCTGGGACAGGGAGTGCTACTGTCAGGTGCAAATAAATTTTGGGGTCATTGGACTTAAACGAATTCTATGAATTTTTGGGGTCATTGGACTTAAACGAATTCTATGAATTACTCGTGGTGTACTTGTGAAAAACCTAATTGCTAAGGTCTTGTGCACCCTCAAAATTAGTCAGTCCCAGCCTGAACACTCGGTGTTAATCCAAAACAAAAATGATGCCTTTAGTTTATTTTTTATTTTTAATTTAAGTTACTGATATTGGGTAGGTGGTGTTAAGGTTCCTCTCTTCCAGTTATTGACCTCTAATTACATGATTTGCCGGTCAAATTGAAATGAGTGCAGAGCATGAAGTCTTCCCCCTGGTACTTCATTTCTTTTATTTTAACCAGTCCCCTACCGCCAGGTGGAATCGTTGAATCTCCGAAGCCACCTCTGTTGAAGCAGAAGATGACAGGTCCAACACTCCAAATACTTGACGAGAAGAAGTCGCCAGCAGAGCATAGAATAAAGGGGAAAAAAACATTTTTTTCTATAGCTAGTTCCATACATGAAGAGTCATGATCGACAAAACGCGTGTAAGAATACCAAGAAGAATAGAAGATTCATAAACTAAAAGCCAAAATATATTAGTTACAGAAAAGAATCAAAGTACGAGAAGGGGAAGCTCTGTCTCCAAAATGGCAATACATGCCTAGATCCAAAAGGGAATCCATGGCATCATTCCCGATCTGGAAGCACTGACACTCATAAATCACCCTGTGATTTCCCATCTCGCTGGCTGTAATAATTTGCTAGATCACAGTGATTTGCCACACCCCCATCAAAACTCTACTCGCAAAAGCAGAAAGTAATAAGTAATCCACACGCCAAGAAAATAAGAAAAAACGCTCATCGTAGGAAGCTGGAATAGGTCACTCTACTTCCAGGGCCTCACAATGAGAAGCACCACAAGTAAGATGATCATCAATATAATAATGGCATAACAAGTCCATTTCCTGGTATTTTTCTGAAGTTTCCTGGCTTTCTGCAGCTGCTGGGCGCCGCCTCGCACGAAAGAATTAGCTCTTTGCATGTTGCTCTCAATGTCATCCAATTGCTCACCCTGATGCTGGACCATCACTGCCATGTCCAAGAACACTTGGTGAAGCTCCTTTAGATTATTTTCCAAATCTTTCACAGCGTCATGCCTTTCCTGAATTTCACTAATAGTGTCCAAAATCCTGCCTCTCCCTTGTTGTTGGATTGCTTTCTGGAGAAATGTTTCGCTCTCACCTGTAGAGCAACAAAATTTTCAAATCATAAGAACATGGCACCAAATTTATCCCAATCTTGAAGGTCTTGAATTCAAAATCCCAGAAACCATTGAAAATTTATTTGAATGGACTCCGTTCATTAGCTGGTTGAGTGACTAGAATCTAATCCCACGAACAATATCATAGACAAAAACTAAACGAAAAGGTTTGAGTTTGTATATTCTCCCTTGTTCCAATTATTGAAATTCATTTTTATACCAAGAATACCATGCAAATACGTTTTGTCTTTTTAGCCATATATCTAAGGTCAACGCTTTTAAGTTCTTTTATCGAATACCGAAATCGATCCCAAAAATGAATCACTAACCTGTAGAGATCAAGAGATCGATAGTCTTTTCATCAGGATTTTCCCCAGTCACAGTAAAGTACCTCCTCTGCACAGTCTCTCTATACTCGGTCGATATCTTCTGCCTCAACCCATTAAAACCATCCATCAAATCCTTCAACTTCTTCCTCAACCCGCTCACCACCGAAGTCCTGGTCCTATCCGAAGAAGACCCCACCCCACACCCTGGAAGATTCCGGCTCGCTTCGTTAGACCGGTCCACGGCCTCTAGCCGGACCTTGATCAGCTTTGCCTTCTTCAAAGCTAGAGCAACATCGGCATCCATCTTGGACCTCAAGTCCTTGACAGCCCTAGCGTTGTGCAGAGTCTTACTTTGCTCATGTGAAGACTGAAGATTCTCATTAAGCTTCTCTAGCTCTTTCAGCTCATCTTTGACGGAATCTACATCTTCAAAGAACTTGTCAAGGTTCCCTCCGGTGGATGGCGCTTCAGACATCTCAATTACATGGTCAGCCGGGGGGGCTTCTTCTCTGCGAAAGCGAGAGATGGAGCTGGAGAGGAGATCATTCATGTTTTACAGAGGGGATTTCAAGATTACTATGAATTCAAGATATAAAAATGAGAGAAAAGAGAGAATTTTTATAGAAGGAATGGTTTTGCACAAGGTTTTCAAGGGGTATGGATATATTGGAGGCTGGCTGGCTGGCTGGACTGGTCAAAGTTCACTAGGTCAACTTCAACAACGATTTGCACTCTCTTAAGGTGGAGAAGAAGCTGAGAAATGTACAATTTAATTTATTAGCGATATAGACATGGAGTAAGGGAAGGTTTATCATGCCTCTATGAATTTTCTTCCTTGGCAACTTTCCTGGAAAGTGAAATACGTAAAGAGAGAGCCAGAGAGAGAATGTGTCTTACGGAGTAAAGGATTTTTAAATAGGTGCAAAACGTGTGGATTTTTTTAATTATTGTTATTATTATTAATATTTTTTGTTTTGAGGAGGGAGGAGACCTGGTCGCATTGATTTGTAGTTATCTAATCTGTTTATGGTCACTCCTTCTAGAAAAAAGTATAAAAAATATGATAGAAAATTCGAATAATGATTAACAAATATGATTGGGAAAAAAGGATGAATCCATCAAATGATCCCCTTGTACTTCTTCATTTGATCAGCACACGAGCTAATATACCCTTTTGGATTTATTCGTGTCAGCGGGTTTTGGGAATTCATTTGGAAAATACTTTTAAAAATTAATTTTTATTTTATTTTAAATCAAAAATTATGATGTTCTTAAAGTATTTTGATATATTACTCTTAAAAATATCATTTTTAAATAAAAAATACTTTTAAAAATAACTGCATTCTCAAATAAACATAAATGATTAAAACAAACCACGGCAAGAGCCTGATTAATAGTTGCTTTGGAAAGAGCATCGCTTCATCGGCGAATAATAAATAAGAAATTGAAGGCCCCTCTCGGTTAAAAAGGTTCGAGTTTTTGACCATTCCAAATAATTGAAGAAAATAACTCGATCGTAGGCTTCAGCTAAATCCATCTTCAGAACAGAACCCTTCCTTTCTGACGTTTTCTACTCTTCCGGATAGTGTGAAGATACCTCGAACCACAGGAATTTATTTGACTATAAAGGCCATCAACATTAATTATAGTCACCACTTAATTGAGCTTTCATATTTATAATTTCTTGGGTCTATGCTAGAGTTATTGCATCACCACCAATCCTAGACAAACCATGGCATGTGATGCTTATTGGTCCCTTGAGTGTAACTTAGGATCAGAATAAACTTCATAATAGAGAGGTTAACTTATTTAGGTTTATTATTCAAGTATAGCTCTAGAATTTAAACTTTCATCACTGGAACTAAGCATGCCGACATGTTAGTTTTTTAGTTTGATAATTGAAATGTCTAATCTAGCACTAAGAAACTCATTACTTCATTACAAGTGATATCATTGACAATATCAAAATTGGTGCTACCATAATAACATAACAATCCTTAGACCCTAACATAATCAACATAGCCATAATTCATAAAATTTATTCCTAAACAACATTATTTATTAACTTGGTCGGTATAATTTTAAGATAAAATAATAATATATTGTTAATTTAACTAAAATCAACAAATCCCGAAAGTGACAAAAAAAAAAACCACAACCATAAGATAATCAACAAAACCGTAATTCATCAATTTCTTCCTAAATAATGTAATCTATCAACCAAATGGTGTTTTATAGTTAATTAATATAAGTTATGTTAATTTAATTAAAACCAGCAAAACCCTAAACTAACAACAACAAAAAAAAACAATATAACCCTAACCCCTAACATAATCACAAATTAGCAAAACAATAAAATAATAAAAGAGAAAGATGGATTATACCAGAAATTAATGAAAAAAAGATAATGTGCGAGTGTGAGTGGTGGTGATAACTATGATACTAGTAGTCATGAAAATAACACAATGGAAAGCAAAAGGTGTTTAATCACCGTAGAGAGTGAGAGAGTTGTATCATGGTGGAGATAGAGATCAAGAGACGGGAAAGTAAGGGAAACATGGGAGGAGTCAAAGAGAGAAGAAAAAAAAAAAAGGTAACGAGAACGAAAAGGGTTATAGGCAATTTTAATTCAAATGGACGTGCAAGCCGCACCTACACATCTAGGTGAGGAACGTATATGCAACCTGAACGTCGTACAGTTTATGCTATTTTATAGAATTATTTTTTCCAATGCTCTTTTATATATATATATATATATATATATATATATATATATATAGATCTTCCTTGAAAACTAACAAATGCAAGTAGTTCGAAACAAACTACCAGTACTCTTTAAAAAGCATAAGCAAGGAATAGTAGATAACATCAATGCAATTGTTGGGGTAATAATTCCAGCTAGATTCAAAAGAATGCATGCCAAACATTCTTTTCTATAGAATAATAATAGTTGTTAATGGCACAATAATCTAATCATAAGGCAAGGATTGAATGGTCAAAGCATTTTAATGGTAGACCAGTTAGCTGAATCAGCTGTTTATCAATGGACACATCCGTTATTTATTAAGTAATTTTTCTATTTTTTAGCAAAATAAATTCATAGAATATGAAAAGTCAACAGTCCAATTGTTTCTCATTTCCATTCCCTGTTATTTCCAATGACCAAAAGAATGTCGCATGTTGAGTACATGATTAACTCTCTTTTCTATTTCTATTTTGTGAAAAAAAATTAATAAAAAATACATCGATGGAATTAATTTACAAGCCAAAGTTGCAAAAATAACTACAATAGGGGGCCCTCTGTAACACCTAAAACAACAAAGCTAGGCGCGCAAACCCGAATCAATCTGATGGGAGAACAGTAAGGTAGCAAGGATATCCCAGGCTTGTCCCTGAAGACTGTACTCTCTCTCCTACTTTTTCATGATCATCAACTGGTTGAAGATTCCAATTCAAAACATAGTTTGACAAATCATATATACCAGGGGAGAACACGCATATTTGAAGAGGAATTTCAGTTGTGGATAACGGCTTGAGTTGGACTCTGGTTGAGCTTGACCCAGACCAGATGAATGCAGAGACACTTTCTGGTAATGGTGACTTTCTAACATGGTTTCTGAGTGCATCAGATTCCATTTTATTGTCCTTCGCTAGAGACACTTCATGCCACCCAACTTGGTTTCCGGAAGTTTCGTCCCTCAACTGATCACTAATGCTGGTGGAATCGAGGGTCTTCATGACTATCGATGCGCGAGCATTTGATGAGTTGTAGATAGTCATCCTAAAATTTATTTCGCAAAACGAAGTGGTAGAGAAGTCGTGATGTCTGGTTCGAGGTGCATCAACTACCCATGATATTGGACTTGTGCTCGCAGTGCTGTGAACAGAAATAATAGTTAACAGCTAGATGATTGAGGAAGGAACAGAAAAACAGAGCAGCCACTGCAAACCAGAAGCACTTTTGTATATTCTTGCCTGCAATGACATGCATGATGAGAAAAGACATGATGAGCGTCTGAAACTCCAGGCTCTGCATTGTTTTTAAGTGGCCGAGATATCAAAATAAAGTCCACTGAATTTTCAGCTTCCTGATACATGCAGAAACAGAAGGTTCAAAAATTAAGCATTAAAGGCAATGCAAGGAAATAAGATGACTGGTCACAACCAAACATAAAATATTAACTGCCACTATTGTTGCTTACTTGCAACTTTGATTAAACAGAGTAACCAAAACAAAATCGTATGGATATCCAAAATTGTCACTCGGAATTTTGATCCAAAAAAATAAGGTGCAGCTGTGTTTGTGGTCTAGGTGGTGATAGTGATGAAAATGCTGATGGCACAAAAAACAAACACCGCATTTGATTGTCATTCGGATATTACCAACCTGATTAGAAATCCCATGCTGCAACCTTTCACAATCGTGGAAATCAGCCAAAGGTGAGTTAGATGTATCAAAAGGAGCTCCTTTGCAACCATCAGGAACCAAACTTACATTGCTTCCAATGTGAGGGAAAAGAGATGAGGTACTTTCTTCAGTACTTGATGATTTCCTACAACTCTGAAGATAAAGAATAATTTATTTGATCAGCTTAAAATACAGAACATAATTAGGTGAAATTTAAAGGGCCATGAAAACGAATTTATAGGGCATTGGGAAAACACAATAGGAAATACTATTCATGTAAGCACATCAAGTTTCGCACTAAACAACAAAACAAGGAAATAGAAGATGATCGGAAGAAAGAAACATTTAACCTGCGAGATGGGAAGAGGTAAAAGATTGAAAGGCAAGGGAAGGGAAATTTCAAAAATGCTTAACCTGAAAATGCAGATTCTTGTACCAACCTTGAGCACAAAGAAACATGAAAATGCTTGGCCAGCGATTAAAGATTGTGAAGGGAAGATTGCATCAATGGGTTGAAGCAGCGAAATTTCCCAGTGGCTTCCAATGGTTGATAGCTGATTAACCTGGATGCTCTCTGAATCAGTTTTGTTGACAATATCCATGTGCACAAGGAACTCTTGCAATCTTGATGGATAGGGACTGATTTTAAATGACACGTCCAACGATGGTAGTACCTATTGAAAAATATGAATTGCTTTAGATGAGTAGAAAGTATTTGATAAACAAAGAGAAATCACATGCATCACCAACTTAATGATAGTTGGTTCTTAACTGCTGAAAAAACAAACAGGAACAGTATCAGTATTATACTATCTGGACAATAGCATATATAGCACAAGTATAAATTATTCTGAATCCATCCATGACAATATTCATCCTGATATCAGAAAGAAAACCCATTCAATATTTTGCATTGATAGCTCTGGAAGCTTGGTATGATCTTATTAATAGGATTATAAATAGTAAGAAGCATGAAGAAAAGACAACAAATCTCCAATATTCAAGCACATACCTGCAAATTATAATGCATGCGTAGAGTTCGGTATCTCATGCCACTTGATAGATCTCCCATCTCATAGTATATTACTACTTGCAAGGAGATGTTTCCAGGAACAGCAGCCCGAAACCAAAGAGGCCACAATAGTAGATTTTCCCCTTGCACGGAGAGATCCTGAAATAGCAGGACAAAAGCAAGTATATAACTAAAAACAGCAAGATACCAATTTTATGTTATATGCCACAAACCAATGCATAAGGTGATCTTCTGACCTCTGGAAATAGAAAAACACCATTAGATGCTATTTTTGGATTAGCAGGTGGGCTAACATTTGTTTTCTTCTCTAAGCATGCAGGGAATTCTAAATCCAAATCTTCTTGTTTCCCAATATTTAGGAATCTAGGATGGCTGGTCTTCATTTTCAAATTCTGCCAAGAAAGATTATAAACAAAGTTAAAACAGAGAAGACACTAGAAGCACTCATTCATTAATGGATCTTACTAATAGACAGTATCTATGCTTGTATTTGCAGGAGTAATTAACAAAGCCTGACATATAGACAAGTTGGGTTCTTTCTTTCACTCAAAGTTACCATGGTAATTTGAGGCAGTCTAAAAGATTAAGAAACTTTAAACAAAAATTGTGGCAGTCTAAAGATTAACTTGAGAAAAGAAAAAGGCATTATCCAATTTGGGCACCATCAACTGAGGTCTTGGAATGGAAAATTTGGAAACTGTCCTCCCCTTTTAACATTTTTGGATGAAGTGGTTACTCTTACGAATCAAATCTGTGCCTCTAACAGCCGTAGCCAAAACGTTTTACAGAGTATAATATTAAGACTGAAATCATCAAATCAATCTTTCAAATGTCAACATGATTCAATTTTTCAAATCACAAGATTGCAATACAGTAGCTGGCAGGGTCACAGATACAAGAAGTATGCTACCCAATACTAGCAAACAAGTTACATCATTCATTAGGACACTAGAGTGATGGGAAAAAAGCTTACCTTTACAGAAAACTCTGATTGGTTCCTCAACTCCAAAACAAGATGCTGTAAATGTCCTGCATATGCCTTCTCAGGTAGTGCACGAATGAAGCCCTCAAGCCTGGGTAGACTCTGGACAAGAACGAATATTTACAAAAATTAACCTAAATAAATAAAAAAAAAGGGAGTGGGGGGGGTCTGCACCTTGATCACCATAAACTTCAAACAATTGCCAGGTGATTGCTTAGCTTTCCTTCTTCCCTTTGCAATTTTCTTTTTCCCATAATTAGCCCCGAAACTGTAAAAACCAACCACAGAACCTGACAAATTCCATCTGACGCCAACAATATTTAGAATGCCTTCTACTTTGGGAGTAACTGTTAGTTGCACCTGAAAGAAAAAAAGGATTGTCAAAACATGACTTCCAAAAATGGCGGTGACTATTGAGCAAAATATCTTAGGAGAACACTATATCAAAGAGAAGTATCTATGATTCTGGACTTTTAAAGACAGTAACTATGACTATTGAAATAGGGAAAGCAACTGGACTTTTAAAGAGTTTTGGTTTACACTATCTTCCATACTATATTCTGGTTTGAAGTATTTTCCAAATGGACTACCTATGACAAATACTCCATTTTGGTTTGCAATATTAAAGTTTTGAATTATCAAACTGCTGAAGAAGTGGCGGACAGAATGAATTCAAAGATTCAGGCCTTCCTCAAATGGCAGAACCTGTGCTTGCATAAGATTTTCTTTGATATGTACATTAAAAGACCATAGAAATGCATAAAAATATTATAATCGAACTTTGGACCGTATCATATCCAATTTCTCATTCAAAGAAATTAAAATCAAGGACTAGCTCCACCCAAAATTGGAATTCATTACAATATATTATAATGATAATTGCAAAATCATTCATTCTTGAAAAATCAAGATGAAAAGGAAGGAAAGAAAGAAAGAACTGCAACATTATTATATTTCTATTAGGGAAAAAATTGCAAAAAAAATGAAAGATCTAGTAAATCAACAATTGCATCGAATAGAAGGGAGAATATGTAATTTGAATTAATTTTAAAACCATATAGATGTGTCATAAGTATTTGAAGAAAAGATATGAATCTATAAGAAAACTGAAAGTAGTGACTGTTCTTGCATGCCTCAACGTCATTACTAGTTCCTATACCTTCTTACACAAACGGTCATTTTTGACAAATATATTTTCCAAAACAAAATAATTATTTGGATATCATCATTATAATACATTTGTTAACTTGATTTCTTCATGAATTTTTAAAGTGAGCAACACACGATAATATTTGATTGACCGGCAACAATACCAATTACAAAATTCATGCAATGAAATATTGCACAAAGGTACTGTACATATAGTGATGCACTTAATTCTCTCTTCCATATGCACCAGAAAACAGGGATAACCCACACCCTGACTCTATGAAGCTCAGAGGATTTCAAATGTGTCGAGTCACTGCAAATTCATTCAACAGTTCAAAGAAAGCACTCACCAAATAGGCTTCACCCCCTCCTAGAGAGATGTTGACCTCGGACAAGGAAAATGAGGAAGTGTCTGATATTATCTCTCTGCAGTGAGCAAGGAAAACTAGATTAGCAGTTGTAAGAATGATACTGAATCCAGGAGCACCATAGAAGGAAACTGGCTTGAAAACAAACAAAATTTAGGAAAAGATTGTGAAAAGGTTTGCACAAATACCTCAGGTTTTTATGTTCTTCATTGTTCCCGATTCCAGAAGTTGAGCAACTTACATCTGCGTCAACATTAAAATTGTGATAACCTGTTTTCTTTTTCCTATGAATTTACCCTCATTCAAATTGACAAAATAAGAAAGAGAAGGAAAGAACATTTAGAGATGAAATGCTTGTAACTCACCAGAATCCGTTTCATCTGATGTTGCAGAAAGCTCACATATCAAAGAAACACTAGAGATTGAGATAGGGATTTCCAGGGGGTTCTTAAATTCAATGGCGATCTTTATTGCTTCTGCAGTCACAATATCAAAGAATGTTATACCACTATAGGGAATAAAACAGGATAAGGCCCCTTGGTCCCTTCTTTTTTTGTGCGCCTGGTACTGATTAACAATCTTACATAATAAATAGCAATCAAAACCCTTTTTTTCCAATATTTCCTGCTCTCAGTAACAAACAAAACTAGACATGGACTCTCAACATATTTTTCATGTATTGGCGATAGAACAAAGCTCTTAAATAACTTGTGTGCATTATGAATCTGAGTCTTCATCAAAATTCAAGTCCAAAACTAACATGCAGTCACAAAATATTCTTCATGCACTGCAAGTATTACTCCCTACAAAACAAAGCTTTATATAACAAAATTCAAATCCAAACACCACATGAAGTGTCAGTGACAGAATTTAACAAACTGTGCGCTCTTCATGCACCGCAAGTATTATTCCCAACAAAACTCTCTATAACAAAATTCAAATCCAAACACTACATGAAGTGTATTTTATAAATTAAAGAAGATTTACATAGTTTTCCATTGAACAATATGACCTTCATACCTCCAGCCACGCAGATGTTTGATTCTTTATATTTTGGTAAAAGCTTTGATTGTAGTTCCAGCCAGTTAGTCCTGGCAGTAGGCAATGACGGGATCATCTCTTCCTCCAATGAACACCAGACACTTTCTTTAACACTGGTCTGGTATGTTAAAAAGGAAAGGTAGCATCAGCTATAATTGATCATCTAAACCACTTTCAGAATTCATAGTCTTCCAATTGAAGAGTCAATAAAACTATAACTATGACACTTTCTTTAACACTGGTCTGGTATGTTAAAAAGGAAAGGTAGCCACAGCTATAATTGATCGTCTAAAGTCTAAACCACTTTCAGAATTCAGAGTCTTCCAATTGAAGAGTCAATAAAACTATAACTATGACAATCATAATCATAATCATAATCATAATCATAATCATAATCATAAAAATATTGATAGCAGCAATACAAGATTTTAATATCATCAATGAGCAGTGTTAATTAGGATATTTGTGATGTTTACACCACCAACACACTTGATTTAGGTTAGGAAAACCTAAAAATTATAGACAATAACAATACAAGATATTTGACAAGTTAAAAGATGCTGTGCGCATTCCAGTGAAATTTTAATTAGTACTTGTGACCATGCTTACAGCACCAATAAACTGACCATGCTTACAGCACCAATAAACTTGACTTCAAGGTATTTCTTAACCAACTTCATAAATCCAAAAGGCTTAGTGATAAAACCATAAGGTCATGTGCATATCAGGATTAAGATACACGATGCACAGAATCAAAGATTCATGGAATCCCCTCCTGATACCTTAATAGCATCATTTTTCAATGTCATACAGAGAGACAGAGAGAGAGCGGATCTGTGCATGAATGTGTTCGGTGTATAAATATAGCACATGCTAGGGCTCATGCATGTGTACAACCAACCAAATTTAATGATCAATAAAACAAAGGGGAGAGCAGGAGAGGCATCTTAAAAAGCTATCAAGGAAAGGTTGACATTTATAGATTACATAGTAGTAGAATAACATACTGATCCAGGCGATGCATAGGTTCGATGGTCTTCAAAATCAATCTTAAGTGATGAGATGTTGATAACAGGCAACTGGAGTCTTAATACCTCAAATGTTTTCCCTGCTTTCTACATCATTCAAGATGATTGTCAAACTCAGAGAAATGGGAAAATAAATACCACCTATATCAAATTAGGGTTAGAGTACCATTTAGAAATAGCAGTCACCTGAACGATTTGAAGAAAGTCCCTGAGGAATAACTCCTGTGTTGCCTTGGACTGATGGCTACAGGCCAGGACTTCCAACATGTGTGTGACACCAACATCATACATCCCAAGAAAACCATAACACCTATGTTAAATAAGCTCCGTTAAAAAATTTTGCTTTGCAAATTCTGCAGGCCCAGCATGTTAAACTTCAGTTGGATCAATTTGAAATAACTTACTGGCCAATATGGAAATGAACATGATCTTTGATGTAGCTCCATGGGGTTCCTTTATATACTGAGACAGCGTTTCTATATGTACGAATGGCATGTTTAATCTACAAGAGGAAGCGGAAAATATCTTCAAAAGCCGCATCATACAATTTGTTATAATCATATTTGTGCATAAATAAAATAAGTACCTGGTCACATTTTTTATACCGATCACCAGAAAGAACAAGATGAAACCCATACTTGTGCAGCATAGGTGGTTGGGATAACAAGTAGCAATAAGATGCTTGCTCAAGCATAACAGCTGAATGTAACAGTTCCTGCAAAAAGAAAAGTCTCAGTAAAAAACAAACCCACCCTCATTCAGTTTTTATTTCAGAAACAGTGGGCAGTACCTCACTGCAAATGCGGAAGTAAACAGAGGCAGCCTCTTTAAATTGATCTTTTGTCTTCAACATTTCTATCCACCAAAGACCACAGCGTGTAGCATTTTGTCGACCAGAAGACCCAAGTTTCTGTAGTAAACCAAATTTTATATACTTAGACAAAGTTGAAAGAGCACATAACCAAGTGGCATTTGTTGTTTGATTCACTTGACCGGAATAAGTTGCCAGATTAGTAGCATCATGTGTAAATAACCAGCTCCATTGTGTTAGGCCAGTGGTCATATAAAGCTAATTTAGTAAACTAAACACCCTTTCTCTGCTAAGTTACAAGGCCTATAA
This sequence comes from Salix exigua, assembly GCA_032356905.1. Classification (NCBI taxonomy): domain Eukaryota; kingdom Viridiplantae; phylum Streptophyta; class Magnoliopsida; order Malpighiales; family Salicaceae; genus Salix; species Salix exigua. Next base: position 6,167,836 of record CM063603.1, read on the forward strand.
ATGAGTTGCTTGTGTATTATTTTAAATAGAGCAAAATGTAACAAAGAGGATTTATCCACAATGATGAAATAGCTTTCTTCCTCATATTGTAAGATCAAGGATGAAGCAAGAAAAAACACACATACTAAATAAGTGTTAAAAGCATTTTCCATGCAATATTCTGCTTCTTTTCTTGATTGATCCAACATAAAGTACGTAAGCCCCATCATTTCCTGCATGGAACCAATGAGACAAATGAAGAATGTCACTAATGGAGATGATTCACAAGTTGAGATAATATAGTTTGAAGAAATATCAAGAAGCAAATAGAGGAACTTCTGGCATAAAGTCAAAGAAACACAGAATTTTCCGAGCATGACAGACTATCCAAGCATTTCCCAAAACATATATGATACACATGCCATATATAAGTTACAAGAGCTAAAGACGCTTCAAAAACATGGTTTTGCACTCAGAAGTTCTGCTACAGAAAAGTTTGTTTATTACATTCACCAGTTATCAAAAAAGCTAGAGCAAGGAACGAAAAAGGCATAAATACAAGTAAGCCACTCCACATTTTTACAACAATATTCACACTAATATCCCAAATCCACCATATGAAATCACACAGTATTACTATAGCCTAGAAAATGGTCATCAGGATCAGCAAACAGCAAATCATTAAAGAAACAAAAGTTGAAGATACCTGCACACCAGCATAGCAATTCCAAGCTTTATCAATCTTATAATCTGTGGAAACAAGGCGATAGTTTGATAATGCCAGTTCATAATCTCCTAACATGAATGCATAGTCACCCAAAACTCTGATCTGAGATTCGACAGAGCTATAGGTATACCTTCAACAAGGAATGTAGAAACCTATATTAGGGAAAATTAGCATAAAATATGAAGCAAGCTTTGACATTAAAAAAAGAAGGAATTTTTTAAACATACATAGATCCATTGGAGGAATCTGGTGTGTCTTCTTTCCCTTTTCTCCACCATAAGTTTTTAATTTGGTTTCTAAAGCCTTTCCTTGTAGCAGAAACCTAGCCATGATAAATTATGGTTTGAGAAAGAAAGAGACAATAAAAAAATAGCATTAATAGCTTAGATTTAAAAGTAGTGCATGTGAAAGCAAACACGCCCCCTCGTGAAAAAACACAAAGTCCAAAGGAATGCTGAAGATTCCCTACCTGCTGATTGAGCACACGGACTTTCTGCTCCATGTAAGGAATGATGTGTTTAGACGATAATTCTTGTATTAAATCCTTTATCTGTTGGCAATTTTTAGGGTATATTTGTTAAAAGCTCCAGAATAATTAACCACAAAATAAAAGAGAAGGAAACAAAATATAATATATTGTTTACACCATATGCTAACAGTGATAAAGCAATTTACCTCATTAAAATCATCGATGTTAAGGTAACGACCAAGATGCTGACTAGGTGAAGAATCAAATTTCTGCCAATGTCACAAAAGTAGATAAGGCCACCACCTTTTGATCATTGTGTCCAATAACTCAAGCCAGAGATATGAATCACATGGTAATATATTTCAAAGCATGAAAAGAATATATATAATACTAGAAAGTAACTTACGTAAGGAGCCCAAGGATTATCTTGATGTTCTATCTGCTCATCTTGAGAAGAATTAATGCATAGTAAATGACAGCCATTAAAACCAAACGTATTTTTCATCTCTGTTAGTATTTTAGTTGCCCTGAAATCAAACAAATAAAATTTTAAACCCATCACAAAACATTCAGAGTTGTATAGACTTGCCTAAAAGAGAGAAGAAAAAAAATAGCAGTGTGGAATGTAGTAAAAATGTTATTTAAAGGAACAAAATGTAGGATACAATACCAGATTAACAAATTGATATTACAAGTAACAAATATAAAGTTTGGCCCCTGGAAATATGCTTTTTAGCAAAAGATGGATTGAAAGGGAAGATTCTGTTAAAAGAACTGAGTCATAAAGAGGACGAGGCATTGACTTGGAATAATAACCATAAGGTTTAATTATAGAGCCAAACAGTTGCCTCTATCTATTGTTCTTATATTGTATACTTGGACAATACCTTCTAACATAAAAAGAAAGGAAAGACAACCATACTTCTCTGAGGGACCATCTTTATTATCATGAACCAATACATAATGTTTCAAAATCTTTGGATCCATTGCACCATCATTGAGAAGAGAAGGCAACTTGTTAGTGTTGAAAAGGTCCACAAATTTGTTGATCGGCTGTTCATCCTTTGAAGAAACAACCGAGACACCTACATAATAAATTAGAAATAAATCCAGGAATGAAACCCGAAATTGTTTTATGATTATAGTAACCAAAACCTTGAATATGTAGCCCAAAGAAAAAAAGGGGGTAGGGGTGGGGGGATAATTAACAACTGGAAGTCCCTATTCCTATCAATTTTCAAAGCTTACATGCCACAGGGTGGTCAAAAGCCTCGTGCTCGGAAAATGAGACGGTTCGTACAAGCTCTTTATTGAAAATTTCAAACCAAGATGGTGAAATTTCAGATTTGGAGCCTGCAAAAATCACAGTTCAAATGCACCAGAATGATTCGATAAGTTAAAATCTTAAAATAAATTCCATAAGGTAAAAGCACCTAAACTAAAAAAAAAAAATAAGCAGATGCAAGGGAGCAGAAAAATAGAATATAAATTAGCATCAAAGTCGATAAACAAATTCACCTCCGCAGAAAACAATTCAAATGAATTAGAAAAGAAACAAAAAGTTAGATGAAATCATACACAATTGATAAAATAGCTACGTATTGACAAATTTACATACTCGTACAGTGAGCTTACTTTCAAGTACATTGCTTATATCTGGAGGATCAGTGGACAAATCCGATCTATCTTTCTCTCCTGCCTCAGTAATAACCTGCTTCAATCGCTCCTTCGCTACCTAGTTCAACAAGAACATAATCAAAATGCCAAAAATTCAGTGTAGTTTCATCGAGAATAAAACTTGACCTACTCTAAAATTTAATTTGTTTTAACTGCCAAACAAAACGATTACCATGATATTCGGCTGCTTAATATCAGACTCATAAAATAATCTCAATTTGAACTTCTGTAGCCTGTAAGGTTGATCACTCGAAGTCCGCACAGGCACTGCATTTAACAAAACCAAAGGAAAAATCTCAACTTTTACCCTCAATTAGCTTAAAAAATTGTAGCATGAAATCGATAGAGGAGAGAGCGAGAGCTAACCGTCGATGTTATTGAAGTCGCAAAAGGGACTAAGCATTTCGATGAAGGAGAGGCTGTTTTTGAGGCAAGATTCTTCTACCAGGGGTGTACGGAGGACCATGACAACCGGAGTGATCTCCTCCAATAGCATTTTACCAAGTGGAGTCTTCACCGGATCCATGCCGTCTAAATTACTGAGTGGCTCCCTCGCTGAGTTGACTCAGATTTTGTTTCGATCAGATCTCTTAATTCTTTTCTCGGCGTCTGGTGCTCGTGGAGAGGGAGGGAGCTGATTAGCGTATAGAGAGTGACGGTGGCCCGTTTTGTATAATAATGGACTGGACTTTTGGCTTGACGATCCACGGACTGTGCATCGACTTATGTGGATTCGCGGTTCTCGCTCTCTTATTCACTTAGGGTAGGGTGCCATGGTATTTTGATTTTCTTTCCTTTTTTTTGTTTTTGGTAAATGAAACATATTACAATTTCAATCGGTTAACAATTTTTATAATTATTAAGATTAAACCAATTAATAATATTTAGTAGTTAAGAATAAAATATAATACATATGTAAAGTTTAATATAATAAAATAGATCAACACATTATATCATAACAATAGTAACATCGAAATCTTAACATCTAAAATTATCATTACTATTATTGGCAAAACAATAAAAATTATTAAATTACCATGAGAGAAAAAAAAACCTCAAAAATTAACAAAATAGTAAGAAAAAACAAAAACTAAAATTATTATTATTAATGAAAAAACAAAATTAAATCAAAGACTAAAAAAATCTTAAAATCTTTAACAAAAGAGAAAACAAAAAAAAAATACCCCAGAAAATGTCACTTGACTTGAAAATATAAAAAAAGAGAAAAAAAACAGAAATATCAATTTTCAAATTATCACAAACACAAACTAAAATTTAAGAACTAAATCTTTCAAAACAATATCACCTCAATAAATGAATAAATAAAAAATAAAAAATTAAAGCTAAGAACACACATATATAAACATGGACAAAATAGTGACTATTTCAAAAATATAAAAAAATAAAGAAATTAAAATCAAAAATTAAAAGTATAAGGACCAAAATGAAAACCAAATATATTATCAATTTCAATCAAAGGACAAAATTGAAAAAATCAAAAACTCTATACTAATTATATTAAGGGATTTAAAATCAATCCGGAAATTAAAAGAATGATAACCGAATTAAAACTCAAATATATAATCAATTTTAATCGAATAACCAAGTTGAAATAAATCAAAAATTAGGATAATGCAAAACAATTAAAAGTTCAAGAAATAAAATGAAAACACTATAAAACTAGGGGTTTGCCTTGTACTTTAGCATGCAGGAGAGAGAAAATGAAAAAACAACTTTCAACCAGCCATTATGGGTCACGACACGCTATACCATGAGAAAGAGAACACAGCGACGCATATAGTGAGACGTTGGGTGGGCATTTTCAGACACAGGACACCACCGCATGTGCCGCCCAAAGCGGGCGTGAGGCTGAATATTGTCGACTGCGTGTGGCACGCGCGTGCATAGTATTCGACAGATATTAAAAAAAATGTGATCAATTACTTGAACACCCCTACAGCCAAATCTTCAATTTTGTCAAATTATGGGCAGATTAGTATTTAGATATTTTAAAAAAAAGGATATTTTTGTGACACTCCTTTCGGCCAGAATTGTTTTTTGTCTTATTAAAGGGCAGATTAGTACTTAGTCATTTTCCAAAAATGTGAAATTCCTATGAAACCCCTCCTAGCAGCAATGGTTTTTTGTCTTTTTCAAGAGATAAAATGGTTATCTTACTGTGCAAATAAATATTAAAAAATCAATAAATGGGTGAACCGATGTGAAACCGAACCAACCCAAAAATACATTATCACAATCTATAATATATTTACTCACAATAAGTAGTGAAACATTGATCTCTTTTAACTTATTTTATAATTACAAATTACATTATATTACATTACCAATTGAATTCAAAAACATGAAATAAGTGCATGGTTTCATGAGCTTGTTTCCTATTCTTACACTCACAATTTCATTTATGTCTATTTAGGAATGTGGTTGTTATTGTTTTTATTTATAAATACATTAAAATATTTAAAAAATTATTGTTGACATCAGCACATGAAAATTATTTAAAACATAAAAAACATTTAATTTAAAATTAAAAAAAATAAAAAGCGTTTTTGAAATGCAATATCAAACAAATGTAAAGCTTATTTTTATATATTTAGATTGAAATTATGATTATATTTGTTTTCATATATATATATATATATATATATATTGCTACCTTCTTATTAATTACTACCTTCTTATTAATTACTCAGTGACCAAAATGAAGGTGATAGGAAAAGATGAAATTGAAAGATATATAGAAACTTGATGGTTGTTTTGAGACTTACACAAAAGCTAACTTTCATTGTTTTACTATATAATCTACTCATTTTTAGTCCTTTTAGTTTTTAAAAATCTATTTAATCCAAAATTTTATTTCTTTTATTTTTCAGTCATCGTTTTGAGGTTTAAGATAGAGAGTGAATATTGATGGTGGAGAGAGAAAATATTGGTTGGCATCAATTTCAACCATTAACGTGGTTAATCTTAATGTTATCTAGTTTTTTCAATGAGAGTAGTTTTATTAAAGTGTTATTTCACCTTGAAATTGCATTGGATAATAGATTTGATATCAAAATTTCTTTGTGTTAGATGATGATTTTCTTGTTTTGTTATCATTTTTAGGTTTTTTATGGTAATAATGGTTCATTTAGGTCTTTATGTGTATTTTGTGTATTGTTAGGTCAAAATTACTAGAATAAATTTTTAGGTATGAAACATTCATGACCTGATTTTCCAAAGACTCTTGAGGCCTGTTTGGGAGTATGGTTGCGGTAGCTTTTCAAAATGCTTATCGTGCCAAAATGCATCAAAATAATGTTTTTTTTAAAAAATCATTTTTGAAATCAACACATCAAAATGATCTAAAACACACAAAAACATATTCATTTAAAAATAAAAAAAATATTTTTTTTCAAATTTCGACTAAAAACTAGTGGGATCGCAATGACAAACGGGCCTTGATCATAATAACTACGGAAAAAAAAGCAATGTATCATTTTATTTTCTTCAGCTAAAAATAGAACAAGTGAAATGGCATCTTCCCTTTATAGAAGAAAAACAAAACACCAAAGCCTAATCATATGGGTCGAGGCATGCTAGGTCACCCAAGCATATACAACATACGATTATTTTCTAAATAAGTTTTTTTAAAAAAATAGCTCCATTTAATCCTTCAAGTGTTTATTTTTTCATATACCTATTTGTCAAAAAATAAAATTAAGAACTCACAAAAACATCTGTACTTATTGCATTGTAAATGTTATTTAATTATTTTTAAAATTTTAAGATGCTATAATTATAATTTTTCCTTAGTAACTATTGCAAGATGGAGGAGTACAATTATATATTTTCATAGAACATTTCAATTAATTTTAATCGGATAGTGAGTTCATTATTTTTTTCCATGGTAATGTTTTAAAAAATTACACTAAATTGTTAACTTGCTATGATATATATATATATATATATATGAGCACAAAAAAAGTAGGCATTGCAAGCATATTCTTTAGTAGGGACAAAATTTAAAAAGTATGGGGGTTAACATAATATAATTTAATCAACTTGGTTATTCCATAAACAACATAGATGATAGGAAAGAAAAACAAGATACAAATATATGTTTCTAAAATAAAACGCCAACAAAATGGTAAAATATTTGTGTGAGATCATGACAACTTTATAAAATGCAAAACAAAACAAAACCATAAAAACCATTTTAAAATAAATCAAATATTGAAGAATAATATATTATCCTATATACTAAAAGACATCGATGCATTCTTGTGCAATGTTAGTGCTTTTACTTGTGGATTGGAATAGTGTTTGTTTTTTTCCTCTTTTTTTGCTCTTATGTCCCGTTTAAGTTTCATGTTATGCCATGTACTCCCCACTTTAAACTCTTTTGATGGGTGTTGATGTGGCCTCACTCCTTTCTCTTTTTAAACCCTTGCTTCCTTGCTGATGTGGCCTCACTCCTTTCTCTCTTTGACCCTTGCTTCCTTCAGAAGATGGGGGCTGATGTGGCCTCACTTCTTTTTCTCTCTTTTCAGTGTCGAGATCTTCATTTTCTTATCTGAAGGAGGGAGTATGCCCAGTTAGCCCTAAGATGGAGGGAAAAGGCAATCACAGATCATATCAACCCTAAGAGATACGAGGGCACTAGCATAGATACCTTATTCTAGCAGGTGTTTATGCTTGCCTAATGAAAGCATTTAAAGGATGAAACTGCAGAAGTGGCTGACTGAGTGATTTCTACCTTTCCGTTTTCAGTCTCCTTTAATTCATCAAGTAAGGCCAGGCTCTCCACAAAAGAACCAGCATCGTCACTTAGCCCTAATTTTTTCAGATCGCGGATTTCTTTACTTTGAGAATCCCCAATCGTCGTCCACCAAGAAGCAAGGTGACTCGGAAACACAACAAATTTGGCTCCTCAAAGACACACCAACCGATTAGATTGCAATGTGAGTGTTTTTGCTGTTGATTGGATTAGTAGCTTGGGTCAGTTTGGTTTATGGATACGGTTGGGTTTATGGGTCGGTTGAGTTACGGTTTGTTTGTTTTTGGTGTTTTTTTCATATGCTTCTGCTGTGCCACATGTTCGTCTTTTTTTATTTTTTTGTGCATTGTTTAAGGCATTGCTTGTTTTTTCCTCTTTTTTTTGAACGAAATATTCAAAATGGATTAAAATAGGGAAGGAATTACAGAGGGCCTGTTAGCTCATTGCCCATGGCCGAGCTTGGAGACAGGGAAGCGACAATCCGCTTAAAAAGAAAAAACAGGCCTTCGACCACAACAGGAAGAAAAAAAGACAAAAACCCAAGCAACTTGATCGAACTTAACCTGAGGGGCCTTGGAAGCAGGCCTGCAAAGTGAGGCACCTGACACAACCCTTTGGCAAAGAACCGGACCCCGAGAAAAGAGAAAACCCGATCCAACATCATCTTCTTTTTTTCTCCTTCTGTTTTGTCTGTTTGTGCATCTGTTTCCAGCTTCGGTTTTTCTACTATTTTTTACACCTTCAATACTTACGATTGCAAGTCAAATCCACATCATAGAATGTATATCTGCATTAAATGCAAAGATTACATGCTCTGTTTTGTCAAATTTAATTTCGGCTGTGGTCAGAATTTGTCTCCTGGGTAGTCATGTTTACTGCTTACTTCTCTGCCCTTTATATATTGTTTATTGATATTATTTTTTTTTCTTTTCCTGTGACATGTGGTGTTACTGTTTATGGTTTATATTTCATTCGTCTGCCTTATCTTTTGCCAACAGATTTCATTTGCTTCAAGGATATATATAAGCTGTGTGCAGCTTGCAAAACATCTTTTTTAGCTAACAACTTGAATCGGTGAGTTTAGTGCCGGTGTTCGATAATTTATTTTTTTCACATTGTTTTACCCCCTACTTCGATTCTTTGACTTATCAGTGGTTCCTGTTTTCCATTTTTTCCCTGTTTTTTACGAGGGATAGACTCATTGTGCTCCTAGTGTTTGTTTGTTTTGTTGGATCTCAAGGTATATGTGTGTGGTTTTTAGTTTCATGTTAGTTTTTTTTTTGTTTTTTTATGTTTTTATACATTGTTGGGTTCAATGGTATGTGCTGTTGTTTTTCTTCTTTTTTTTCCTTTATTATACTGCTGGTTTTATCGTATAACATCATGGTTTTTGACGATTAAACTAATGATAATTTTATTTAAAACTTATTTTTAGGATTATGTTGTGTTGATGAACTAACTTTGTCCATGCTTTGATTTAATTTCTTTTAAGGATGGTTGAAATGATTACATGTGTCTTGTTTTATATTTCATATTGTTTGTCTTTGTGAGCATTTAAATCTTCATCGTTAACATTGATTTTTTTTTATTTGCTATTTTGTTTGGTTTTCCCCTATTTTTTAGCTTCAAACAAAAAATTATTAAATTGCTTTGCTGTTTTGTTTGTTTAAGCAAACGACGAGATCAAAACGCACTGTCGTTTTACATTTTTTTCTTTTTGCGTGGGCTGTCGTTTCTGCTCGGACCCCAAATATGAGTTTTGTTGCAGAACAAAAATGGTCTGCCGTTTTCTTCTCCCTTCCCTTATTCCCCCCCTTTTTTTAAGTAAAAAGAAGATCTAATATATATTAAATCTCATGTACATATTTATTTTTTTGTCCAACAGCTTGAGAGTTTATCTTGATTATTGATTCATGTACACAAACCTTTCATGTTTGTTAGAGATGACATCTCTCATTATTTGGGACGAAGTCCCAATGAATAATCGATGTTGCTTTGAAACATTGGATCGTTCATTGCGAGATGTCCTTGCATGCAATGACCAACATACTCATAATCAGCCATTTGGTGGGAAGTCAATATTGTTGGGTGGGGATTTTAGGCAAATCTTGTCGGTGGTTGCTGGAGGAACAAGGGAAGATATTATCCATGCTTCTTTGAGTAGCTCGCCATTGTGGCATGAATTTAAAATTTTCACACTAAATGAAAACATGCGTCTTTCATCAAATGGCTTATCAGATGCTGAGAAGATAGAGCTACAATTATTTGCCAAATGGATTCTTATGATCGGTAATGGAGAAATTTCTGACATCCCATTTGAAGATGATTATGATACATCTTTGATCAAGATACCACCAGATCTACTTTTGGATGCAAGTTCCAACCCTATTGCATCTATAGTTTTTTTAGTTTACCCCTACATCAATAATCATCACTTAGATTCTGTTTATTTTCAAGAGAGAGCAATAGTCACACCAAAAAATTCAACTGTTTCAATGATCAATGATTTCATCCTTGACATGGTGCCAGAAAACAAACATGTTTATTTAAGTTGTGACAGTGTTTGCACATCATCGAACAATATAGAAAATGTTGATTTATTGTACCCAGTTGAATTCGTGAATCACCTTGAATTTAATGGTGTTCCTTCACACAAGCTTTCATTGCAAATAGGAACACCAATCATGTTATTACGAAATTTAAACCCAGCAGCAGGTTTATGTAATGGAACAAGACTTTTGGTCACACAGTTAGCTGAGAAAGTCATTGAAGCACAGATAATAATAGGTTCTAATATTGGTAGCCATGTATTCATTCCAAGAATTACATTCCCAATAAATGATGGAAGATGTGCATACACAATTAAAAGGAGACAATTTCCTATTCGTCCGTGTTATGCAATGACGATAAATAAAAGTCAAGGGCAATCATTAAAGGTTGTTGGAGTTTTTCTTCAAGAACAAGTTTTTACTCATGGTCAACTTTATGTAGCTCTTTCAAGGGTTACATAAAAAAAAAGGACTAAAAATAATCACCCTTGATGATAAAGGCAATCCTATTGATTATGCAAAGAACATTGTCTACAAAGACATTATTAGCTCGGTCATAACAAGATGATATGATTGCTCTCAGAATGCTAACCACAATCTTTTAAATGGTAAATTCACTTTTGAGATTATGTTTAATTATGATACGTGTTTGTCAGTTTGATTTGCATATTTCATACAAGTTTGTATTCTTTCGTATTTCATTATTAATCTCTTTTCTTATTTTTTTCTTTGTTATGTGCATTTTTTATAATCCTATTCTTCCATTATAAATGTAATTATTTTTTATGCAGGATTATGGTTGTGCAAATTAAGGATATCAAGAAGTACACCTTTTATCCATTGATGCGAGCACGAGTTTATCGTGCATGGATTTCAAAATTTGACAAACAAGTTAGCAATTTTAATTGTGTTTTCAGCGATAATCAGGTATGATTGTTTACTTTTGCACATTTCCCTTTCATTTTTATTAAAAGTAGATTATGGTACCTATAAACATATTATTTTCCCATTTTCATTTCAAACGTACCTAAACAAAAATTATTGTTTGCTTTATTCTTCATTTCTTGCAAACTCATCCCTCTTTTTTATTTTGGTTTTGTCTCTTTTACAATGTAAATGTTTTCATCTAATTGGAGTTTAATTTTTATTTTGCATTTGTCTTTTTACGCATAACATAATCACTGTTGTTACAAGGGTGGAGCTATCCAAGGATCATCAAAAGCAAGAGATGTTGCACATTTCACTAATTCGATTACAGAGGGTCTTTACTACGAAGTCAAAGGTTTTTATACCTATGAAAACAGATCAACAAATATGGTTGTTGATAGTGATGTGGTTGTCGAGCTTAAACCTTCTGTCAATATTAAAACTATTGATCCTATTGCTCCTGCTATGCCAAGATATTACTTCAACTTTATTGACTTCGCACATGTTCTCTCTCTCAGAAGGGGTTCAAAAGTTCTCACAGGTTGAATTAGATCCTTCAACTTTATGTAGTATCCATATATATAGATCTAAAATTAACATGTATATGATTTTTTTGTTCAGATGTTCTCGGAAGGCTTAAAGCTATTCAACCGCTTGAGCAAGTATTGGTTCGGGGCCAAATATTGGAGAATAAAAGAGAGTTTATACTTGAAAATATAAGGTTTGTTAACAATGTCAATTCATTTATTTTCTATATTGTATTTTAACATGTTTTCTTCATGTTTGTTAAAGAGGTGACGAAATGCGCATAACTTTATGGAGTGATCGCGCAAGGGATTTTGAAGATTCAGTTCTTCAAACACTCAAATCGCTGATTATAATGGCTTTTGCAGGATTTCGTGTAATAGAATACCGAGGTTCGAATATATTATATAGCCTAAAACTCTACTTTTTCTTTGTATATTGTTGTTTTTTAGCATACTTTCTTATTTCTATGTCTCATTTTAATGCCAACTTTTTTTATTGTCAGGCCAACCTAATTTAAATGGGACAGCTGCTTCTCTTTGGTATATAAATCCTGATATACCAGAAGTGTTGCCCTACAATCATCAGTGAGTTTCTTCCTCTACATTTAAATTTAGCTTTTGATAATTATTATCGTTTATTTATATTTATGGTCATCTAATTGCATGAGTTCTATTTTAAAAGCTTCAACAAACTACCTGTTGAGGTGTACCAGCTTCCTTCATCCTCCAATGCTGTCTTGAAATTAGAAGACCAGGTTAATGAAAACAGAAAGACGATTAATGAAATCCTTTGCATGAATCCATACGAGCATAAGGTCCAATTCCTTTCTTCATATTGTCTTCTTATTGCTTTGCTTTTTTTTCCTATACTTTATGCACCATTTAAGGTGCATAGAAATTTATTCATGCCACTTTTTATGTGAAACATGTGCTAATTGTATTTACCCTGCTTTATAACAGAATATCAAATTCACATGTCGTGCATCTATTGCTGATTTTGACATTTTTAATGGGTGGTGGTACCCAAGCTGTCCTCATTGCAACAAGAAACTAGGTGGCATTGCTAACAATCCAGTTTGCATGGATCATGATACAATAACAACATTGCCAGTGCCATGGTAGTTTTTTTTTAAGAAATACAAAACCTAATGATTTAACATCTATGGTTTATGAGCACATTATTTTTTTACGATATATGAACTTTGATGCACCATTCTTATAATTTATGTAGGTTTCGGCTTGATTGTGTTGTTACCGATCAAAAGGATGTTACAAACTTTCTCATGGTTGGCAAAGTTGCAGAAAACTTTTTCGGATCATCGGCCCATCACTATGTTTATGATAGAGGTTTCAGTGACCCCTCTACAATTGCACCACCAATGGCAACCAAACTAAACAAGACATATTTTTCAATTGCGATTTGGAGCATTTAGATCAGTAACAAATAGATGTGACATTATCATAACAAATGTATTTGATGATGTGCCAATTGAACAAGCTAACATCCAACAAGAACAGCTGCCTCAGACATCAAATGTTGACAAATCCATCAATATGTCGGTTGTTGTGTCAAGCACTGCGCACATCACTTCATCCGATCCTTTTACTCCAACAAATACTGCACAAAAAATCAGCTTCTCAACTACACCATTAACAATCACTTCGACTGACACACAAACGGTTCAAGACATTGCTTTGGTTGCTGGAGCAAAGAGGAAACTTGACTTCGACTCTGATGATCTCCAGAAAAGGTTTATCTCTCTTTAACTGTAAACAAATAAATCATTTTAATGCATTTTTATGTTGCCTGCAAATAAAACTTATTCTTTTTATGAATATCTTTTCGCAGTGATTCACAAGTAGACAAATCATTCGAAAAGGAAATTGAAGCACAAGCAAGCCAATCAACAGATGATCTTTCAGAAAAACAAAAAGCAAGTGCTTTAATGACAAAAAAGGTATTGTTCCTACCTTACATGTCATGCTAAAACTTAGGGATTATAATGGTCATAACAAGAAAATCAAGAGATAACTTTCAAGAAGATTGACGAAAAATAACAAAAATATATATAACAACAACAAGCACATATTTCTTAACATGTTTTGTTTTTTATATTTAATTGTGTTTTGTTTACATTTATTTCTATAGTTTGTTCTTATGTTCTATAGTTTGTTAGTTTTGTTGATGTGTGTTTCTTTGTTTTCATTTTAAAGTTTTGCTTTCTTTATATTAAGGTTAGTTTTTTCTTGAAATAGTTGGTTGTTTTTATGATTTTCTTTGTTCCATGATGTGAAATTTGATCCATCATTGTATGCAAATGAAGGGGCTTTTGCTTTTCATGCTGGATGAAATTATATGTTTAATTGTTTTTGCAAAGGTTGGCATCGGCAGGGATGGATTTTGTGTTGGTTATTTTGTATCATTATTTGTTTTTGTTTTGCAATTTGAATCTATCCATTTGTGATGTTTGCAGAATCAACTATTGAATATTATTTCATGTACTTTTGGTTGATGGTTTCATACTGGAATTAGTTAATAAAATTGGAAAATCATTGTTTTACGATTTGAATCTTTCTTTTTTGGTTTAAATTGTTGGCAATGTTTAGTGGATCAAATATAGATTTATGTTTGCATGATCAAATATTATTTCCTACATTGTATATACCTTTGGTAGACTATTTTATGCTATTATTAGTTGTGATATTCGATGGATCATGTATTGAATTTTGTTTAATGTACTTTTGGTTAATGGTATCATGGTTTCATGCTGGAATTAATTAATTAGATTGAAAAATCAGTGTTTTGCGGTTTGAATCTATCATTTTTTATTGAAATTGCTGGTGATGTTTTGTGAATCAAATATATAAATTTGTTTGGTTGATTAAATATTGTTTCATACATTGCGTGTGCCTTTGGCAAATAATTTTGTGTTGCGCTTGATTTGAATCAATGATTGTTTTTCATAGGATTTTATTTCGATTCAATGTTATAATTGTCTTTTCTACATTGATAAAAGTATACAATTTTAGTTTTTAGTTCGTAGCCTGTTGTTCTTATGTATTTTGCATATCACTGTCACTTAATTGTGACAAACAACTATATAGCTGTCGATATAATTGTCTTGGCTATGCAGAAATTTTAAAGACAAAGGTGATTACCTTTTCTTTTGTTGTAGAAACGCTAGGCTCAAGGCAACAAAAAAAATTGATGCAGCTGCTGGAAAATCTACCTCCTATTTCTCCCTTTTGTGTTATAAATTTTGGAGCACTTATCCATTTCCATATCTTTAATGAGGAGGCTTTTGTGTTGATATTGTTATCCTTAAATATGATAGCATCCTCCAGCAGCAGTCATTACCAATATGTGTATTTTGTTTTCTGTTCATATCAAACCATGTATGTGAAGTCATGGCAGCATGAAGGTTGATGTATTTGTTGGAAAAAAAACTATATTTTTCCACACCTTTGTGCTTAAAATATTTTCAACTGATTACCTTTTTTCATCTTTTTGATGAAAAGGATCCAATGTTAGTATTGTTGTGATGGTGTGTTAATGTGTTTTACTATATCAAAACTTGCATATGTAAATGTTATATTTTATTTTTCAGCTAGCAAGACCTATTAATACTTTCAACTTCACCAATTATACAAAATATTTGCTGAGCCCGCAACGTAGTGCGGACAATTAACTAGTATATATATATGGAATCAATGTTTCACTATGCCAAAGGAAAAAGGACGTTGTAGATTCGCACATTGTTCTCTTTTTTCCCAATTTTTTTATATATGAATCCCTTAATTTGTTTTCTTTTAATTTCGTCCTTTAACATTGCTTTTTGAAGGGATTGATTACTATAATTTGTTCCCATGTTCATGAGACGAGGCTTTAAAGTTTCAAGGAGATATTTTATTGCTTAATTTGACAAAATAAAATATAACTTCACTACATAATAAGAAATGAGCTCTGAAATTGAATTCAAATCTTGAACAAGTATCGGGTTCTTTTCTGCTCACTAACATCGAGAACTCATTTTCATGATTAAGGTAAGTCATTGATTTTATTCCTTAACTTCTTTTTAATTTAATCATTATAAATAAACTTTATTTAGGATTTAACTTCATATTTTATTTTAGATACATTAACACGGGATCTTGCAATATCATGGAATTTTTTTAGTGCTTAGCTTTGCAAAATATAATTAAATATGGCATTAAAACAACTTGGTGTTACGAAACCAAAAATAAAACAAAAAAAATATGGGCACTCGACAAGCTAGTTTTCCAAAGAAATTACTAAGTGAAACACACTTGTTAGAATATAGGAAGACTTTACCGTCTTCCAAAGCCTTATGAGGCTTTATATGCGCTGGTAAACACCGCTTTCCAATGAAACTTTAGAAGTGTCTAGATGTGATCTTCGTGATTGTCATGCACGTGTACACAATAATGTGGTAATTGGATTCTAGTGAACTTTGTTTTTCTTTCCCTTTATTTTTCCTCTCTTTTCTTATCAAGTTTTCTTCTATCTTGTCCATCATTAGTTGGTGTTTAAAGTTTTTATATCAAATTAAATCTTTATATTTTTATTGATTTTTGTATTTTCTATGATTTTCTTATCTGATTTTGTTTCTTTATTTCAACCCTCAACATTTGATTTTAGTTTATTTTTATATTAAATTTGGTCTTTATTTTATATATTGGTGTTTGTTTTGTTTTGTAATGTATCTTTTTTATTGATTTTTTTCTCAATTACATCTACTCGCATTTGGGTAATTGAGAATCTTTCTCCATGATTTTCAAGGTTTTTTTATATGGGGTCAATCTCGAGCTTATGATCAAAGTCACAAATATTGCAGATTAGCGTGAGTTCACTATAGACTATTTTAAGTCTTTTTTTTTTAAATTGATTGTTTTTTTTAAATATCACTCAAAATTTGAATGGTTAAGGATTGATATTTATATATTTTTTCCATGAGGTTATCCTAAATGTTTCTTCCAAGACGTGGGTTAACCCAAGTCTTTTTCTCTTATTGTTTTAATTGATTTTGTTTTTTATTTTGCCATTCAACTTTAGGTTATATGATGATAAAGCTTCATAGTTTCAATCA
Organism: Salix exigua; assembly: GCA_032356905.1. Lineage (NCBI taxonomy): Eukaryota > Viridiplantae > Streptophyta > Magnoliopsida > Malpighiales > Salicaceae > Salix > Salix exigua. Next base: position 6,184,576 of record CM063603.1, read on the forward strand.
GATTTTTTATAACAAGGTTATCCTAACATCACAACTAGATTACAAATTCAACATCATAACTTGAATGGGTCATGATCATTTTTTACCATTTTAAAATTACTATTTTTTCAATTTCATTCCACAACATTTAATTGCTATATTTTTTTAATATATATATATATATATATATATATATATATATGGCTTTGCCTTTTCTTTTTTCTGGTTTCTATGGGGTTCTCATAATCTCATTTAATTTTTATGTTATCATAAAATAAGATCCTAAAAATATTTATAGGATATCATTTTATGGTTCTAACAAATATTTATTTTTTAACTTCATCATTGGTAGTTTTTTTGTTGCATTTGTTTTATCTATATTATTAAATTATGTGAACTTATTCAATTCAGTTGAGTCAAAGACCCATGTCTTGATTTTTTCCTCTTTTAGAAGCATTTGTGTTGCCTAGGCATCTTTTTTATACATTGAAATACATTTGGCTCACCCTCCAATGTAGCACAAGCCACCTAATTAGTTTATTTTTCTTTGATATATTTGTTGCTATCTAATTTTTGACCTATTTATTTTTATGTTGCAAAAAAAATCACAAAAAGACAAAAATCCAAAAATATCTTGGTACAGGGGTGAAATTGAACATATTGAGAGTCTAATGGTTGATTGAGGGTTAAATCGCACAAATTAAAAACTAAGGGACAAAATAAAAAGGCATGCAAATTAAGGTTGGTATTGAAATTCTGACGGGATACCATTGCACAAATCATAAGTTTAAATTCAATTAGGATTCAATTAGAACAGTTACAAATTAAGAGATCAAATTGCACTTACACCTCCCAAAACAACAAACAGCGCAAGCCATCACTTGCACTGCCTACCAGCAAGCCGCCATTGCACGCATGCCATTGCTAATAGCCCACCTGCACGTCGTCGCCGACAGCCACACTTTCAGGCATGCTACCACAGGAGGTAACCCCACGTTGCACACAACAATTACCTCCTATACCTATAAATACGAGAGGCCATGCAAAGAAGGAGGAGAATAAAGGGGGGGGATTTAGAGAGAAAAAACATAGAAGATAACAGACAGGGACGAGAGGGAGAAGATCGATTTACAAAGCCATAAAAAATAGACAAAAAACCTCTTGTAACAATTCTCCTTCCTAGGCTCACCGTCAGCACCTCTCTCTCCCTTTAGCAGCCTTGTCAAACCTCTTTCTCTTCTCCACCAGCATAACCACTAGCCTCAGCAGCAACAACCCATCGTCTCCCTCAACAGCTCCAATCCACCGGCACCCACGACAGCTAACTTCCATCGCATACGTAGCAGGAAGCTCTCTCTCCCTCCTTGCAATCATGGTCCTCTCTCTCTCTCTCTTCAAATAGCAGTCCGTCGTTCACTATCTTCTCTCTCTCCTCCAGAAAACTCGTCGTGAACACCACGCCAACAACAAGCTTAGCCCTCTTCTCTAGCTCCGGTGATAGCGAAGCAACAACAGCAAACCATAACCTCTCGACACTTCTCCCCGCCATCACAAAACCATCATTTCAACGCCACCACAATAGGGAGAACCACCTCAACCTCCTCTACCTGGGAGCATTTGCAAGTAAGCCTCTCATCGTGGTCGGCCGACCACCTTGCTACTGTTCAGTGCGCAAAGTGAATATTTTTTGTTCTGGTTGGGTTGGACTGCTCTCGGCCGAGCCCAATTGGCTAGGTCGAGTCCAGTCTAGCCCAACGGAGTTGGGCCTTTTGGTCCAATTAGGCTGGCCCGACCCACTTAGCTGGGTCAGACCCGACCCGATTTTTTTTCTTTTAAAAAACAAAAAATTCATTAAAAAAATATAAAATGTGTTGTTTTCGTGCATACGACCAATACGCTAACATATCTTGAAAATTCCTTTTAAAAAAATATTCAGAGTTTAAAGAAAAAAATGTGTTTTAGCATGGATTTCATAAAAAAAAAAAATTGTTTTCTCACTTTTTTAGATTTTACAACATGTTTGTAAAATCCAAAGGGTATTGGCCAATATTCCAAAAATATCAAAATCTTATTTTTGGGGATTCATATTATTTACTACTAATATTTGGGTACAAAGATTCTAAAGGGGTTAATAACCAAAACATTAACGGGGATAATTCACTATTATTCACTATTGATATTTAGGTAAAAAAATACTGAAACACTCATATCTTTTAATATATTTTATAATATAATAAAAGAAGGAGAAAAAACGAAGAAAAAAGAATGTTTATCGCACGCGCAAACTTTGATAGTCACAAGCAAAACCCCACAGACTCACTTCCCCTGTGGGCTGTAGTGTAACAGCCTCCATGTTTCACTCCCGTTATAAATACATAATTTGACTAATGCATCTAACTCGTCGCTCACTTGGTGCTCCCTCTTTCTTTTTCAAACATCTCTCGCTAGCAGCGCCCGCGTTATCTCCAACAACTCTCTCGTACTTTCATCGAGACATCTCAACTTGCGCCATGTCACGCCGTCCTAACTTCCAAGGCGGCCGTCGCGGAGGCGGAGGTGCTCTCGGTCGCGGTGGTGATAGAGGACGAGGACGAGGTGGAGGAGGGGGAGGACGTGGTGAGCAGCGGTGGTGGGATCCTGTTTGGAGAGCGGAACGATTGAGACAACAACAGAGTGAGGTATTGTTTTCTAAATTAATTTCAATTTGTACTCATGTGCTGTTAATAATTATCTAGTTGGATTTAGGGTTTTTAGACTCTTTAAAAATTCATTTTTCATTAACTAAATTTTTTCTGCTAGTTTTATTTTTTAAAATGCATTTTTTTTTCATCGTGGTGGTGAAGATGGAGGTTCTTGATGAAGATGAATGGTGGAGTAAAATGGAGCAAATGAAGCTTGGAGGGGAGCAAGAAATAATAACGAAGCGTAGTTTTAGCCGCGATGATCAGCAAAAGCTATATGACATGGCTTTCGAATTGGGGCTTTACTTGTAAGTATGCTCAACTTCCTAATTTTTATAGTGTATTGATATCTATTTGCAAGAAGTGAACTACATAAAGTAAATAGCAAGATTTGGTAGTGATATGTTAGGAATTTAATATAGAAATGCTTGAGAAATGGTTAGGTTAATTACATTGGGAAGGAATATAGTCAGATATTCAAGTTTGGTTATATGTATTCACACGAAGTTCTTAGAGGACATTAGGACTCGACTGTTGGTAGAATATCTTTTTGTTTGTAGGTGCATAGGGTGTGTTTATGTCTGGAAAAAGAGGGTTTTCCCCTCAACATTTTGTATCCCCATTTTATTTCATTTCTTCTTGAAAACATGTGCAGTATTTAAAACTGGAATAGCTTTTTTCTGTGTTTGAAAATAATATTGGAGAAAATGTTTGCTAAGTATATTTTGATTATATATAGTAGCTGGTAAGTGGAGAAGTTGAGATACTACCTTTTCTGAAGTCAAAAAAGAAAATTTGGAAATCAGTAAGACTACATAAGGATATTTTTAAATTTTTGGAGAATTGGAAAAGTAGCTGAATTTCCTACATGCTTTTGTGCTCTTGAAAAATGTTCTCCGACTAAAAAAGATTCTTAGCTTTTTATCATGTGTCTTCACCTTACGATATCTTCATTTTGTACTTGTGGAAAGGAAGCCATGCATACAATAAAGGCAAAACCCTTGTGATGAGCAAAGTTCCACTACCAAATTATCGAGCTGATCTTGATGAGCACCATGGATCCACACAGAAAGAGGTAAAAGCATTGAAGTTTATAAAACTCAAATGTCTTTTCAGGCAACCAGTTCTTATTTTTTATTCTTTCTGCAGATCCAAATGCCTACAGAAATTGAGAGGAGAGTTGGAAATCTTCTGAATAGCTCACAAAAAGCAGCTGCTGGAAATGAGTCTGATGCAACTTCGTCTCAGGGAGGCAAACAGGCATCTCTTGGTGGTAAAATTGTGAAACCTGCTTCCATGTTGGAAACAGATGCTGCTAAGGAGAAACAGAGCATTGAACTAAAGCAGAAGCAGGATAAATTAAAGGTGAACACATTGGGCTTTTCATATACTTTACTAATCAAAGTCATTACACTCTTGATTATTCAAAGTAGTTTATAAGTGGCTATGCTGAGATGCAAAGGTTTTTTATGCTAGTGGTTTCACACTTTCAGGTTAGTAGAAGTGTGAAGGAAATGCAGTCTTTCAGAGAAAAGCTTCCTGCATTCAAAATGAAAACTGAATTCCTGAAAGCAGTTGCAGAAAATCAGGTGCATTTTTCTTTCACTTCATATTGGCAATCTCTCTCTCTGATGCATCACATGCTTGTGGAATGTGTTTTTCTCAGGAGGTAGTATTTACAACTAACCTCGGAACTTCCATGTATGTGAAAAACAGTGTGTTTTCCTTAGGAGTTAGTATTTACAGAAAAGCTCAGAACTTTCATTTATTTTCAATTTAACTAAGGCCATTATCTGGTGGAGTAATCAAAAGCAACTTCATTATAGCCACCATATGCTCTGAGTTCAGCCTTCAGCTTATATTAGTAATGTATCAGAACACAATGATGATGTAGGGCCATGCTTTGGCATGATGTGCTGTTGTGTTTAAAGTCAATATTCCTAAATTGATCATGGCAAAGGGATGTGCCTTCTGTAATCCTTCTGGTTGTGCCTGAAGTTTGGCATATGGTTATCACACTTGCGGGCTTAATATAATATTTAAATTATGCTTAAAAAAAGCTTTGCTCTGAATGGAAGCTAACAAAATGGCATAGTGTTTCTTTTCACTGACCATTTCGGGGATTAACTATTTAGCATCCAATCAGAGTTTGTTTTTTGTGGTTCATCTGCTCTCTCTCTCACACACATTTTTGGAAAAGTTTTACCTGATGAATGTGTCATAAATGATTATCATTATATCTTCTTTCTGACTAAATTCATTGTTGCTTTTAGTGCTAAATTCCTATCTTATTTTCATTGTTTATGTGTGGCATTGGCAGGTATTGGTAATTTCAGGGGAGACAGGTTGTGGCAAAACAACACAGCTTCCTCAGTATATATTAGAGGAGGAAATATCATCTCTACGTGGTGCTCATTGCAACATAGTATGCACACAACCCCGTCGTATATCTGCCATATCTGTTGCTGCACGAATATCATCTGAAAGGGGAGAGAGCCTTGGTGAAACTATCGGTTATCAGATTCGCCTGGAAGCATTACGATCTGCTCAAACCCGGCTCCTTTTTTGCACCACTGGTGTGTTACTCCGGAAGCTGGTAATTGATGATACTTTGCATTTCTAATTTGTTATGGCTAGGCATTAATAAAAAAATTTAATAGGAATTTTATGCCCCAGTTTCTGTATCTATACTTACCCACTAACTACAGGTTCAGGATCCAGATTTAACTGGTGTGAGCCATTTGGTAGTGGATGAAATTCATGAAAGAGGAATGAATGAGGACTTCCTATTGATTATCTTGCGCGACCTTCTTCCTCGGCGTCCAGATATGCGTCTAGTTCTAATGAGTGCTACCATTAATGCTGACTTGTTCTCTAAATACTTCACAAATGCCCCAACTATTCATATCCCGGTATTTTTGTTATTGTAATCTTTACTCTATAGTAGTGGAACACATTTCTTTTAGGGTGTTCAATCATGTTTGAACATGCCTATTATTAATTCATTTGCTTTGATGTATTGGCAGGGATTAACTTTCCCTGTATCAGATTTCTATCTAGAAGATGTGTTGGAGAAAACTCATTATGAGATTCAAGAGTCGGACAGCTTTCAAGGGAATTCAAGACAAAGAAGAAGAGAACAATATTCAAAGAAAGATCCTTTAACTGAGTTATTTGAGGCATGTTTAAACCCACTGAACTATAAATCTTTTAATTTGTACCTCCTCCTCTCTCTCACACACACACTCACCAGTGGTAAATGTACTGTCAGTATAGTAGTTCTGTAAAGGAAGGTCCGTGTCATCATTTTTGTTCTTATAGTAAAGAGGGATTTGATTAGTTTAATTTCATGTTATGTGGTTCATCATGTCCCAAAAAGGTTGCTTAAGTAATATCACTGTTTTCCCATAGATTGGCATCAACTATAAATAGTTTCAATTCTTAAACAGACAAATAAAACACAATGAAAGACAGAAAAGTTGTAATCTGGAGATCCTGCATTTAAGTAATTTTCTACTAAGCATGCTTGTTGTGGAAGGCAGATTGGTGTAATGGGAGTCAATAGTTGATATTATCTCTATGAATTAGGTGTAGCTGTGTCTACAGGTATTGAAATGATTACAATAACTGTATTTTATATGATTCTCCCGTTGCAACAATTGCTTTTGTGAACATGTGCAAGTTATTGTTGTTATTGACTATTTCTGGTTTGGGCTAGATCAGATACTCCTGCACCATCTTGGTTAATTCAATCATTCATAGTTGAGGAATTAGTTCAGCTTAAGAATTCCTTTCTGTGGCTCTGCTATTTCTGACTAAGATTTGCTTTGCCTGTGTAGGAAGTTGATATTGGTTCTCAATATAAAAATTACAGAGCGTCAACAAGACTTTCTCTGGAAGCTTGGTCGGGTTCACAGCTTGACTTGGGTCTGGTTTGTATTTTGAGAACTGATTACTATATTACTGCAAAATTTAATGCAAACTGGAAGCTTTTTTCTAGGATATCTGTGCACATCTGGTTATTGTTAATATCAGAATATATTACATGCTATACTAAGGGGGTGTTTGGGAAGCACTCCAAAAGAGCTTTCCGAAAAATAATGATTTTGTTTTTGCTATAAATGAATTTTTTTTGTGTGTGTTTTTAGATCATTTTGATGTGCTGATGTCGAAATGATTTTTTAAAATAAAAAAAAAAATATTATTTTAATACATTTCTGACTGAAAAACATTGAAAATCAACCATAGGCACACTTCCAAACATCCTCTTAACATTGGAACTGTTTCTTAATTTGCCATATCATTTATTAGTGCTATCTATTTTTCACTGCTCATAAAAGTCAATTTATAGCTTGGGTAATTATAAATAGGCTTTTTATTTGTTTTTCATAGCATTATAATTATGTTGGAAACTTATATTCTAGGTGGAGGCAACAATTGAATACATTTGTCGTCATGAACGGGAGGGAGCTGTTCTTGTTTTTCTCACGGGCTGGGATGAGATCTCCAAGCTACTTGACCAGATTAAAGGAAACACACTTTTACGAGATCAAAGCAAGTTTCTAGTCCTTCCCCTACATGGTTCAATGCCAACCATAAATCAACGTGAAATTTTTGACCGTCCTCCCCCTAACAAGCGGTATTGATCTTTATGTTAATGGTTGCAATAATCTTTAGAATATCTGTTTGTTTGCCTGGTCCATGTCTGTCATTAGAGAGCATTAGCTGAACTGTATGTAATTAATTACAAGCATTTTTTATTTTTTTAATTATCTTTCCTACCCTGAATTCTAAATCTGCCCACCTACTTATGCAGAAAAATTGTTCTGGCAACAAATATTGCAGAGAGCAGTATTACCATAGATGATGTGGTGTATGTTGTAGACTGTGGAAAGGCAAAGGAAACCAGTTATGATGCACTGAACAAGCTGGCTTGTTTGTTACCATCATGGATTTCAAAGGCTTCAGCACATCAGGTATTCACTCGGAATCCTCAAAAGAGTGGTGGATAATTAATATTCTCTCCTTTTAAAACATAAAACTAAACTCCTCTGTAACACCATGACAAATTAAAACCTGTTCTTGTTTTCTTGGTGTTCTGAAACATTTTTAGAGACGAGGTCGTGCTGGCCGATTGCAGCCAGGAGTTTGTTATAGATTGTATCCAAAAATCATACATGATTCAATGATTCAATATCAATTACCTGAAATACTGAGAACACCTTTGCAAGAACTGTGTCTGCATATCAAAAGTTTGCAGCTTGGAGCTGTTGGATCGTTTTTGTCAAAGGCTCTACAGCCACCAGATCCTCTTGCTGTTGAAAATGCAATTGAACTACTTAAAACCATTGGGGCTTTAGATGAGAAGGAGGAGCTTACTCCACTTGGTATGTTCTATTTGACTATTTTGTGCCTGTATCATATACGCATGCCTTTAGGATATCTTCCAAGTCTAATTCATCATGCCTGACAGGTCGTCACCTTTGTACTCTCCCTGTGGACCCAAATATTGGGAAGTTGCTTTTGATGGGGTGTATCTTTCAATGCCTCGGCCCCGCTTTAACAATTGCAGCTGCTCTTGCACATCGTGACCCATTTGTGCTGCCAATAGAAAGGAAAAGGGAAGCTGATGATGCAAAAAGATCCTTTGCTGGTGATTCTTGCAGGTTATTAAACATAGCCATCATACTTCTTTCTGATAGCATTTTATGTTCTGTGATATGATGGACTGTGTCTATGCTGTTAAAAAGAAAGTGACGATGTTCTTTAATGCAGCGACCACATAGCACTTGTTAAAGCTTTTGAAGGATACAAAGAAGCAAAACGCAATCGAAATGAAAGAGCATTTTGTTGGGAGAATTTCTTATCCCCTGTTACTTTGCGGATGATGGAGGATATGATAGACCAGTTTCTGAACTTGCTATCAGACATTGGCTTCGTAGACAAATCCAGGGGTGTTAGTGTAAGCTACTATATTTTCAATTATTCATGTTCCAGGCAAAGACTTCCGTTTCTGAGTCCATGATGTGACCATTGATTTATTCTTTCATTTGTGCATAATCTACACTTTCCACTTCTTTCTTCTGTTAGGCAACCCAATGCCAGGGAGACTAGCAGGTTCATAAATTCAAATGCGTGTATGTTTTTTGCAGGCATACAATCAATATAGCCATGACATGGAGATGGTATCTGCAATCCTTTGTGCTGGTCTTTACCCAAATGTTGTGCAATGCAAAAGAAGAGGAAAGCGAACAGCATTCTTCACTAAGGAAGTTGGGAAAGTTGACATCCATCCCGCATCTGTAAATGCCGGGGTTTTTCTCTTCCCTCTGCCCTACATGGTTTATAGTGAAAAGGTGAAAACAACTAGCATTTATGTGCGAGACTCAACAAACATTTCAGATTATGCTTTGCTTCTTTTTGGTGGTAATCTCGTTGCCAGCAAAAATGGAGAGGGTATCGAGATGCTAAGAGGCTACCTCCATTTCTCTGCATCAAAAAGTGTATTGGATTTGATACAGGTAAGCGTTTCTCAATAGGTTTCCCTTGAGTTTACGTTTCTTATTTATAATTGATGTAAAGTAAACACGATATTGTTTGATGTGTCTGCAGAAACTGAGGAGAGAACTTGACAAGCTTCTGAGTAAGAAAATTGAGGACCCATGCCTGGACATTAACGTGGAGGGGAAGGGAGTTGTATCTGCGGTGGTTGAGTTATTGCACAGTTGCAATGTACGGTACTAAATTACCCTTCAACTGAATACTTTCGACCTTTTCATAGGATCCTGCCATTTGCATGTAATATTTTCGTTCATTGGATAGGTGATAATAATTTATATACAATTTTTGCTTGGCGAAATCAAACCAGATTTTATCAGTTGCCCTACAGCTTTAATGTCACCTGGGGTCACCACCATTGCACAACCGACTCGACATTAATAATTCTTAAATCCAGGAGCCATCTTTTACGAGGCTAATTTGGTGATGAAATGTTCTATTCACGGCTGCATTTTGGGTTGTGATATGAACTAATTACTCTCTGCCCTACTTTTTTACATCTAGAAGAATATTTTGGCCTTTTTATTATTTAAAACAATAGCTGTCAGATTCGCTTCGATTAGTGCTTCGTTTTTTTTATTGGTACGGAATATTTCGGTTTCAGAGCATTTCGGTGCGTCGTTTCGGGGTTGTACTGTTCATAATTAATTATATATAAAAAATAAAAATAAAAAAAATATAATTTTTATTTTTTATAAAATTAAAGTTGATGCAATAATTTTAATTATATATATATATATATAGGGGGCGGGGCAGGAATATATGTATATGTAATTATATATTAGAGATAAATATAGTGTTAATGTGTTGAGAAAGAGAGAAGTGGGAGACCGGAACGACACACCCAATGCAATTCGGTGCATTCAGGCCGAATTTCTGGTACAAACCGGGGTGAAAACTACTGTTGTTTTGTCTTGTTTTTTCTTGATGCAGGGCCTTACGGCCTTAAAAGAACAGATTGAACATCTATGTTTAAAATACAATAAATTGAGAACTTTACCTTTAAACCAGAAAAATAAGCCTATAAGGCCTTTTCAGTCTTTTTGCTCCATTTTTTATTATTATTAGGCTTATAGAGGGCAATCTGAAATTTAAATGAGGAAAAATGTTGTTGCCGGTGTCACATGTGTCATTAGGATTGCTCCTTTGACGCCTTCTGGTGGCAAAAAACGCTCATATGTCATGTTGTTGGCAGCGTTATCTGTCCTCATTTTTTTTTGGTGCGATGCGTTTTTTACGATGATGGGGCCACTTGTTCTTGATGGGTGTTTTTTCTTATTCTCTAAAAATTACAAGTTGATCCTCTTTATTGTTGATATATATCAGTTTCAGCTCTTGTTCCTTTTATTTATAATTTTTTATTCCTTGTCCTTTTATAAAAGTTTTATAGTTTCCAACTTCATTATTGGATCTAATTTTATGATATGATTTTTTTTAATTTGTTCCTTGTCATCCGGAAAAAAATTATCCTTATGTTAAGCTATTTTTCTTTTCGATTTCATTGAAAGTTTGTATTTGTCTTCTAATTTATTTTTTATTTTGAAAATGCAGGTAATTGGTTTTTTGAAACACAACCATACCAACCCCATATGTAACTCATTCTTAATCTAAATAATTAAAATGACACATAGAATTGTAATGGTATATAAAATAAAATATATGTAAGTTAAATTGAACATGTTGATATTTTTTTTAATTTACAAAAAATTACTAAATTAAATCCATCATAATATTGTAATTCATCTGTTTAATGACTTTAACAATTCAAATAAAATACCCTAAGACATAACAAAAGAATGGATTCAATTCTAAAACTACATGTTAATATTATCATGGTTGCATGTATTAATCTTGTATAAAAAAATAAGGTCTCAAATCCACTAAATCCTGCTAGATGATATCTAAGTTAAAAAATAATTTAACATTAAGGTAATGTAATTGCAACACAAATAAAGTGACAATTTTGCTATGAATTTAATTTTATTTATTTTAAGTCATCGAATAACTTAATTCACTTCATTCACAAACAAAGAGAATTCTTATTACTCAACCTTAATTAGCAGTCCCTAATTAGGGTTTCAACATTTACTGTCTAGACCCGGGCAAATTCCTAAAAACCAAGGAATTCACCTATCTAACCGCCTAGAGCTGGGCATCAGTCTCATCACACATTATTAATTAGTTATATCACACTAGTCACATTATGCAGGTCAAAATAGTGAACTTAACCCAAGATAGGTTATCAATCCCATTACACAAGGTAAATTGGTCAACTCGACCCAGTATAGAGCTTTGATCCCATTACACAGGGGAAATTGCCTATCTCACATTAGTCACGTTACACTAGTCAAAATGGTCAACTTAGCCTAGAACATGTATCAGTCCCATCACACAAGGAAAATTGGTCAACCCGGTCCAAAACAAGATATTAGTCCCATCACATAGGAAAAATTGGTCATCTCAAACTAGGATAGGGCACTAGTCCTATCACACAGGGTAAAATGGTGAACACACATAAAATAATTATGCAATTAGACAATAAGATAAAATTATATAACATGTATTTAAATAATTCTAGATAGAATTTAAATAGTGAGGCGTTGAGCGCCTACCTAAAGTTTGCACACAATATGCAGGATCCTGTTTCGATGCTTCCTCGACAACCTCTCTTGTATCAACTACCCACCATCAATTTCTCATATAATAACTTATCTTTCAAGCATAATTTATTCCATTAAATTAATCACCTCGATTAATTTCTTTGATTTAAATAAATTACATATTTTTTTTAGATTTTAGATAATCATCTCATGATTGCATGTCAATAATTAATCCATCATGGTTCTACCCACAAAGACCCACAATTTAAATCCATAATTTTCACCATATTTGACCAAAACATTCAAAGCATGAGAATTGTATATGAAAAATCTTTCAACTAACATATGTACCATAATTTAAACTCCGGAACAACAATATCACATTGATAAATCAATATCACTTTTATCAACTAATTGTTCCTTAAAAAAAATTTATTTTGGTTAAATAGGTTAATATAAGCAGGAGTATTTTTTTATCATTATTATCCCATTACTAAATCATCAATTGATTACACTAACACATTACAACAAAGATTCCACAACAACATTTCCTTCCTATATTTGTTTTTTCCACATTGTTGAAATCCTAAAAAAATAAAAGGATAAATCTTTCCTTTTTAATTTACTCAATTAACTCATTACTCAATTTGTTCACATGACTTTAAACAATATTAAACCATCCAATTTCAAATCCAAGCCTTAATTATGAAAAATCTCAACTTTCTTACAATTAAATAAAACCTTAATACGACATGCATGAAATTCTCACATAATTCATCAAATTAAGACTTGGTTTACTGTTTATTCATGTACCATAATAATATTTAATCACAATACCAAAGATAATGGTATTGGATTTTGTCTGATTGCCACTAAGCATACTAAAGAATACATATATGTGCACCCTATATCCATATTTAAGTGTGATCTAATGGTGAAAGAAGGAGAAAACATATGGCGATGCGAATTGCCCTATATATTTTTTTCTAGAAAACTTTAGTGGGTTTTTTGTGTTGACATATAATGTCATACTTGTATGCTTTATATATTTTGATGATAACAATAAAAAGAAAATGGACTAATAATATGCTTGGATGAGATTAAGTTATAAACAGGTATTATACAAAGAATACATCAACAAGCATAATGGAGTACACGAAGAAATCACTCCAGAAAGTCCAAGATGCAAGCAAGTGAAGACTTAGAATAAGTTTTCATTTTAGTGTTTTATGTAAATCTCAAATTCTAACTTGATAGCACAAATTAAAATGAATTCACACACTTCACATTGCATGCATTAAAAGGGTTTGATGATTATAGGTTTAAGTCATAATCAACCAGTTCAAGAAATTCAGAAAAGATAATTTGTCAAAATAGGATTTCTGCATGAACCGGTCGACCGCTTGAGTTATCCGTTGTGAACTAGTCGACCGTTTGAGATGTATGCATGAACCGGTCGACCGCTTGGGTTACCAAGTGAACCGGTCGACCGCTTGGAAGACAAATTGCCTTTCGAACTGAACCGGTCGACCGCTTGATTTATCCGTTGTGAACCAGTAGACCGTTTGAGATGATAGTTGCATTAAAACGGCTATAAACGACTAGTTTCTCTTTAAAACTTATAAATAGGCCTCTTAATTGCAAAATTAAGCAAACACAACTTTTATATCTGATAGTGTGGCAATTAGTAGTACATAAACACGTTCATATCATCAATCCTCATTAATACTCATATTTGTGTTTAAATCTTCATATCCTAACACAAAAAGTATTAAATCTCATTCTCACTACACTTAAACACCTTCAAATATTCTAAGTGCTATTACTTGAGATAAAGAGATCATAGATCTTCATTTGTAATATTCACACTATTGAGAGTATATTGTTGTATTTCAAATACAATCCTTGTAAAACTCTTGAGAGTTGAGTATAAAACTCTTGATATTGGTGAGGGAACATCACCAAGGAAAAATCTTGAAGAGGGTATATCTTCAAGTGGGAAAAAGGAAAATCTTGAAGAGGGCATATCTTCAAGTGGTGTAAAAGTCTTGGTGTGGATTCATCAAGCGGGAATTGTAATCTTGTTACTTGGACTAGTAAGAGAATACAATACTCAAGTACGGGTTGGTACTTGAGTTGTGGATGTAGGATTGTCGAACCACGTTAAAAACCGAGTTAGCAATCTCTCTCTCTTATCTCTTTACTTTAAAGTAATTAATTTTAAAATTGCATTATTTATTGTATTTACACCTAATTTCCTCCGGTAGGTGCATAGTTGTTTTAATCCTTGAATAACAGTTTGTCTTCAACAAAAACCAATCATAAGGATCCCAATGATGAGATAACAAGAAGAAGAACATAAAATAATATGAGTCAGATCAAAAAGTGGATAGGAGATACCACCGAAGTAGGTTGTCCCATTGGTTTTCTCTGTAATTTCTCTCTAGAGACACACAAATAGCCCTATTCACCTTAACAAATTTTAACTTGGTCATTTTATTTTCATACTTTTATTTCAACTTTTGTCAGATAAAAATCTAGCTAGGATTTTATTACAACCACCGAAACCATCGTGATAAATAAAAATTTATATTAGGTTTTACAAGCCTTTTCTTTTACTCATTTAATCCTTCATCACTTGTTTATTGGGATTAAAATTCATGTTTTTTTCTTCATATATGGTGTTTTAGGTCTAATAAGTTGGATAACGAGTTTGAGAAGTTAATTGAAGTTGATATTTTTTGCCTATATTTCTTTTCTGATTTCATCATTTGACATTAGTTTTTTTAAAAAAAAAAATAACTGAAAGTTGAACAACATTGTTTTTCCACGCTTGGAAAAATGTTTTTTCCTAAGTTATAGTAGTTGTGTTTTTTTCCTGTCCATTTAATAACATTTTCTGGTTTTTTCATTGGATTGAAATAAAACCAGCCTCAATTATAGGTTTTTGTTTTTTTTTTAAAAAAAACACTTGTTGCACTAAAACACTATTTTTTACAAAATAAAGTTAATGTAGACTCGCAACATAACAAAAATATGCTCTTAGTGCATGTCGAGGAGTGTGGTTGTTGCTGCTCTTGAAACTGTTTTTCATTCAGAAATGCATCAAAATGATATATTTTTTTTATTTTTTAAAAATTATTTTTAACATCATCACATGAAAATGATCAATAAATATTAAAAAAAAATTAAAGTAAAAAATAAATAATTTTTTTCAATAGAAAATATAACTTAATGTATCTAGATAGTTTAGCAACTAGAATAGCCTACGTATAAGCCAACATTTATAATTCTGACTTGACGATGAAATCGTGAGAACTTCAAATAAAAATGGCTTTTTTATTGGTGCATTTTGAAAATTTGTTATATCACGAAACTAATTTTAGATCATAGAGAATCAATCATGATGTAGTAAATTAAAAAAATTATTTTTAAATTTTTTTTTAATGGGAATTGAATTATATAGATTGGGTAACAAAATGATGTCATAAATATTTCTCGTTCTAAACAGAAAGAAAAAAAAAACAAAAGAAAAAAAAGGCTTCAATTTCTCGCTCTAATGTTTATGAACATATAACCTCGGTTTAATCAGGTCCAGTATCTCAAAGCCAATGAACGAAGAGCTACCCCTGTAACCTAGAGGACAAAACCGTCAACACAAAGTCCAATCACTATTATTATGTATATATAGGCATCCCAAACCCTAAAAGATCCTGTGGGAACTCACCCATTGCAGCCGTTCATAACCCTAAAGAGGCGACCCCTCTCTTCCGAAACCAAAAATGACAACCCGCTTCAAGAAGAATCGGAAGAAGAGAGGTCACGTGAGCGCTGGTCATGGTCGTGTCGGAAAGCACAGGAAGCACCCAGGAGGTCGCGGAAATGCAGGAGGCATGCACCACCACAGGATCCTCTTCGACAAATACCATCCTGGTTTCTTCGGCAAGGTCGGTATGCGCTACTTCCACAAGCTCCGCAACAAGTTCTACTGTCCCATTGTCAACATCGACAAGCTCTTTTCCATGGTCCCACAAGATGTCAAAGACAAGGCAACCAAGGATACCGTGCCCATGATTGATGTCACTCAGTTTGGCTACTTCAAAGTTCTGGGTAAGGGGGTTTTGCCTGAGAACCAACCCATCGTTGTCAAGGCCAAGCTTGTGTCAAAGATTGCCGAGAAGAAGATTAAGGAGGCTGGTGGAGCTGTTGTTCTTACAGCCTAGGTTATGTTCCTTTCCAAGATTTTGACCTGTCCTTAAATTTAAGGAGTTTAGTGATACTTTTGGATCATATAACTTTGTTATAATTTTTTATGCATTTGATGTTTTTTCTGTTGGTAAATTGGGATTTTGCTTATCGCATGACTTTGTCCTAAGGCTCTTTTTGATCCTTTGATTTGTTTAGTTACTTGGATTGATAGTTTGATGATGCTTATTATGCTTTGTTGCTTGAAAATGCTTGTCTATGCTTGTTTTAGAAACGAGGTGTCCTTGATTTTGACTAGAGATGATAGACATGGCTGTGGGTGCTTTTTTGTCACTTGATGACCAGAGGTTATGCGTTCAAGTTATAGTCCAGGCGTGACCAGTCACTTAATTCTTCATGGTACTTTGATCACTGGCACAGTCAAGTGATATCGGTTTCTTTATGCCGTGCTAACACGCTGCTAAACAAGCTTCTGTAATTTGAGCCTATTTGGCTTTGCACCAGTATCCCTAGAACATTTGCTTCATACTAGCCTGCTATCTCGCAATTTAATGTTTATAGCTGTTAATCCTTGCATTTTTACTTTGCATTTCCCATGGACTCGTGTTTCACCCTTTGTATTCGATAAATGGAGATTGAGGGTAGAAGTCGAGTAGAACTATTTGCATGTATCATAGCATTAGGTTTGTTGGGTCTGTAGTATTTTTGTCCATTTTTTGGTGGAACAAGCTGTTGAAGATGAAATTTTAAGCTTTTAGCGTTGGGTTTGGTTAGGTTTATCAAAGGTTTTTGTTCATTGCTGGATGGAATGATTGGCTGTTACATCCAATTTAAGCAGCTGTTGCAAGTTGTCATTGCATGGTGTGACCTCTATGATCTGGTTTTAAACAAGGATTTAAAACAATTTATTGCTTGCTTTTGATGCTAGTAATGTAATTGTAATACTATTTTACATGTTTATTGAGTCTCTTATCCACTGCTCTATGGATTGGCTAAGTATGTGTCCTAGTCATCTGCTACTAATAACAGGTTCCCATAAGATATAAAAACAAGTATTTTTTACTTTTATTGTAATGCATGTATATAAAATTTTATCTAAGGACAACATTGGTTTATGATCCCAGCTTATAATATAAAAAAAATCAAGGTTTCTAGTACACAATTTTACATGTCTACTTTTCAACAATGAAATTAATTATCTTCAACTCTTGTATACAAAACAGAAGCTCACAATTCAATAGATATTACAAAAATATTTTTTGGATTTTTGGTTGCCCATACTATACGATTAAATCAATGCATAATCAACAATTTCTTTTAGATATTTAAAAATTCTTTCTAAAATAGTTTAATAGTAAACATTTGGATTATATATATATATATACATATATATATATATATATACATATATATATATATATAATCCATAGTTGTTAATATTGTTCGTCTGCTCTTATTGAATGAACGTTTGCTGAGTAATTATATATATATATACATTTCGTCTGTTTCACCTTTGGTGTCGTTGATATCGATTGTCATATATAATTAATTATATATATATGAAAAAAATATTAATTTAACAAGCATAATTAAAAATTGAATTCTTTTTTATTTAAGATATTTTGATGTTTTTAAATTAGTTTTATGTATAGATGTCAAAATTAATTTTTTTAAAATAAAAAAATAGATTTTGAACCCGAAACGGAACCGATGCGTTCCGATCAGAATTTGGCCGGCATTTCCGGATTGGACTGGATTTAAAACCGAGATGAAAACGACGTTGTTTTGTCTCGGTTTTTTGAACAGAATGTTCCAGAGCGAAACAGTAACAATTATGATCTAATATGCTAACTATGCAAATGTCATATAAGATCTAGTATGATTTGCTAAAAGCCATAAAGATCTAATAATTTTAAGAGGATGTAAATTGAGAATTTCACCATCATTTTTTTTCTTAATTTAGTAGTAGAATTAAAAGGATTACATACATTGAAACATCAAAATAATTAAGAAATAATGAACTTAATTCACTCAATATCGGTGATTTAAATTTATGCAAATTATGAATAAAATAAATAAATATTATTTTTACAAATGATTTCACAAGATATTGTCTTACCTTTTTGTTTAAGGATATAGATGAAGCTCGTGAAATGATTTAAAATAACAAAGAATAAAAATAAAAAATAATGTAACAAGAAAATAAAAGATAATAAGAAGTGATAATGATTGAGAATACCAGGCACCATATAGTAGATTATGTTCCTAAAATGGTGTAATCCATTAAATTACTGTCTTTAATTCACCACAACAAAATAATTTTGCAGATCGTAAAAACCAAACATTAAAAGAAATGATGAATGCTATGTTCATAAGTTTAATACCACCTCAAAACTTACGAGGGTACAATTTTAATTGCCAATGACATACTTGACAAAGTAATTCAAAAAATAAATTAGAAAAGACACTATATGAATTATAAAAAGGTAATAAATATCTCTAAGTATGGAGGAGTCTTGCAAAAATAGCAATACATGATTCTAGAAAATGTTTAAGGTAGGGCCTAAAACTATAAATTATGTATTTACTAGCCAATGCGCCTCATCGCGGGCGACACTATATTTTTTTCAATACAAAAAATATTAATTGTGTGAGATTTTGTTTATAATATAAATTTAGGCAAAATAATAAAACTGTGGAGAATTCTTGTGAAGTGCAAGTTTTCTATAAAATATATGAATTTTAAATCGATATAAATTTATTTACTTGGTAGGTTTTAACGAAATAACTAGCATAAATTTATAGGAATCATTAAAAAAGCAAGAGGATTCAAATATCAGAATTATTGAATTTACTGTATTAAGATTAGTTCATTTTATAATTCAATTTAAATTAAACACAAAAAAATATAAATTTTGAAAACACTTACAATAATCAAATAACAAAAATAAGTAGTTAATTTTCTATCTCCGTAAAGAAGAAAACATAAATTGAAAATCCATTCCTACGTTATTGTCATTATCATTACTATAGCAATTAAAACTATTATCAATATTACTGCTCCAACAATTAAAATAATTAAATTGTCCCGAATAATAATAAAACATTTTACAAAAACATATAATAATCACTAATTTATTATTATTGTATAAACAATAAATCATAAATCATCTCATAAGAACAAATAAAATAACAAACCATCGAAAAAACAAAGGAAAAGAATTACAGATAAATCAAATTTCAATACTGAACCGCATAAAAATAAAACCCCAATAAAAAATAAAATGAGAACAATTAAAAACAAAAACTAAAAGCGTATATGAATAAATACGGACAAAAAAAAATAAACATTGTCCATGAAGGACTAAAAAAACCAAAGGAATCAATACTAAATAAAAAATTAAAAGAATAAGTGTCAAAATAAAAAATATATAATTAATTCCAAATGAATGACAAAACTACAACAAATTAGAACTTTGAGACCGATAAACAATAAGGGATTTTTAAAAACAAAATGCAATGTAACCAACATAGATTAAAATTTCAGAATAAAACCGAATAATAATAAACCCCCCAAAACGATAAAAATTAAAAAACCAAAACAAAAACTAAAAGCATAAATGAAGAAATACAGACAAAAAATAAACATTGACCAAGAAGGACAAAAAAACCAAAACAATCGATAATAAATTAAAAATTAAAACAATTAGTGCCAAAATGAAATATATATATATAAATTAAAATTTCAGAATAAAACCGAATAAAAATAAAACCTTGACAAAAATTAAAATGACAAAAAACAAAAACTAAAAATATAAATGAATAAATACAAAAACAAAATAAACATTGTCCAAGAACAGAAAAAATCAAAAAATTAATACTAAATAAAAAATTAAAAGAATAAGTGCTAAAACAAAAAATAAAATATATAATTAATTTTAATTGAATGACAAAACTGCAACAAATCAAAATCTTGGGACAAAAAAACAATAAAGTGATTTTTTTAAAAAAAAAAGAGTATAATCAACAAAAAATAAAATTTCATAACAGAATCGAATAAAAATAGAACCTCAACCAAAAATAAAATGACAAAAATTAAATATAAAAACTAAAAGCATAAATGCATAATATATGAAAGAAAAACATTGTCTAATAGGAACAAAAAAACCAAAGGAATTGATAACAAAAAAATATTAAAAGAATAAGTTCGAAAATAAAAAAAACAGAATATATAATTAACTTTAATTGAAGGACAAAAATGTAAAAATCAAAACTTTAGGATTGAAAAACAATTGAGGGATTTAAAAAATACAATATAATTTTTTAAGAAATTAAAATAATAAGGGCCGAAATGAAAAGTAGCATATATGACCAGTTTCAATTGGATGACAAAATTAGAACACATTAAAACTTGCAGACCAAAAATATTAACGGAACAAAAAAAACCAAAAATCAAAAGATTAAGGACTGAAATGAAACATACCATATATGATCAGTTTTAATTGAAGAGTATAACTGAAAACAGTCAAAAGTTTCATTGAAGAAATCAATAAGAAAAACAAAATTAAAAGATCAGGGATTGAAATAAACAAACTAACAATATTAAGGACCGCACTATACTTTCTTTAAGCAGGAGGGGGAAATAGGAGGGAAAGAAAACTCGTTCACCGGCTATGCCCGAACACCAAAAAAAGTAAGATGTGACTTTGTTTTAGGACCACACTAAAAAAAAAATTGGCTATTGAAATGGCTTACCGGTTGGAGTAGATTAAAGTAAGAACAAAAGCTTCTTTTTTTTAAGTTTGTCTTCCTAGATGTCTTACTGGTTGGAGATGCTCTAATATTTCACATTGAATATTCCAGATTAATGATTTGAAATTTTTTATGGCTCAAAATTATCTGTTATTTTTTGTCTTATTTTTTAAAAAAAATTGCATTGCTTAACATTAGTTTTTTTAAAATCATTTAACTTTTATTTAAATCGATTAAACAAATAAATTCATATCGATTTAAAATTTATATATTTTATTAGAAAGTCACGCTTAACAAAAATTCTTCCAAGATTTATTGTTTTGTTCAAACTAATAGCATTACAAAATATATATCTATATATATATATATATATATATATATATATATATATATATATATATAATTTTAACAGAAGCGATTTTGATGACAACTCTCTCGTTTATATCTTATTGTATGTTATATGGTGCTGCTAATATCTATGCTTATGGAAGAGGGGTTTGAGCTATAGTGGGTGGCTTCTCAGCAACAAAGAGTTATTGAAGGTACATATTTCATAATACCAATTGATGTGTTGATGGTACAACAACAATGCGAATACTTTTATATTTTTCTTGTTTGGAAAGTCGCTGCTACAAAATTGATTTGTGTTTTCTGCACAAAGTAAAGTTTTGGCATTAGGGGTGGCTTTGGAAATAGCAAACTTTTTTATGTCAGTATCCGGGTTAGCATATATCGATTAATTTTATGAGTTCTAAAATTAATAATTATATAAATCTATTTATTATATTAACAACTATTAACAAAACATTAAACCGTGTGAGGAAAACAATATAGCTCCCCACACATAGTAATGTAAATTGCAGCAGTGCTTTTTCTTCTTTTTTTCCATTTCTTCTTCTTTTTTTGCTTTGTTTTTTGTTTTTATTTTCAGATTATGTTTTTTTCCTAATTATTCTTTTTTTTCGTTTCTTTTTTTTCATTTTTTCTCCATGAAACATTTGTTTTTTATAATTCGGTGTCTAGGCGAGATTAAGTGCATCACGATCAATCTTCGAATCATTTTTATTACTTTGTTTTTCCTCGATTATGTTTTTTTTTCTTTTTTTTTTTGCTGGTAATACTTTTTTATAATTGGAATGTCTAGGCTAGCTTAAGCACATCACGACTAATCTTCGGATCCAATTTTTTATAATTTGTTTTTGTTTTTTTCCTAATTATGATTTTTTTCCTGATTATGTTTTTTTATTATATTTTTGTTCTTTTTTTTCCATGAAATATTTTTTTTGCTGGTTATACTTTTTTAATTTTTTTCTTTTTTCACTTATATATATATTTTTGTTTTTATGATCGAGGTGTCTAGGCTAGCTTAAGCGCACCACAATTAATCCTCGAATCCATTTTTTTAACATTTTTTTGCTGGTTATACTTTTTTCATTTTTTTCTTTTTCCACTTTTATATATATATTTTGTTTTTTATGATGAGGGTGTCTGGGCTAGCTTAAGCGCACCACAATTAATCCTTAGATCTATTTTTTTTTTATTATAACCAAGGTGTCTAGACCAGCTTATGCCCCTCTGACCCCTTTGTGTTTTTGTTGCTAAAGTGCTTTCTTTATACTTTTGTTTTGTTCACTTATACATTTTTTTTATAACCGTAGTCTACGAGTTAGCTTAAGTACACCACGACTAATTCACAGACCGAATTTGTTTTTAAAACAATATGAATTGGTACAACTTCACACTTATATTTTTTTTCTATAAGCCAGCTTGAGCTTTTTATTTTTATATTTTTTACTTATATAATTTTTTTATAACTAGGATCTCTATGTCACCTTCAGCGCACCACAACTAATCTTCGGACCAAATGTTTTTTGATAGCTAGGGTCTCGGGGTTAGCTTAAGCACACTACGACTAATTCCCGGACTGAATTTATTTTTTAAACAATATGGATTGTAAATGGTATGGGGAAAGCACTGTTACTCCCCACACATAGCATTGTCGATTGCAATAGTGCCCCCTTTATTTTTGCCTCTTTTTTTTCTCCTTATTATGTGTTTTTGTTGTTTTTCCCCCCAAAACATTTTTTTGCCTGTTATAGTTTTTTATATATTTTTCCACTTATATATATTTTTTTCTTTTTTCTTTTTTCTTTTTGTTTAATAATTGAGTTGTCAGAGCTAGCTTAAACACACCATGATTAATCCTCATATCTATTTTTTTTCATAGCCAAGATGTCTAAGGAAACTTATGCATACCACGACAATCCCCGGACCCATATTTTTTTCTTTCTAAAGTGCTTTCCTTTTGGTACATTTTTTTTATCTTTTTTTCTTATACTTTTGTTTTATTCGCTTATATATTTTTTTATAATCGGGATCTCCGACCAGCTTAAGCACACCACGACTAATTCCTGGGCCGATTTTTTTAAAAAACAATATGGATTGCTACAGTGCTTTCACGCTTATACCTTTTTTTTTTGTTTTCTTTTACTTATACATTTTTTTTATAACCATGGTCTCTCAGCTAATCTAAGCTCTTTTTTTTCATTTTTTTTACTTATACATTTTTTTATAACTAGGATCTCCGGAACAGATTAAGCTCACCACCACCACTCCCTGGACCAAATTTATTTTTTGATAACCGGGGTGTCAAGGCCAGTGTGGATGCACCGTGACTAATCCCGAACCCATTTATTATTTTTTTTCCTTATACTTTTTTTGTTCACTTATAATATATATATGACCGAGGTCTCTGGTCTAGCTTAAGTGCACTACGATTAATTCCCAGACTGATTTAAAAAAAAACAATATGGATTACTACAATGCTTTCACGCGTATACTTTTTTTCACTTATATATTTTTTTATGATCAGTGTCTTTAGGCCAACTTAAGCTTTTTTTTTTCCATTTATATATTTTTATGATTGGTGTCTTCAGGCCAGCTTAAGCTTTTTTTTTTTTTCTACTTATATTTTTTTTTATAACCGAGGTCTTTAGGTTAGTTTATGCGCGCCATGACTAATTCCCGAACTTTTTTTTTATAATCAGGGTACTTGGGTCAGCTAGGACGCACCACGATTTCTATAAGTATGCATATACCCCCTATAAGATAAAATTCAAGAGTTGGAGTGTATTGGTAATTTACCATTTTTAATTATATTTTCTATCCAGTGTTATGGGAGCATCTTCAGACACGATGTCAATTTCACAACTCATGCACATTTCAGATGGTGCGTGCGGCGTCTTAGAACTTCTAAAAATGTATATTAGTTTTTTATATTTTCATTTTATTATATAAATTGTGTTTAAAATAATGTCATGATATCAGAGGTATTTTCAATTTCTTTCATTTCTATACATAGTACAACAATCATAATACCATCAAATAAGATAAAAACCAAGAATTGTCAGTGGGGGTGTCCCGGTAATTTTACTTTTTTAGCGCACAATAAAATAATTTTTGTAGCCTCAAATAAGACAAAACAAAAGAGTTACCTGCGGTGGTGTTTCAAACATTTCAAGTTTAATTATACACGTATAAGAAAAAAGTTTCACTCTCGTTTTATACCATCAAAGCTAAACTTACCATGTTTTTCAATGTGAGTTGCATTTAATACAAAAAAATAACAATTAAAAATCTAAACTAAGAGTAAAAGTGTATAGATACAAACAATAAATTTAAAACTATCTTAGAAGGACCGAAAAAATCAAGAGATCGAAACAAAACTAAAAAATAAAAGAATAAAAATCAAATTATAACATAAAAAATTATATATTTAAAAACTAAATAAAAACTAAAAATTTAATTCCTGCAGTGAGCGCGGTTTATAGCTTTCAGGAGAGTGGTTGCGATAGCTTTCAAAGTTCTTTTAGGAAATATATCAAGATAATATTTTTTTATTTTTTAAAAATTATTTTTGAAATCAATACATTAAAATAATCTAAATATACTAAAAATTTTTTATTTTAAATACAATTTTTTTTTTGAAATTTGACCATACAACCACTTGTCCACAGAGGTGCTTAGTAGAAGTATTACTAGTCTAGATAACTGGAAATAGCATCCTCTTCGAGGCCTTCTCGTGGTGGGGACTGAAATGGGTCTGCATGCCAACGTATAGTTTAGCAAACGACACGGCGTCTGCTTTAGGCTCTGAAGAAACTATCTAAAAACGCCGACGTGTCAATTCATCTGCTATTAAACCAAACCAAAAATCACAGACCCTAAATAACAAACCTCCCCCCCTCCCCCCCCTCTTTCTCTGTGCAAATCAAAGCAAAATCCATCAACATTCTGTGCGACTCATAAACCATTGAATTCTAAAACCCTAAAATCTCAAAACTACGAATTAATGGTTTCTCTAACCTGACCACCTATAAAAATCAGTCCTAGAGAAGGTATGGGTCGACCCGAACCCAGCGTCTTGTTCTCGCAATCTTTCGTTCATCCTCAACTGGATGAGTACGTCGACGAGGTAACTTACTAACCAACCCATCCTCTTCTTCACAGAACTTCATTCTATGTTCTTCTTTTTTGACGATGCATATTTATAATTAATTTGTGTGCAGGTATTGTTCGCTGAACCAATTGTGATTACTGCGTGTGAGTTTCTTGAACAGAATGCTTCTTCTGCGTCACAAGCGTTGTCTCTACTGGGGTATGCCCTCCATTCATGTCCTCATTCTTTCCTTCCCCCCCTCCTCTTCAATTTCACTATAAAATTACAAATCCTGCTTAGAGATATGCCATATTGGTGCATGGCTTGAATTACTCAGAAACTTAAAATAAAAATATCGTATAATCTCTCTTAATGATATCCTAAAGTTTAGTTGTATCATGCAGGGCTACGTCACCTCCTTCCTTTGCTTTGGAGGTGTTTGTTAAGTGTGAGGGGGAGACAAGATTTAGGCGACTTTGCCAGCCATTCCTTTATTCCCACTCTTCGTCACATGTGCTAGAAGTTGAGGTGGTTAGCTTTGATTTTTACTGCTTATTCACCCATTTATTTGATTTCCCAATTATAGTTTGCTTAACATTCATTCGACTTTTTATTTCTTTCCCGCACTTCTCTCTTTAACTTTCAACAGGGAAGCTATGATTAAGATTATACGATATTTTTATTTCCTGGCATGTATTTATTGCAGGCTGTTGTAACTAACCATCTGGTTGTGAGGGGCAGCTATCGCAGTCTAAGTTTGGTCATATATGGTAACACAGCAGAGGATCTGGGGCAGTTCAATATTGAATTTGATGATAGCTCGTTAACTAATCTTGTTAGTTCTGCTGAGGGAAAGCTCGAAGATCTGCCTTTGGCATTTCATTCAACTAATCGTACCATTGAGGATTCTCTATCCTCTCTGAATGTATTATCTTTACCTGTTGCTGCTTCACATATATCGGCTGAGGTTAAGCAATTTTTGCAGCTGATTTTGAAGTTGCTGGAGCTCCCGAACCTTAGTGATTCTGTACATAGAGTTCTTAGTACCGTAGTGAAAGCTGTCTGCTCCTTTGTCACCCGTGACTTGTGTTGTGAAACAGTAAATCAGAAGCACATTAAAATGTGTGGATCGAAAAACTTTGAAGAGCTTCAGCATGTTATCAATGAGGCTAGAAATGAGCTTCTCCAAGTGCTTGGACAAGGTCCGGGAGATGAATCAGCTGGACTTTTGGCAGACTGCATGTTTCTTGAATCGGAGGCTGAATTAGCTACTTCTAAACAGCTGGTGGACATGTTAAGCCAGTATTTCTGTTTTGAAAGGAACTCCACGAATGTTGGAGCTTGCCAGCTTTCACAGGTAACTGTGCTACTGTTTGCGTAATAAATTCTTCTAAAGAATCTGTTTATTGAAACTAATTCAAAATAACCTATGCTCTCTCTCTCTCTCTCTCCCCCGCAAACATTCTGCTTGCATGCAAGCAGAAACACATGAGGCATCTTTCTATCTCCTTATCATTTTGCTAAATCTTTTCCATTTGTGATCTTGTCTTGATCATCAGAACAAGAGTGTCATTCTGGGTCTGAGCTTGGCTCTTTTATTGTGCTCTGGTAGAGAAAGCTGCTTTCACTTCGTCAATAGTGGGGGAATGGAGCAGCTTGTGCATATTTTCTCTGATGAGGTGCAGAATTCTTCTGCCATAATATTACTATCACTTGGAGCTATAGAGCAGGCAACAAGGCATCCAATTGGTTGTGAAGGATTTTTAGGTTGGTGGCCTCGTGAAGACGAAAATATCCCATCTGGCTCTAGCAAAGGTTATAGTCAATTGTTGAAGTTGGTCCTACAAAGACCTCAGCATGATGTTGCTTCTCTTGCAACCTATGTCCTTCATCGGTTACGATTTTATGAAGTTGTTTCTAGATATGAGGTATGCTACCAGTTTGTGTTTTTAAGTGGCTCTGGATGTTCTTAAAACCACAATGGTGCTAACTTGTGGTAATTTCATTCTCTTCCAGCTTTCTGTTCTTTCTGCTCTAGGGGGACTTTCTGCACATGGAAGAGTTACAAGTGTTACATCAGCAATGCTTAACAGTGCTAAGTCTCAACTCAGGATGCTGTTGGTCAGTTCTAAATTTTCAATTTCTTTTGTTTTGGCAGTATGCCAAACCATAATTCTTAGTTCTTATTTAGTGACAAGTGTTATGCAGAAATTGATAAATTTGCGTGGTCCAATTGAAGATCCTTCTATAGCAGCCTCTGCAAGTAGGTCATTGATCATTGGTCAAACAGAAGGCTTATTGTCGTATAAAGCAACCAGTAACTTGGTTGGTTCATCACATTGCTGCTTTTCAAACTGGGATATTGATTCCCACTTGCTGGCACTTCTCAAGGTATGCTACTTGTAGGCAGATGTAGATACAAATTCTAGTTCTCTTATGTGACTTTTCAATTTATCTATGATGTTCATTTAAAGTAAATATTGTGTTTGCTTATTTCAAGTAACAAGCTCTTATAAACTTTATATCATTCACAAAGAGGTTTTGTGCCATCATATGTTATGTTTGTGACTCAAATTTTGCTGCTTTGCATTTATTTTTATACTGAACTCATGTTTGCTTTCATTGCTGGGCTGAGCTATTCCTGAATATTTTTCATTCGTGACTTTCTTAACTGACTAGATTTAGGTTCCTTATGACTTGTGCCAATTGATTTAAGTTGTTCTTAAACTTTTGACTCAGATTTGCTTAGAAATAACTGTTGACTTAAACAAAAAAGTTGTTGCTAATTGAACCCAAACTTTGCTTTAATATTTTTTTATATATTTTAACTTATTGATCTAACTAGACTACTTTCCTTATTCAAAAAAGTTACTTTTGCAATTTCTTGGCAAATATTCATCTAATTTAACTCATTTCTGCACCGTTTATGTGGAAAAATAACTTTTGATTTAAATCAAAAGTTATTTTTCATAAATCATACCAAATGAACTCTTAATATGCATTTATGCATTGTGTGCGATGAGTTATTGGTCTTTAACTGCATTATAGTTAGAATCATCACTTTTATAGACATAAGCACAAAGCCTCAAATGACTTGTGTGGAGCAGGTGGGTGTGTTTCATTGTTCTTCCTGTATCCATATATATGCTTGGTGGTGTCATGAGCTATCATCAAGCAGCTTTCAGTTGTCATAAGTCTATGGATTTTACTTATTTTTAGCTAAGGTTGTTATATTGCATTTTTTACTAGGATCTGTTGTGGGTCCGCTGCTTGAATTTTATATTATCTGGTATTATTTATCAGAGTATAATTAGGTGAACAATTAGAAATTTTAGATAAAAGAAAAAATTATTAATTGGCTAAATTTAGATACTTATGCATGATAACGAATAAGTCATCCTCAGAAATATGAAAGCAAAAAACATGTCATAAAAGAGAAGCCAATCTCAATGGGTATTAGCTGAGGAGCTTGAAGCATGGGACCTCCAAGAAGAAAAGGAAAACCATCGTATCCCTTAACAGTTGTCTTGAAGGGTATTGGTTTAAAAAATTCTAGCATTTCTTTCTTACCAAGTACATCATAGGCAGAGAGATGGTACTAAACTACAATCATTACTCCTTATGAAACCCACAACAGAGATTATAATGAAATCCACTATCACAGATTAACGATCTGAACCACATGTCCCTCACAAATGGGTGATGTGAAAAGGTCACAATGAGACCCATCATTTTGATGACAAATAGCACAATTTTGGGATTTTAAGGCTTTAGTAACATTTCCTTACAATTCAAGTTTACTCTGTAATTACCCTATGATATTTTTTCCTTTCAAATCAATCAAAATGAAAATGGAGAGTAGTCAGATTAAGGAAATTTAGTGGTTGATATCAGTTTTTGTTTTTTCTGGGTTCATTTTAATATGATAAAGAAAGAATTAATTGCTTTTTGATTGAATAAAAAACTTCAAGCTCATTATCTTAGTCATTCCATACAATTGTTTAGTGGGAAATTTATTTTTCTCCTTATAGATTCAACAACATTTTACTGACAATATAGAATTTTTTAAAGTCATCCTTCTAGCTCTTAAAGTTCTATTGTTACACTTAGGGATTAGATAGCCTACTTTTTGAATTTGGTTTTCAAGTTTCTTCTATGTTGTTAAATGTTTTTGCGTGGCATGATAATATATATGGAGACTTGAGAGCAAAGAATCAGAGAAAATAAAATAAAAATATAAAAAGTTAGCTTTTAATTAGTTATTTACTTTGTAAAATGGATAAACAGAAACTTTGGGAAATTTTAAACTATGGGCGTAGAGTGGACCATTGATGAATCTATAAGAGCAAGAACGCAGTTTACTCAAATTTTTACTAGATATAAAATGTTTTGAAACTAAGTTCCGCATAAAGATGCAGGAGCTATATAATTGCAGAATATGGGATATTTCATTTCATCATTCTTTGAATATGGGAAACAGCCTGTCCTTTTCACAGTAAGTTTATAATATAAAATGCTGAAAACTTAAGCAAGCCAGGCCTTTTAATAGCTGGTCATAGGGACAGGGAGATAAATAACAAAAATAGAGGGTATGTGAAGTGGAAGAGAGAATGGAAATGGAATGTCCTAAAACCTGATAAAGACAGGTTAATGTTTTTTATCAACCATTCTGTTTTACTCTTCTATCACTAATCTTATTGAAGTTTAATTGGTTCAAGTTGGTCATTAACATTATGAGGCTCAATATAAGTAGCAATCTAGAAATGCCAGAAACATGTTTTAATGTGTAATTTCATGGTCTAATATGTTTTGACACCAAATAAAACATGTTTTTATGTTTTATGCTAGTTGATACATGCAGCCCACTCAAGCCATAAGAACAAATTATTTCACACTATTTTCTTTTACCAACAATGCTGTTAGCTAAATGATATATCTTGTAGAGGTTTTTATATCCTAAATGGGCTGCAGAATTTCTTAGAAACCACCTTTTGTGTTAGCATTTACGTCACGATAAAGTATCCTCACTTTGAGCCCCCAAAAAGAAAAAAAAAAAAGAAAGAAAAAAAAAGAAGAAAACCTCTGAAATCTTAATTGATATCTAGAGAGGTTCATGAGCTCTTCAAGTAGTGCAGTTTTTGTTAACTTGTATGATGCTTTAATCTTCAAATTACTAGCTGATTCATTCATATTCAAATGTCTTCTTGGAAGCAGGAGAGAGGCTTTCTTCCTTTGTCAGCTGCACTATTGTCGTCCTCCATATTGCGTTCAGAAGCTGTAGATGCTATGGATATGTTTGTTGATATTGCATCAACTATTGGGGCCATACTTCTTTCACTTCTTATGTGTCGCTCAGGTTTAATTCTTGAAGTCCAATTACTTTTTCCATGGGAAGTGAGATTGGTTTAATAAATATTGGTTTCTTTTCCAGGTTTAATTTTTCTTTTAAACTACCCCGAGCTTTGCACTACACTAATTGATGCTTTAAGGGGTGTGGGTGGTATGAGTAGGGAAGAATGTGTTCCTCTACGTTATGCATCTGTTTTATTGTCCAAGGGTTTCGTTTGCAGTCCACATGAAGTTGGAGTGATTGTTGAGACGCATTTGAGAGTGGTAAGTTCCCTTAGTTGAGTTCATGGTTTCTGTTTTATCTGGATTTAAGTTTCATTTGAACCTCACATCCAAGTATCTAATTTATCAAGATTTTTTCTTTCTTGCAGGTTAATGCTATTGATCGTTTGCTAATATCAACTCCACATCCCGAAGAGTTTCTATGGGTATTGTGGGAGCTTTGTGGCCTTTCCAGGTGGAATTGCATGGCCTTTTAGCTTAAAAAACTGTTATCTTCAAATACACTGTTCATGGTTTTGATACATTATTGTTTGTTATATACAGGTCAGATTGTGGGCGCCAGGCTTTGTTGGTTCTGGGATATTTTCCAGAGGTATGATAAATACGTGATGTCAACTGGCCATGCAGCAAGTAGTTCCTATTCCATTTAAATTACATAAACACTAGATCAGAAGTGCTTAGGCAGCATGCATGCATGGTTTAAATTTTGGAGATGCAATAATATCAAGTAATGTTGAAATTTAATTCCTTCATTCCATGAAATGTCACAGATTGAATTATATATAAAAATCTTTGTTCAATAAATTTAGTTGAGTGAATAGTTGTCTTAGTTTTTCCTGAGACTGATATTCAAATTTGTTTTTGGGCAGGCCATTTCAATCTTAATTGAAGCCTTACATTCTGTCAAGGAGTCAGAGCCATTTGCTAGTGGTAATCCAGAACTCTTACGGTTAATTTTTAAATGGTTGGGTTTTTTACTTGTTTACCTGTTTAACAGGCATGGATTGGTTGGGATTTTGTGTCTGCAGGAGCTTCTCCAATAAATCTTGCAATTTTTCACTCAGCTGCAGAGATTTTTGAAGTCATTGTCACCGATTCAACTGCATCTTCTCTTGATTCTTGGATTGGACATGCTATGGAACTTCATAAAGCACTTCATAAAGCATTACATTCTTCTTCTCCTGGTTCCAATCGGAAAGATACTCCAACTAGACTGTTGGAGTGGTTTGATGCTGGTGTAGTTTATCATAAAAATGGGGCTATTGGTCTTCTACGGTATTCTGCTGTGTTGGCTTCTGGTGGAGATGCCCATTTAACCTCCACCAACATTTTGGTGGCTGATTTGACAGATGTTGAGCAAGTTGTTGGAGATGCTTTGGGTAGTTCAGACATAAATGTTATGGATAATCTTGGAAAGTTGGTCTCTGATAAGTCTTTTGAGGATAATCCTCTTCGTGACTCATCCATAGCACAGATGACAACAGCCATTCGGATACTGGCCTTTGTGTCAGAAAACTCGGTATGTAACTTTACTTGATCATCTATAATACTATGATGAATTTGTGAGTGATCTCATTGCATTTCTTTTGGTAGACTGTTGCTGCTGCTCTGTATGATGAAGGTGCTCTCATAGTTATTTATGCAATTCTGATCAAGTGCAGCTTGATGCTTGAAAGGTCATCAAACAGTTATGGTTAGTTAATTTGTTTTCAATATGTTTATTACACTAGCGAAATATGTATTTTATAAAAAGGAGAGCTATTTTTTATTAGTATGTTTGGAGGATGCATTATCCTCCTTTTCTCCTTGCTAGTATAGTCTCTCCCCTTGGTTATTTAGAAGATATTTCTCTTTTTATCTAAACACCACTTAAAAGTTTATAAAAGGGATTTTAACTGGTTCAATCTTCTGTTCATTTTTTTTTTATTTCTAGTGATTAGCCTCTATTTTATATATGAGACATGAACTCCATGTTGCCTTGAACAGATTACCTTGTTGATGAGGGCACAGAACGCAATTCTACATCTGATCTGCTATTGGAACGTAATCGTGAGCAGAGCTTGGTTGATCTCTTGGTACCTTCTCTAGTATTGCTGATCAATCTGTTGCAGAAATTACAAGTGAGTTGCTTTGTGTGATGACTCTCTTGTTAGACCTCTTACTTTCCCACCTTGATCATCTTTGAAGAAAATTTGATTTGAAGTAGACATGCAGTTGAGTGATGATTAACACTTGAGAGTGAACCGGGTTATATGTGAAAATATGAACCAGGTTAACTTGAGATGAGTCTAGCTGAATGGCATAGCAACCTTGAGCTAAATTCTTGGCAGAAGTCAAGGTGTTTGCATGGTGTATTGGTTTATATTATGATATAATACAGCTTTGCCCTTGCTGATTCTTTGCCTGGACATAATGGATTAGAAAGTATCGGGTCCTAAGAGCTGCTAAGGGGCATGTAGGTTTATGTTGTAATATCATACAGTCTTGCTCTTGCTATCTATCCTGCTGTCAATCAAACCTAGGTTATATTCAAAACCTATGTTTTAAAGTGGCTAAAAAATTTACAAACTTTTTCTTCTCTGGCAATCTATTGTTTTCTTAAGTAAGAAATTGGTAATCACATGGTTTCTTCACTGCTGCTAAGTATATTTCCATGACATGTTTTGCTTGTAAAAGAAGTGCTGTGGCTTCCTTGCTCTCTCTCTTTGTGTCTATCTTGAATAAAGCTCTCCTTCACATAGCTTGAATCAACCTTTTATTTTTCTAGAACACTTTTTACTGATCACAAAGAGACAAAAAAGAGTGCAAATTCTTCTGTGACAATAGCTGACTATGTAAAGAGTGTCCAATTCAAAATCTCTGTGCTCTGCAGTTTTTTTTTCCTGTTTCATTTTGTTTTTAGTTAATTTTGTTCAAGTCAAATGACTTTTCAAGTCTTCCCTAATGGAGATGACTTTCTGTTATGTTCATAGGAAGCTAAAGAGCAGCACAGGAATACAAAACTAATGAATGCCCTTTTGCGACTTCACAGAGAAGTCAGGTAATTTGGTATTTTCTCATGTTTGTCTATAGTTGTGCTTCCATCGTCTGCATATTTCAACTGAATCATGGTGCTTGCAGTCCAAAGCTAGCTGCAAGTGCTGCAGACTTATCATCTCCCTATCCTGGTTCTGCGCTTGGTTTTGGAGCTGTCTGCCATCTTGTGGTATCAGCACTTACTTGTTGGCCCCTGTATGGCTGGACTCCTGGCCTTTTCCACTCTCTTCTTGCAAATGTTCAATCGACTTCACTGTTGTCTTTGGGTCCAAAGGAAACCTGCAGTTTGCTGTGTCTTCTGGTAAGAAAGTCACCATTTTGCAGTACGTCACCTAATCAATTTTGTGATGTTAAACAATTCCATGAGTGAGGTGAAAGTCACCATTTTGCAGTACGTCACCTAATCAATTTTGTGATGTTAAACAATTCCATTAGTGAGGGCTTGCTTGAGTTGTGGATCAGTCACATATCTCTAGTTTACTTGCCAGTTCTGCTATGTGTGAACAGTTGCACAGTTGGGTCAGGTTATGCTTCTATTTTTCCATCTTATAGTTAATGACCAATGTTGTATTTGCGACACTATTTACTTGTGAGTTGTCATGGATCTCTAATTGCATTGTTTGAATGATGAGAAATAATTCTATTTGGTGATAATTTTGGAAGAGAATTATTTTCCAAGTAGTGTCCATTTTTATGCAAAACTTTGACTAGTTTCCCCCTCTAATTTTATTGCAAGAATGATTTATTTCCTGAAGAAGGTGTCTGGCTTTGGAAAAATGGAATGCCCTTGCTAAGTGCGCTAAGAAAATTGGCTGTTGGGACATTATTGGGGCCACAGAAGGAGAGACAGGTTGACTGGTATCTGGAGACTTCACACCGTGAGAAACTGCTTAACCAACTGACACCACATCTTGATAAAATTGCACAGATTATCGAACATTATGCTATATCTGTATGTATTTCTTCTTAGTGTACCTTTGAAGTCACAATTTCCATTTTTGAACAAAAACAAGTGCCTCTATGTGCGAATTTAACTTCGTTTTAATTTCTTTTGGAATCTTTTTGAGCAGGCACTGGTGGTCATTCAAGACATGCTTCGGGTTTTCATAATTCGAATTGCTTGCCAAAAGACCGAGTATGCTTCTTTGCTTCTGCAGCCCATTTTGTGCTGCATCCGCAGTCATCTTTCTGACTTGACTTCTCCATCAGAGATTGATGCTTACAAGGTTCTTGTGTCTCCAACTACCAATTTTTTTTCTCACTTGTATCTTTTATTTATTTCTGTTCTCTTTCAGGTTTACAGATATCTTGATTTTCTTGCGAGCATATTGGAACATCCTTCTGCCAAGGTTTGTTACTTCTGTGGTGTTCCAACTAGTTTTTGGCACCTGCTATTAATCTTCCCTCCCTCGCCCCTTCCCCCCTCCTCTCTCTCTCTCTCTCTCACACACACACACACACACACACACAAACCCATATATGTAGACCTCATATCAGCAACTTGTTTCACTCACTGATTTTCATTGTGTTAGGAACTATTATTGGAGGAAGGCATTACTGAGATGCTAACACAAGTTCTGGAAAGGTGTTTAGTTGCTATTGGTTCAGATGGAAAACAGATCCCAGATAGTAAAATTTCAGCCAAGTCTGGGTTTACTTTGATCAGTTGGTGCTGTCCTGTGTTCAAGTCCTTCTCACTTCTTTGTGTTCCTCAAACATCTTTACCATCCCCCATGAGACATGATTTGTGAGTAAACATAAGATAATATTTTTTGCATTCTCTGTTCTGCCTGCCCCCTGACATGATGGAACTTGACAGTATGCTTACTAAACTTCATGGTGGTGTATTAGGCACAGTTCTACAAGTTTAAGTGCTAAGGACTGTTCATTGATTCTACCAAATCTGCTTAAGTTCTGCCAGGTAACTTTTTGCCCCTTTTTGTATATTGAGGAAGTGCTAACATACAAGCTGCTAGTGTCAGTTGGTTGGTCTTCTTTGCTAAGGAAGTGTATTTCTGACATTTATGTTGCGAGTGTCTAAGAGCTTGAAAAAACTTTATTAATGTGTAAGATTGAGAATCTTTGGAGCTTGTGGTTTGGAAAGGGAAAGGGTTAGATTCTTGCTCTTCACTATTTTGGATCACCTTGAAGTTTCTGGTCCAGAAAGATTTTGAGAGGAACTTGTGTCTTGCTTCATTTGACTCAACCAATAGTTGGGAATGCCCTTGTTTTTCAGGTCTTACCGGTTGGAAAAGAGTTGCTTTCTTGCCTTGCATTCTTTAAAGATTTAGGTTCTTGCAATGAAGGTCAAAGTGCTTGTGTGACAACTTTGCATCAAATCAACACCAGCATTGAGGAGCATGAATCTGGAAAAGGACAGGAAGGGAATGGGAATTATAATTTGGATGACATTGAATGGAGAAAGTGTCCTTTGCTCTCTTGCTGGATTAGGTTGTTGGAATCAGTGGATTCAAAAGACGATGCCTCAATTTGTGCAATTGAGGCTGTTACTATGTTATCTATTGGTGCTTTGTGCTTTTGCTTGGATAGTAAATGGTGAGTCAGCTCATTTTTTGTCCAGGAATTGGAGTATAATTTTAATGGTTGACTGATTATTGAGTAATATGCTATTGTGTTAGTAGTTTGTGAAGTTCATTTATGTTGGAAAACCCTTTAATCTGCATATGCTTGCAGTATATATTTTGGATGCTTGAATTTGGCCATAATTTGTAAGTGGTATTCATGGATATATGGCTTTACTAGCGTCATCAAATATACTGACCTTGCCCACATTTTCTTTTTGGTAGTAGTTTGAACTTCACTGATGTGGTTGAATTTGAGAGCCCAATCAAGAAAAATGGTGCTTGGTTGTTTAGTTTCTGGCTGACTTTTTTGACAATTTGACAAGCTTGATTCACATTTTTCCGTGGCCTTTCTAATCAATTAGGTACCAAACTGAACTCATTTATGCAATGAATAATCTTAAAAGCATCTAAGAGAGCCCGGTTTGAGTTTTTTGGTCTGACAGCCATAGTGCATTGTCAGCATTTGTGATGATTGCATGAGATATGAAACTCCTCTGATACAAGTGTAACTAAATGTACTGAGCAAACAAGGATAATTATAGGTAGGATCGAGAACACTCAACGATTAAACAACAAATAGACTATATCTATGTTTGCTATTAATGACTGTTTTTTATTTAATGAATAGTATATATTTTGAATCTATATCATACAATAAACAATTATTTTCTATGAATGTCAAATAAGATCCCTAACATCGTTAGCAATTCTGTGCTCATATTATTTTGTATACCTGTTAGCAGAAGACTATTAAATTTTATGTGCAAGGTCTATTATGGCATTTGAATAATTTATGTATGTTATAGGCAGTGTTGTCAAAAGACACCCAGGTGCTCGCTTAAGCGCTACAGGAGACATGAGGCCATTACACCTTTATTAGCCTTATATGATTAATTTTGAAGAGCTACTGCTTGCCTGCCTATATGTTGGATTTTTCTTTTTAACTGATTTATGTTTTGACCTATTTGTCCATTTTTTAAATCTACCTCAAAAACATTTTAGGGGTATTTTTGTAAAAAAACAAAGATTAGGGTAAAAAAATAAAAAAGTTTCTTCTTTTTGTTATTTGTTGTCCTTTTGTTTCATTCTCACTTACTCTCTCCCATGCTATCCCTTCTTTCTCAGTCTCTTCACATGTCCATTTGAATGGTGTTATGTTGCTGAAATTTCTTACATTTTTTTTGCTGTGACTTTTAAACTTCAGTTGATATCGTGTACACACATTCATAGTTCATACAAAAATTAGTAAGTACTTAGCATATGCTACTTAACAATATTTTATATTTTCCTTTTATTTTCTAATGAGAAATATAACTTTATATGAATATGTTATGGTATTATATATATTTTTTAGAGGTGATTACACCCACATTTTAATTTATATTATATTGCCTTGGTTCATCTAGGTAAGCGCCTAGTGCTTCGGGTATTTTACAGGCGTGGTGCCTTTTAGCACCTTTTGCCTTTGACAACGCTGGTTATGGGCTTCATTGATAACTTTCAGATCCTGGTTATCAATAAAACCTTTTCAAATTTTGTGCTAGATCTGTTTTGGCAATTTAGGGATTATTTTTCTTGTCCCTAGGTTTCTGTTCATTGTGTTTGAATAATTTATTATGATAAAGGATCTATCATCAACTTTTGTTCTGTAATGATATGCCAGGTCCTTTATCCATTAAACTGACAGTTTCTTGTTCTTCTCTTAGTAATTTGAACTTGAATGGGGTGACTGCGATGAAAAACCTCTTTGGTATCCATGATGATATGGACGGGACAGATAGCTCTCCAGAGAATATAAGTTTCATACTGGAAATGATTACACTTCTGAGTTCAAAGTTAAATGACGATGCCTATCTAGCTACAGATATGAGGGAAAGTTTGTATCAAGTAAGTTGATTAAAATGTTTGTCTTTAAATTATTTCCCTTATATCATCATTGGTTTTTTGGAAGCTGACTGGGTGTCATCAATTTATAGGCTTCAGATTCTGCCAAATCATTGTTGTTATTGTTGCAGAAGCCCACTGTTTCAGTTACAATAGATGACATTATGAGTAGTGGAGGCATTCAATCTCTACCATCAAATGAACTTCTGGTTCATTCAAGAATAAATCAGATGGCAGATGGCACTGCTGAAAAGTTTGATGGTTACCTTTACCTAGGAGGCCTTGGAGATAAATTTCTGTGGGA
The DNA here is from genome assembly GCA_032356905.1 of Salix exigua. NCBI lineage: Eukaryota > Viridiplantae > Streptophyta > Magnoliopsida > Malpighiales > Salicaceae > Salix > Salix exigua. The sequence goes on from CM063603.1 coordinate 6,222,951, forward strand.
ATGTCCAGAAACATTACCTGATAGATTGTCACAGAATCCTTCAATGAAAAGGAAACTGTCGTCATTGGATGGTTCTGGTAAGCGTGTCAAGGGAGAAACTTCAGTGGCTGAAGCTACTGGACAAAATGCGTTTTCACGGGGAATGGGTTCATCAACTGCTCCTTCTGGTCCAACTCGCAGGGATACCTTTAGGCAGCGCAAGCCAAATACCAGTAGGCCTCCATCCATGCATGTGGACGACTATGTTGCTAGAGAAAGAAGTGTAGATGGTGTTAGCAATTCAAATGTCATAGCAATCCAGCGAGTGGGATCTACAAGTGGAAGACCTCCATCAATTCATGTGGATGAATTTATGGCCAGACAAAGAGAACGGCAGAATCCAATGGTAGCTGTTGTTGGGGAACCTTCAGCACTGGTTAAGAGTGCAACCACTGCAAATGATGTAGATAAGGAAAAAGACAACAAGTCTAAGCAATTGAAAACTGTTCTGGATGATGATCTTCAGGGAATAGATATTGTTTTTGATGGTGAGGAGTCTGAATCTGATGACAAATTGCCTTTTCCTCAGCCTGATGATAATCTGGAGCAGCTAGCCACTGCCATTGTCGACCAAAGCTCTCCCCACTCGATTGTTGAAGAGACTGAGAGTGATGTTAATGAAAACAATCAATTTTCTCATTCACGCCCACCATTAGCATCTCATGTTGATGAGAACACCCAAAGTGAATTCTCTTCAAGGATGTCTGTTTCACGACCTGAAATGCTGTTGACACGAGAACCAAGTGTTTCTTCGGATAAGAAGTTTTTCGAGCAACATGATGATGCAAAGAATACCATTAAGACCTCTACTGGCTTTGATTCTATTTCAGCTGCAAGTACTTCAGGTTTTCCTCTACAGATTCCAGTTGATTCAAGAATGCCTCCACAAAATTTCTATATGAAGAACAGCTTGCAGCATTCTTCAGGATCCCGAGGATTTTATGACTCAAAAATTTCTCTGAATCAGCCACCTTTGCCTCCAATGCCACCTCCAGCAATGTCATCCATGATACCTCAGAATCATGATCCAGGCCCAACTCAGTCATCCCCCTATGTTAACTCTGGAACAGAGGCGCAGCCTCCACTTCCTGCAGCCTTCCAAGTAAGATAAGATATGCTGTCGATTAAAAGAAATTGTAGCTGCTATCCTGCTGCTATCGTGTGTTCTTCTGCATTTGTGTAATCATGCTTTCCCCACTTTTGCAGGTTCAGTCAGATTATCTAACTGCATATGGTAGCAATCCTTCCATTCAGATGCCAGATTCCAAGTATTCACGTGCTTCTATCTCTTCTCCCAGTGGGTCTGCGGGGCCTCACCCACCACTTCCTCCTACACCACCTCCCTTCTCATCTAGTCCGTATAATTTACCATCGTTAAATCCCTCTACTTCTCAATCTTCAGTATATGCTGTTGGAACAAATGAGCTTCCCCAGACCTCAACTTCACCACTAACTGATCCGAGATTAGGAAATCTCTCTGTTTCGGGTGCTAGTTTACTTTCTTATATGCCACCTCTAATGCCACCCATGGTTTTCGGTAGGCAAGCTACAATCCCTGCGACTCCTTATGGAAGCACCCCCACCCAGCAGCAAGGCGAGAGTCCAAATGTCTTGCAAAATCTCTCCATTCCTCAGCCTTCTGTTCAGTTAATACATCAGTTGCAGCCTCTGCAGCCTCCACTTCGACGTCCACCACAGCCAACTCAACATGTTTGGCCACTTGCACAATCTTCTCAGCAGCTGGAACAAGGGGGGTCTTTGCAAAGTCCTATTCAAATGCAAGGCCATCAATTACAAATGCTGCAACAACCACAACCCCCTTCTGTGCACACTCATTATCAAGTTCAGCAGCAAGAACTTTCTCAGTCAAGGCAGCAGCTAGTTGAGCATGCACAGCCACATGTTATACGTCAGCAGGGAGATGTTTCATCCCAGCAGCAACAAGATCTTGGAATGTCTTTACAGGAGTACTTCAAGGATCCAAAAGCTATCACGGTACCTGCATTTTACAGCCAAGGAACTTAGTTTATGGTTTTGAAATGTGCATGCTTTATTTCACCTGAAAGTTAATGCTCTTGTTTTATGGCAGTCTTTATTGAGTAACAAGGAAGAGCTTTGCCGGCTTTTGGAGCAACATCCAAAATTAATGCAGATGCTTCAGGTTATTATCATATATTTTCTTCCTCATTTTTCCAACTCTGAAGTGCTTGTTTCTTACTGATGTTGAAACTGTGAAGCTACAATAATAATTGAAGTCTTTGTATAAACAAATTCCAGTTTTTGGGCTAGAACATAAAGTCAAGCTGACTATTATCGAACCAAACCAGCCATCACTGAACCAACTCAAAACAAACCACATGATTTAAGTTTCAACGCCTTGAAAAATTTCTAAATCAGCCCTGCAATTGAGAGTTCTGTTACAAGATTGATCACTGCCATCTCTGCCAAAATAAGATCATATGATAGTGTAAATCACAGGATAGCAGTTGGTGATTTATAAAAAGAATCCAGACCTAACCTATGCTTTTAGAAGTAATATTCAAACCAAGTGGTTAATTTGGGTCCATTTTCATTTTCCCTTCTCATCCTGAATTATCAGGTGTGCGTGTAGCTATTCCTATATTTCAATCCTTTTGGTCTTTCAGCTGGTTTTTATTTGATATGAAATCTTCTTTTTAGGTATTGTAATGATAGTTGTCTCGTAAATACTCACTATCTTCTTCTTGTTCACAGGAAAGACTAGGCCAGCAATAGTGCATTCAACGAAGCTGTAACTGCTGGTCCATGTTGCATCAAGTCACAACCTCCAATATCTCATTCTGCAAGAATTTTTTTCAGCCTTGTCCACTGAATTTTTTTGCGTCAATGCTGTACAATATTATGTCATTAATTCTTGTTGTACTGTAAATTATCATTAAATTGCCTATTATCTGCTTCTTTTTTTCTCTGAAGATGACAATGTTGGCTTCGAGGTTCCCATTATTGTTTGTTTCCCTTTCCAGAATCTGATAAAATTATGTTGTAAACTGTATGAAGTTGTAGGATTAGGTGTCTAATAACTTGAAACTGTAGCCATGCCATGCAAAGGTGGTTATGAAGCTTATTGTTCCAAGAAGTCGTCAGAATTTTGACATCATTATTTCATTCTGATTGCTGTGAAGTGTCTGGTTGTTGAATGAGTCCAAGTTTGTGATACGGTAGGAAGTTGTGGCGTCCTCGGTCGAGTTATGATGAGTTAGATTGTTGATCTGAGCTCGGAAGGATTTTTTATAGGAAATCCTCCGATGTTTTGGTTTATTAAGATGATGAGAGTTACCTGTATGGAATGCAATTTCTGTTAAATTGTTGATGGGATGTGTTTTTGAATTGTTTCTCCATGTGTTTTTTAAATATCATTTTTTTCCAAGAATATGCTTTCATTATAATTTATTGATTTTTTCCTGTATCTTTCGTTTGTTTATAAATGTTTTTTTTTATAAGGGCTGAATTAAGAGGAAAGAAAAGGTATTAAGATGATTGGATGAATTAGAAAAAAAAACTACAAAAAGATACCGTAATAGTTAAAAAAAAACAAGTTAAAATGATATAGTTTTTGTTTTGTTTAAAATTCAGTTTATTCTGAATTTTTTAAATAAATTTTAGCCAAACACTCTGGAATTTTCGTTTTATTTTGGTTGAAATGACCAGAAAATTTCGTATCAGTTACAAAATGATACAAAACGATGTTTTTATCTGGGTTTAAATTCCAGCCTGTTTTTATCCGGGTTGAATGTATCGGTTTTGTTCTGTCAGTTCTGTTTAAACTACAATGTTTTTTTATTTAATAAATAATTTTATAATATCAATCATATCTTTTAATTTGTCAGTTAGATTAAGATAAAATTATACGAGTCTTTTGACATATGTATATATATTATGTTAAAATTTCAGACATTGTGAGATTGATGATGATAGTTTCGTAATATTATATATATTTATAATTTTGTTCATAAAATATATTTTATTGTGTATTTTTTCTTTTTTTAAAATTAAATTACATGATAAATAATTTTATTTTTGAATTTGAACTAATTTTTTAAAATTTATATATATATATATATATATATATATATTACCAAACATCTAAATGGCGTGGCCATTTCCCTGTTCAATTCACGGTGGCATGTGTCTACAATCACTGTGGATTGTGGCAGTGTGCGCCAGATTTTAGCCCTGGCGTGCGCAGCAAAATGGGCGAGTACAGCAGGGTCATTTTCGGTTTTTCAATTGTTCGTCCTTTTTTAAAAAAATATTCTGCCGTGAACAGTGAAATGACGATTGCGTCCCCGATTATAAGACAAAAGATAGGTTTCGGCTGAAGGGCATCGACGTAATTGCACGCGGCCGGCCCGGCCCGCCGCAACTTTTGAATTTTTTTTTTATTTTATGAAATGGCTAAATACGATTATAACTCCTAATAAGACAAAAACGTTGGTTCAGGGACAGGACGATAATTTACCCTATTTTTCGAATTTTTTAATTGGTGTATGTCAGGGCGCGATCCACATGCACCACGCGGTTTCCCGCCTCACGCCCTGTTCAGGTGGCGCGTGTGGACTCATACGGTGGCCGGAAATTGGCTACCGGAGGCTATTTCGATGCGTCGCCGCGTGTTCTTCCTCCCGCAGTGGCGCGTGTAACCAAAAAATGTCTGTGGATTTGGTAGACAAGTTCACTTCGATCCTTCTACTTTCAATTTCCGGATTGGCTGTATATAACATAATTAATTTGGTAGACAAGTTCCGATTTTGGCAATTTTGTCATATGATTTCAATTGATAATAAATGTAATTTGCATTTCAACCCTTTGACTTTTAATTTTTTAATTTAAGCCCTTTATATTTGATATTTTTATATTTCTAGAATAATCCCAACTTTTGTCCATATATATATAAATGTATTTAACACAACAACAACAACAACAACAATAGTAATAGTAATAGTAATAATAATAGTAATAATAGTAGTAATAATAATAGTAATAATAATAATACTAATACTACTACTAATAATAATAATAATGACTTAATTATTTTTTGTTCTTACTCTTCTATGTTTTTTTCTTTCTCCCGATAATTTGATAATATTTGTTTTTTGCTGGTAATAGCAATAATAATTGTTTTTGTTTTTTTATCTTTTGTGAAAGTTTCTTGCATGTTTTTAGTCTTTCACTGTTTTTTTTCTTTCATTATTAACATAATAATAATAATAATAATAATAATAATAATAATAATAATAATAATAATAATAATAATAATAATTAAATTGTTTTTCATGCTTGCTCTTTCTTTAATGTTTTTTTCCCTCCGGATAATTTGATAATTTTTTTGGTTTTGACAGTAGTATCAATAATTGTTTTGTTTTTTAAATCTTTTGTTAAAGTTTCTAGGATATTTTTAGTCTTTCAACTATTTTTGTTTCTTTCATTATTAACATAATAATAATAATAATAATAATAATAATGATAATGATAATGATAATGATAATGATAATAATAATAATAATAATAATAATAATAATAATTAAATTGTTTTTCGTGCTTGCTCTTTCTTTAATGTTTTTTTTCCCTCCGGATAATTTGATAATTTTTTTGGTTTTGACAGTAATAGCAATAATAGTTTTTTTTTAAATCTTTTGTTAAAGTTTCTAGGATATTTTTAGTCTTTCAATGATTTTTGTTTCTTTCATTATTAACATAATAATAATAATAATAATAATAATAATAATAATAATTTCATTGTTTCTCTTACTTATTCTTTTGTTAATGTTTTTGAGTTGTTTTTTTCCAGGATAATTTAATAATTATTTTGTCGTTTTCAAGGGGTTGATTCATGATTATACTGTGCACATTGTTGCTATTTTTTTTTAAAAAGCCTAAAACCGAAAACACCCCTAGAAAAAAACACAACACGCCTAATCACCAAACCCATTTTCCTTACATTGATATCGATTTTAAATTCATATATTTGATAGAAAACTTGCATTTGGCATGAATTCTACATATATTTATTATTTTAACTAAATATATATTATAATAAAAAATACATACAATTAATATTTTTTACATTGAAAAAAATATTTTGTCACCCGCGGCGAAGCGCGGGTATTGTCTAGTATATGTATAAAATACAATTCTGAAACTACCTGTCGAAACATTCCACTACCTAAACAATCTATATTAATTAAAAAACAAAGCAACAGCCGTGATAACTTTGATGACACCAAATACATGAATTAATTCATGTAATTGAAAACTGAAAACTAAAGCCCCCAATTCCCAAATCGTTTTGTCGTTCACATCAAATCCCTAACTAATTGAGGAAGCCTAATGATAATAGCTATTTTTAAGAGTTATTTTTGTAAAATAATTCTTTGAATAATGTATATATGGCTTTTGAGTTGACGTGTTCTTCAATAGTACGAATCATTTTGGAGAGTTATTTTTTTTAATCTTATTTTAAATAAAATTCAATTATTTTGTATATAGTTTAATTACACAAGTAATATGAGTAAGTTATATAATTAAATAATTACTTTTGAAAAACTCTCAAACAATAAAATTATTATTTTTAATTATATTTAAATTAAAAAATAAATTTAAATATAATTAAAAAAACCCACAATATTTTTATGTTTTTTGTAAGGTTGTTGCATTTGAAATTAATTAATATTACATATTGTTTTTTATTGCTATAAAAACTACAAAAAAAACAAAATGAACACACATCAACAAATAACCAATAAGCTCAAATATATTTAATTAAAATACATTCCATTACAAATAATTGAATCAAATTAATTACAAATTAATACCCCTATTTTTTTAAGCCAATTATTATTATTATTATATTATAATTAATAATAATTATATATATAATAATAATAATTAACATAACCCCCCGGTCCGTTCCCCTTCATCTCACACTTCAAAAACCCTACCATCCTTCTCCTCTCCCTCTTGCGCCGCCGCCCCCACCTACCCACACACCCGTCCACTCCCCTCCAGCCCGGCGTCGCTACTCTCATCCTCCTCTTCATTACTTATAACCTTTTCTTCTCTTTTCCTCTTCTTCGAATCTTCTTTAAATACTACAAAAAGGGAAACCAATGAGATTGAAGCTTCGACCCTCTGTCAAAACACAAAATCGACCCCTCCCTCCCTCTTTAAACCACGAAGCTCTCTCTACTCTCAAGCGGAGGACAGGGAACATAAGAGACTGAAGAAATCGTTGGCCTCCTTCTTGGTGATATTGAGTTTTTTTTTTTTTGAATAATAATTAAGCTTCACCTTATTCATGTGTTTTATGACTGTATTTCTATCGGTGTGTGTTTCTTGGGCTGTATTCTGGGGTGATTCTTTGAAATTGTGTGATGCTTTTTAACTACTTGTTTAAATGGATAAATGGAAAGGGAATTGATTATTTTTCTTAGTTCTGGGTTTTGATGGGGATTTTAGGAATTTGTTCAAATAATTTAGAGAACCCAACGGTACAATTCCAACTCCAACGGTTATATTTCATTTTTGGCTCTGCAGAGCCACTTTTACATATATACATAACTTTCAAGAAGGCCTCTGTTTGAAAAAACAAATAGAACCCTGGAAATCAAAACAAACTCGGTGTGGTGCACCCATGCCTGCTGCCATGAAAACCAATGATGTATCAGTCTCGATGCATGATTTCGCTTCTCTATATGGGTGTAGGCTGGCTTGTCGTGCTCTGTTAAGTGTTAAGTCTTTCGTTTCCCTACTTTGCTGGTGTTTATGATTTTGGAATGGATGATGAAGGGTTGATGTTTATAAATAAAAAATCTCTTCTGTTTTGGTGTTTATGCGGAACGGACGATGAAGGGCTTATGCTTGTATATGATAAAACGGAACAGTGTTGTTGATTCCATTTGATTTTGATAAATTGAATTTGTTTATGATTTTGCTTGTATACTGCTGTATTTTCTGCCGCATCTAATTCCTTTCCCATTTATAAATTTGTATTTTTTTTAAATATATAATTAATTAATTATATATGAATAATATAACCATGAAACAGCTCCTCAAAACATTTCAAAATCAAAATATTCTGTTTCAATTGAAAAACCGAAATACCGACCGAAACAAAATTGACAATCTTGATACAAATACATAAACAGAGAATATATAAATAAATAAGTAAATACAGATAATATTTTTGAAAAATCTTGAATTTTTTCTTAGGGTTTTTTAGTATTATTAAATTAATTTTCCAGTTAAAAAAATTATTTTTTTAATATATTTTTAAATAATGTTTAAAACTAACCTTTACTATTATTACAAAAAAAAAGTTTCTTACCCCCCATAAACCTAACAAAAAAACAAAAAGAAGGATCATTAATTCAACGTTGGGCTTATATGAAAATAATTATGTGTTTGTGGATTGTCAAATAAGGTAAAATCTATATCAAATGATCTGTTAAATATTTTAGGCAATTGAGTTTTGATGTATCTAATAGGGTGTGGACCTTTAATATGTAGAGATTACGGGGTTATTTCTATTTTAGTGATGGGCTAAAATATAAATACCACAAAAGTACTTGGTTGCCTATAAATATGAGGTAATGGTCCCTAGATTATAAGTTCATCATTTTTCATCTTCAATGGCAGCCTACGCAGGCTGCCAGTTTGATTTTATTTCTTCACTGGCAGCCCGTAGGCTGCCAGTTCTATTTGTGCAACCAGCGGAATTTTGTTTTACTGGCAGCCTACGGCTGCCGGTTTCATTTATACTTGGCAGCCGTAGGGTCGCCGGTTTCATCACTGCCGGCTTGTAGCCGACTTGTAGCCAGCGCTGGTTATATATATAGATTTATCTCCTACACTGGCAGCCTACGGGATGCCAGTGTCACCATTCTCACCAGCGCTGGCTGGCAGCCAGCGCTGGTCATATATATATAACCTCTTTACTGGTAGCCCGTAGGCTGCTAGTTGCCACCTTTGTTGGCAGCCTACGGGCTGTCAACAAAGTTTTATTCATTTGCTAGCGCTAGCTTTCCAGTACACTATAATGGTGCAAGCATTTAATTTAGTTAGTGCTTAAGGATGAGTTAGTGCACAATAATGGTGCAAGCATTTAAATTTGTTTATTATTTTTAATCCATTATTATTAATCTATATATATAACTCAGCACGGCTACAAGCCAGCGTAGATGAAACTGGCAACCTACGGGCTGCCAGATAGATAGAAAAACTGGCAGCCCGTAGGCTGCCAGTAAAACAAAATTCCGCTGGTTGCACAAATAGAACTGGCAGCCTACGGGCTGCCAGTGAAGAAATAAAATCAAACTGGCAGCCTGCGTAGGCTGCCATTGAAGATGAAAAATGATGAACTTATAATCTAGGGACCATTACCTCATATTTATAGGCAACCAAGTACTTTTGTGGTATTTATATTTTAGCAGAAAAATAGAGGAGAGGAAAAAAATCCAACCGTGATGCCTTCTCTCTCAACCGAATCCTTTGCTCGACAGAAATCCTACTGCCTTAAACATTAAAGTCAACCGTCTCTCTCACGGTTTCTGTTATCACAGCAGCTCTAATCACCCATAAATTTCACCCCTGTTCTGGTCACCGATCCACTAATCCACCAGGTCTCGCCAGCAGCGATACCCACAGCCGCAGCAGCAGCAGCAGCAAGCTCTCTCAGTTGCAGGTCCTCTTCTTCTTCTTCTTCTAAACTCCGATATGTTCCCTTTAATTTCCTTTTATCAAACTCTCAATCTGATAATTTTACTTGTATATGTATTTGCTTATTGTGATTCTCTTAGCTTTTCTGTTTTATTTCCTTATTCACCAACTGCTTCCTCGTTTCGTTAAAATATTATATCTTCATGAATGCTTTCCTATACGGGTTCTTTTTCTCTCCAAAGCAAACGGTGTTTACTTTGCACTTAGTGCTGCCTGCGAGTGTTTTTGTGTGCTTGTGCAGCTAATCTTGTCTCTTGTATTTTGTGTACCTAGACTTGTTCTTATGTAATGTAATCGGATCAAGCAAAAAGTGTTAATAATCGGATCAAGCAAGAAGAGAATGGACTATTAAGATGATGAAAAATAATTTTTTTCTATGGTAAACGGTCTGTCTAGGCTGGTTCTAGATTTTGAATCGTCATGCTTTAATGCTAGGCTAGTAATAGTCGTCTTAAGGTTGAGTTATGAACATTCATAAATGTTTTTCTGTTGCACTGCGTGTGGGTATGCTAGATCATTTTAATTTCTCTATAAATAAAATGTTCTTGGAAGCTCATTGTTAGTTTATTTAGGTATGGGAGGAATGGTCCAACTTTTTATTGTTTTGACCCCAATAGTAAACCACTTTGTCATAACCTATTCTTGGCCCTGTTTTTTTGGTAAATATGAAATTTCGAAATGTGTAAAATGAGTTTGTTTTTTCATGAAAGAATCAATATATGAGTAGTGTAATTTTTAAAAGGGTTCTATTCCATAGAAGTTGAAACTTTGCTGCTTTCAAAAATTTAAGGTTTTGTTTTTATCAAAGAACAGTGAAGTCCTTGAAAGGGTTTTGTTTAAAATTTTATAAAAATAAAATACAAATCATGTAAGCAAGGGAATGAGCCAAAGCCCAATCTACTTTTTTATTCACGACTATATTTTTAAATTGAGTATTAAGCCATGTTGCTAGGCTTGGATACCAAATTACTACCTTATATTCTAGAAACACTTACCTCTTACAACAAACACAAGCATAGTTTAGACAAAACCTTGGCATACAAGTACAATAGGAATATTTTATCATTAAAAATGAGCACGAACCAACTTACATTGTAGGTTATTTTAGAGTAATTATATATTTTCTTTAATAGAATCAGTCCCTTATCTAGAATCTTCGAAAGACTAGTTAGTGTTTCTGATTATCATAAAACTACGTGGCAATTTATTGTTTGTATTTTTACCTTTTACATAATAGCTCGCTGAATTATAGCTTGCAAAAGATTGTCTTCCTCAATGTTTTAAGAAATAGGTTGGTTCACTCAATAAGACCATTTAGAATTGTCTGGTGCGTGTCATAAAGTTTTTGGTTGTGTTAATACTAATGCCATAAGGGTTTTCTTGTTTCCATTTTACACTTTAGATTATGGAATGTTTCAAACTTCTATATACGAGATCATAATCTGTTACAAGTGCATTTGTATTATAAACATATTGTAATAAAAATTTGATTTTAGTTTTATGATGCACAAGACCTTTTCTAGAATTGAAATATGGTCCTTATTGATACTTTAGAATTAATATGATGGATTTTGGACATTTAGATACACTAACATAGACCCTAAGAATGAGCTGATTCAGGGAAGGTGCTGCAAATATGGTATTTCTTTGCAAACATTGAAACTTATAATTTTCTATGTACAAATTTAGATCTTTGATTCAATCCAGCAAACTCCAATGCTACACACTGTGTGCTTCTTAATGCCATTTTCACATTTTGAAGATACTTGTGTTTTTTTTAATCATAGCAAATAGCAATGAGCATGGAGGCAGCGCAGCAAAAAAACTCTGCACAAATAGTCAGATTAGGCAATGCCTTCAAATTGGTAACAAAATCCTTCTCTTTTCATGTTTTTTTTATGCTATGATTCTGCATATATTTGTGAGATTTTTTCCCCTTTCTTCCCTCACACTGGCCAGTTTGTCAACACCTTAGAAATCATAAGTGAGACAGGCTTCAATGCTGTGATTCAATTATTAGTAGCTATCAGGTTTACCAATTTCATGTTGCTGTTTAAGGGAAGTTTTTGAATGTGTAGTCCGCTATAGTCAGTGAAACAGAAACTCCATATCGTCCATGAATCATAAGATTGGGTGATGATTTTTTTAGTAACCCTATACTGTTCATAAGAAAATAGAAAATGACATTGTAGATCTGGGTAGAAGTGGAGTATAGTTAAAATGAAATCTAGGGAAAGTGCAGCATAAACTTTACCTCTTTTGTGTTTTGTTCTTCCTTTTGTTTCTTAACATTGCCGTGTGCAGGCTGGACAATGGGTCAATAACATGAGCAAGGCTGTAGAAGATGAACCAGCAAAAGTAGAATCAGAGGGCCGGCCTTCTAGGTAGTATAGCCATCTTTACATTTTCAATAGAGGATTTTGCTGTGTCATTACGAGCTGTTTATAATAAATCTTTGCATGTTTTCCTTAGGCTTGGACTTGGTGCAAAAGAAGTTCCACGCCAATCTAAAGCTAGACTGTCCAATGACCCTGTCGAAAGGAGATTACATGCCAAGTTGGAAGCCGGAAAGAGAAGAGCTGCTAATATCATTGAGGATTCCATCGTACGAGCTAGAGATTGTAACGAGGATGATGACAGTGACGGGGAATTAGAAAGCAGAACCAGTACATTTACAAAGAAGAGACCAGGTCCTCAAGTTCAATCTCTACAAGCTAAGAAGAAACAGAAGTAACCTTTTTCATGTTATCAAATATCAAATGTAACGTTTGTGTTTTGTATCTGTTAAATCATTTGTGCTTATCAAATATCAAATTTGATGGCTGCATATGTTTTTTTTTCCTGCCCCCTCTGAAATACTTAGTGATTATCATAGCACCCTTCTGAAATCTCATGATCTTTGATTAGTGTAGCAAGGTGTAGGACTTGGTAGCTGGCAATCCTTATTAGCATAATGTGGTCATATACACTAGAATATGTATAGTAGCTTGATGGGAATTGGTGTGAGATATGTGCCGCGGACAAGTGACAGGAAAAATCATGTACTAGCTTATGGTGGTGGTTGTAGGAAACAAAAAAGTTGTCCAAATCCACCTAGTTCAGCTGCTTTTGAAGGATGATTATGATGCTTTTGGTGGTACTGGGGAAATGGGGATTCGCAGCAACCTTGTCTGATTTCATGGCATCCTTTTATAGTGTGGTTGAAATTTAATGTTGATAGCTGCTCGCTTGCTGACCAAGGGCGTCCTCCTTGTGTGGTGTTTGGTATGAGACCGTATGGGGAAACTAGCTTTTAGTCGTGATGTATTCTGTCTAGGCATCTGGGATGTTGGTATCAAGAAGTCTAGTCGGCTATTATCTGAATCTAACGACACTGATCCCAGCCACCTCATCTCCCTCATTCATGACATTCTTTCTCAATATGGACTTGCTGCATAGAGTGTTAGAACTAGCAATCTGTATATCCTGAATGTTTGGGAATCTCCTAATGTTTATGGATTCATCTTCGAGTTGATGCTATGGGGATAGCCTGTAGATGTACCTGGTTTTAGTTTTATTTAGTACTGTTTGTTTGCTGGAAAGTGATTTTCTTTTGGAAAGTGAATTCCTGGAAATTGAATTCTGATGTTTGGCATTGTTATGAAAAATAAACTGGAAAACATTTTCCAGTGTTTGTGTTATGGAAAATGAACTAGAAAATAATCTATGAATAATTTTTTTTTCAAGTTTAGTAAAATAATGAGGAACAAATTTTACAAATTAAAAAGTTGAATGAGAATGAAATTGAAAAAAAAAAAATATAATTTTCATAAATTATCTCAAATAAAATAAATAATAATAAAAAATATTGGATCAAATCTAAAAAATTAAAAAAAAATGAAAGTTGAATAAATTAAAATAATAATAATTAACATTTCATAAATTATTTCAAATAAAATAAGTAACAATAAAAAAAATGAGGATCACATTTGATAGATAAAAAATTTTAATAAAAAAATGATAAGAAAAAAAGTAAATAACAATTATAAAAATAAAGAAAAAAATATATATAAAAATTAAATTTTAAGAGATGAAATTGAAAAATAAATATTTCAAAATAAATTATATAGAACAATCAAAAGTTTGAGGATCAAATTTGATATAATCAGCAAATAATGATATTTCTAAATTTTTCACAACTTCCGGAAAGTGGATTCTGTCCAAATTTTCCGTAAAACACTTTCCTGAAAACCAAGCCAAATTTTTCTTTGACTGGAAAGTGTTTTCTGTTGACTAATTTTTTTAATGACAAACAAACACAGAAAAATGTGGAAAATGGATTAAATTAATCTGGTGTACTAAAAAAAAAGAAAAGATGCGAGAGAAACTTATGGTGGCTGGTGTGGCCTTGAATCTGTAACATTCACACTCATTGTTCAATCATCAATCTTAATCTTGCAGCAGGGATCGAGGTCAGTTGGAACATTAAATTCCCTGATGCCTGGTCTCTATGGATTATGGTCACTATGGATCGAGTTTTGAATGTCATGACACTCGCAAGATGGATCTTTATATATAAAAGAGAAGTCTTCGGAAGTTAAAACGAGTGCTAATTGGTTTAGGAAAGGCAAAAGGAAACAGAAGGAAGGACTTTAAGAGAGCAGAAGAAATCCGAGAAAATAATCGTGCATAACTGTTTGATCTTCTGATGTAACTGTTCCATTTATATGAATTGGTGATTTGATTCTCTGATGGACCTTTCCAGTGTTATCTTCCATTTAACCAACGATGCTTTCCGCCTTATCTTGGGTCTTCCGAGTCCCCTTCTACTCCCACTTACTGGTTCCTTCTGACCCAAAAATCCCACTTTCTTACAGGCTGCTGCTTAACATTGGTGTCATCCATTCAGTGGCCTCTCTTCAAGTCTTCTCCTCCAGTCTTTTCATTCATCGAGTTCATGATTTCCAAATTGTGTTACTGTCCATTAAACGATATCCATGGGATTTTCAAAACATATTAAGATATTCAAAAAGTTCTTTAATTTAGTATATTGATTACAGCTTTAAGCACAAGTTAATAGCTATGCTGCAACTGTAGCATTTCAAATTGATGAACATGTGGGTGTCCTCAGTCACAAGTGGCAACGTCGTGGTGGAACCCTTGAATTTCTAACAAAAAATATATATTATTTATGAAGTCTGCAAGGTTTACATGATCCAAGGAGCCCATGATCCAAGAGATCCTTTTCAAGTTACTAATAGAACTAGAATCTCGTATTGGACATTCTCTTTTAAGAAACACCACATTTCTACAGCTATGACCACTCGCATGGCAAGTGACGTTTTGGGTGGTGCTATTTAAATTAAACCGGTAGTCATTTGGCGTTGATTCCCAAAGTAATAAATTGATGATGCAACGCAAAGAAAGATCATTCAAAAGAAAAGGGAAAAATCTGCTGATATTCAACCTTGTACGTGCAGCTCTTATATAATTGTATGCGTGCAATATTTGATATCACTTAACAGGGGGAGGTTTTACTTGAAAGGGGGGCATTAGAATACACAAGATTCGACTGTGGAGAAACACTTCGAGTGTCAGTTTGCCAAGTTGATATTTGTTTTTAATATCGCATGCCTGCTCTTCTAAGAAATCATAGTTAGCCTCTCGAGGCATTTGCTTCCTCTGCCACCCTCATATACACCAGTACAATTGAGCCACGTGCACTAAACAGCGACACTGTGTATTAGCCTCCGGGGCTGCTATACACCACCAAAATCTTCCTTGACGGCACCGGATCCCTAAGCCTGCCTGTCTCATGTGCTTGAGTGCGTACACATTCCCAACAAACTTAAGGCCCCATTCCTTCTCTTGGGGTGGAATTTCCTGTACTAAATAGCTTTCAAACCCAACGGGAGAGAGAACCAAGTGAAAGGCTAGGCAGTTTTATGAATCCTGCGAAGTTTTGAAGCAATCTGGTATGGAGACAGGATGGAAGCAACATGGTGAGATATCACCGAGTTGTCCTCGGTGTGGCTCCTCAAATACTAAATTTTGTTATCACAACAACTACAGTTTAACACAACCGAGATACTTCTGCAAAGGTTGTAGAAGGTATTGGACTAAAGGAGGATCCCTTCGGAACGTGCCTGTTGGTGGTGGTTGCAGGAAGAATAGAAGAGGAAAGTGGATGAGGCTATCGACAGATGTTCGCTCTAAAATTTTAGGTTATGGAGGCTTGCCTAATAACTCTGTTACACATCCATTCAGCCATAAAGGAATTTCCTCCACAGAGTCCTCTAGCTCATCGATGATTCCTGATGGTTCTCATATTGATCTCGCACTTGTTTACGCTAAGTTCTTGAATCCACAGAAAGATTTCGAGAGTGGTTTTGAAGTGCGTGAGTTTGGAAGCGAGTCTGATCAACCTCTCGAATTCCCTAACATTCCGAACACGTATTTGGAATCACCGGACGAAAATGGTCTTGCTGGATCCCTCACCATCTCCGACTTTTCGACAGAAGTTCCTTTGACTGACAATGATCACTCGATGTACTACTATAGTCTAGACTCAGCCCACAAGCACCAGGATCACCAAGATAAACGATGTACAAGTCATGAAATAAGCAGCTTCCAGTTTCCACCATTGCCAGGACAAGACGCAGTCTCTCAAGAGATACTTTGGTCAAATTTTGACATGATGGATAATCATAGCCTGGAAATGTCTCAACAACCAGTTCTTGGACCTGACACTCAAGATCCTGATCTGTTCTTTGATAACTGGTGTCCCTTTGATATGTCTAGCGATGATACTTTCTCTAGGTCTTGATAAATGTGTTACTTCATACTGCTTTTTTCCCATGCTATACATGCATATCACTGTATGGGACCCGAAATAATCTACATATACAAACAAGTATATGTTACCCGTAACCTGTTACTGGGCTTAATTTGTTTACTCCACTCACGAAAGTAAATATATAATATCGAAGCTTCAAAAATGTTGCTCCACTTAGAGTTGTTTCTTCCTCTTCCTCTTCCTCTTCTTCGTCGTCTTCTTCCTCTTTTTGTTTTTGAAATAAATCAAAAACATTTTAGTCATTTTATCAGCACAACTCCTTAGTTAGTTTTACCTTTATTCGACTCAACTAAATGTATTTTAGTTTCAAACTAGTTGGGGTCGACTACATGGGTTTATTTTCTTCTGTGATAAATTCTTTTCAAGGTTGAAGTGCATGTGTAAATTGAGGTGGTATTAGCTAATTCTTTACCATTTAGATTCAGTTATTATATAAATAAGATCACACTAAAGAAATTCATTCAAGAGGAAGCCAAACAAGTATCAGTTTCTAGTTTCTGATACGTGAAAGATTTTTGTTCTGGAAAATTACATTTGCATCTAGTCATTTGGTTTGAATGGCAATTACCTATTATAGATAAAAAAAATAATACTTTATTGGTCATTAATTGTTTTTTGAAATTTTGCAAAATAACCAAACTACACATATATATATATATATATATGTATATGAAATTAAAAAACCAATATATATATATATATGTATATGAAATTAAAAAACCAATAAATATATATATATATATATATATATATATATATATATATATATATATATATGAAATTAAAAAACCAATTTAAACAACATATCAATCTTCTCTCTCTTCAAGTTAGGAAAACCTTCTTCCTCTTTGTAAATTTTCAAAACCCTGAATTGATTAAAATCCCACATGTCTCTCGCATCAAACCCTAGTCGCCATCTAACACCATCAAACTCGCGAGCTAAGTGAAGTAATGTTTTTCATGGAATTGACAAGCAATTACAAAAAGGATAAGCATGGTGATGTAAAATTAATTTTACCTTATATTGTTGATAAATTTATATGTTTTGGTAAAATGGGTGAAAGACAATTTAGTTCCATTACGAGGGTTTAACCATTTTTAGAAAGTTGAGGTTTTAATCAACACCTATCGTGGTAACTAAAGTTTCAGTATATGTTGGTTTGGTGATTAGTTTGTCAAGGTTTTTGATTGGATTTTTTGGTTGTTGCTAGAAATAAAACTTGTCTTGTTTAGAAAAAAAATTGAAAGGGTTAAAAAGCTATAACTTTCCCCCCCTTCAATTTTATGAACTTTATCTCAAAAACAATATTTGTATTTTATGAGAACATAGAGAAGTTGAACCTGCATGTCTAAGCAATTTGAATTCTTGAGTTCGAAATATGGGTTGTTAAGTTTCAGTTACTTAGCTAAAATTTACGAACATAAAGATTATTGAGTTTTAAACTTCTAGTTGTTATTATGTTTGCGTTTCTAATATGGTGCAAGAGGCATTAGGCATGAAAGTTTGAGCTATATTGGTTTGATTTCATAAGATTTTCAGGGTTGCAATTATGTGTATAAGTGCAATTGTTTTGAGTTAATGTGTGCGTGGAATGATAATTTGACTACTAATTGTAAGAAAACACCAAGTTGAAGGATCTAAATAAAAGTTTAATTATAAAAGTAAATGATTTAATTATAGAAAGGTGTTAAATAAAAAGAAAATAAAAAAAGGAGTTAAAGTGACCAATTCGAGGTGGCTGAGCCTAAATATGAATGAATCTTATTATGAAATTTTCCAGATCCATACTTCTACCTAATTCTAAGCTTAATAGAAATTTGATCCACGGTCTTGAACTCCAATTTGAATCCAACTCAACATATGATATTGACATAATTAAAGTTGATCATGTCCTCCTTAACTTATATGTTGTTTATTTTAATTATCCAAATGCTAGCGTATAACTTTGATAACCTAGGTGTCAAATCTTCCCACCAATGAAATCTCCAACATTGGATAAACATTATCCCAACAACCTTATTTGTAAAGCTTTAGTCTCTTGTTAGCTACTAGTTGTGTTAGATAGTTAAATCTCATACCTCTTTGAAGTTCTTGACCTCAAGGTTGGAATAAGATGAATTATTTACCCACTTCGTGTTCTTATCAATTTACCCTTGTTACTGTACTAGGAACTTTTTTGTGATACCATTTTATGCAGTGTAGGGATTAATGGAGTCGTCATCTAGTATTTTGGCTCATGGTTGCTAAGAAAATCTGGGTGTACCAATATTGTTATAAATTTAAAGGGTAATGGACTCGTTATGACTAGGAAATATATTAGTATTTGAAGAATTTAAGAGTGAAAACTATTTCACGATCCTTGATTGATTACAGTAAGGCTGTAAGTATTTATACATCAATTACACTTTTTAATTCTACTAGAACTTTAATTATACAGTCTTCATGAGATACGTCAATAGCTTCCTTGTCTGCGCAGGAGTCCAATCTTTGCTAAATAGCAGAGCACCGTGCACCGGCTGTCAATTATTTCTTGTTTATCTGCAATACACCCCCTCAAGCTGGGTCCGATAGATTGATGGAACCAAGCTTGTTTATGAGTTGATGGAACTGGGTAGTTGGTAGAATTTTTGTAAACACATATGCTAATTGATCAGTTGTACGCACATAATGAGTAGCAATAAGTGTTGTTTAAACTTGTTGCCGTATGTAGTGACAATCCACTTCAATATGTTTTGTTCGTTCATGAAACACGGGATTCGACGCAATGTGCATAGCTGCTTGATTATCACTGTTGGCCATGTGTGCATCAATTGTCCTGTGGCGGAGGCCGGGTGGGCCAAGTCACAATCGAATGTCGTGGGCGCTTGCATGCTGAATGCGGTATAAGGCTAGGGTATGCGCCTCTTCTATCACCAATTGGTTTTAGAAGAGTTGGTAGCGCCTGAGGTCCTACAATCACAATAAAGAGTCATAGGAGTGTGACATGCACATCCTAGATCAATGAGCAGACGCTTCAACCATATAAGTTCATAGGCTGCTAAAGCCATAGCGCGATATTCAGCCTCAGCGCTAGAACGAGCCACCACATGCTGTTTTTTACTTCGCCATGAAATAAGATTACCACCGATGAACATACAATAACTTGTAGTTGACCGTCGATCTAGAGCATTACTTGCCCAATCAGAATCAAAATATCCCATAATATTTGTATGACTGTTATTCTTGATGATGATGCCACGACCAATGGATCCTTTTAAATATCGAAGAATGCGCTTCACCATTCCTAGGTGTTGCATAGTGGGTGCATGCATGTGTGACTTGCAAGGCTAACGACATACGCAATATCAAGTCTCGTGATGGTTAGATATATCAGCTTCCCAACAATTTTTTGATAATAGCTAGGGGATTCAAGTGGTTCTCCAACAGGTTCCAATTTTAGTTTTCTGTCAAGTGGCTTAGCTGCAGGTTTAGAATATAGCAGGTTAGACTCTTGCAATAGGTCGATAATATATCTTCTTTGATTTAGATATAGTCCTTTGCTAGATGTTTCCATTTCAATTCCAAGAAAATACTTCAGCTAGCCGAGATCCTTGATTGGGAATTTTCGCTGAAGGCTCTCCTTTAGCTGTTTGATCGACCCACTGTCATGCCCGGTGATGATGAGATCATCGACATATATAAGTACCATGAGACTGTCATTTGGTGTTAATTTAACATACAAAGAGAAATCAACAGAGCTCTTTTGAAAACCAAGAGCTTCAAGAGCAATGCTTAATTTTGCATGCCGCGCGAGGACTTTGTTTCAACCCATAGATTGACTTATGTAGTTTGCACACCAAACTGGAATTTCCACTTTGAGGGTGTCCCGGTGGAAGTTTCATAAATACTTCTTCTTCAAGATCTCCGTGTAGAAATGCATTTTTAACATCCATCTGCGACAGCTTCCAGCCTTTGTTGATGGCTACCGATAATAAAACTCTAACGATGGTCATTTTCACAACTAGAGCAAATGTCTCTTTGTAATCAATGCCGAATTTCTGAGTAAATCCTTGCGCAACAAGGCGAGCTTTGTGGCAATCAATAGACCCTCCAGACTTGAATTTTGTTTTGTATATCCACCGACTTCCAACTACATGTTTCCCAAGTGGAAGGGGAGTTATGCTCCAAGTTTTGTTTTCTTCAAGTGCAGCTAGTTCCTCTGCCAATGCCTTTTGCCAAATACTTTGATTTTGAACATCTTTAAAATTTATGGGGTCTTGAATATTGGA
The DNA here is from genome assembly GCA_032356905.1 of Salix exigua. Classification (NCBI taxonomy): domain Eukaryota; kingdom Viridiplantae; phylum Streptophyta; class Magnoliopsida; order Malpighiales; family Salicaceae; genus Salix; species Salix exigua. The sequence continues at coordinate 6,243,847 of CM063603.1, forward strand.
TATGGTTGTCAAAAAACTTGTGTGCACCGGTGATAATTTTTGATAAGTTATGGATTTATTTATAGGGTACCAGACGTTCTAGCCAACATAGTCTTTTAATTTTGCTGGGGGCACACGTGCCCTTGATGGGTTTCGGCGAGGAGGCTCAAAATTTTGAGCTGAAGGAGCATGGTTGTCATCTGCAATAGTTTCCATGCCACTATCATCGATTGTATTTGGAATAATATGGCTGGTAGTGCCAGCTACTTCAGTTGAATTATTTTCGACTTGATGATCAGTATTAAGCAATGGGAAAAAAATCATGGAATACATCTTTCTGACTGGTTTCTTTGAAATAAGAACTGTTTTCAATAAACCGAACATCGCGAGAAGTGTAGAGTTTCTTGGATTTTGGCTCATAACACTTATAGCCCTTCTGAGTTTGTGAATATCCCAAGAAGACGCATTTGACAGCTCTTGGATCCAATTTGTCTAGTTGATTGGCTGGTAAGTGTACATAACAAATACACCCAAATACTTTAAGGTATGAGACATGTTGTATTTTTTTCCCGCAAAACTTCAAGAGGAGATTTGAAATCCAGCACTCGGCTAGGTAAATGATTTACAAGATGAGTTGCAGTAAGAACGCCAAAGGACTAAAAATATTTAGGAACATGCATTTGCAACATGATTGCTCTTGTTTTTTTTCTAACAAATCGCGATTTTTCCTTTCAGCAATTCTATTTTGCTGTGGCGTATGCACACAACTGGTTTGGTGTATGATTCCATTAGAACTCAGGTAATGTGTCATGTTATGGGACATGTATTCTGTGCCATTATCTGATCGAAGAGTTTTAATTTGTGCTAAGAATTGAGTAGTGATCAGTTTATGAAAGTGTTTGAAGTATTCAATCACTTCACATTTAGATTTTAACAAGTAAACCCAAGTGACTCTAGAAAAATCATCAATAAATATTTCAAAATATTTAAAACCATCAATTGAAGTGGAGAAGGGTCCCCAAACATCCGAATGGACAATTTTAAATTTCTGAGTAGTTTGTGACACCGATTTATGGAACGTTAGTCTTGATGATTTTGAAAAATGACATATTTCGCAGTCAATGTTTCCTTTATGGAATACAGGAGAAATTTGATTTAAAACAGACATAGATGGGTGAGCTAGACGACGATGCCAAAGAATTTGTTGTGTTACAGGTGCAGTTCTTGCTTGGAAGCTTTTACGCACTTGAGGATCGGGAGAGAAGAAATAAAGCCCATGCAAGAGAAATTCTTCACCAATCCTCTTCTTGGTTATGAGGTCCTGAAATACAACTTTGTAAGGTGACAATATAACTTCACAATTGAGAGTGGATGTTATACGTTTAACAGAGAGTAGCTGGAAAGGGAAAGAAGGAATGTAGAGAACATTTGACTCAATGATTTGAGATACTAATTTCATTTTTCCCTTGCCCTTAACTGGAACTCCCTCCCCGTTTGCAACAGAGACAAAGGCAAGTGACGAGAAGGTTGCAAAATTAGAGAAAATTTCCAATTTATTTGACATGTGATCAGTGGCACCAGAATCAATTACCTATAAATTATGCAAATTACCTAGTTCTAATGCAGTCATAAACGCAAGTAAAATACCTTGACTGTTTTTAGCATTTGCACCAGCTAAGAAGTCTGCAAATTTGCTGATGAATTCCCCATATTGTGTCTACTCTGCACTTGTTCCTTGGCCTTGCTTTGTTTGCAAATAATTTGCAAATTCATTCAATAAGGTAACATGGCTGGTAGTGAAGGAGTCACTGGAATGAGTAGCCAAGTTTGCTATATGAGGAGTGGCTATTATCCCTTTATGATCCTTCATGAATTTCGGTTTCAATTCTGGGTGTAGGTTCCAACATCTGTCAACTGTGTGCCCAAAAGTTTTACAGTGTTGACACTTGAATTCATGTTTTTTTCCCTTGTAGTTTTTATTTTCAGAGAAGGGACGGGAAATATAGGCATGCGCATCAGAATTAAATGAAGTAGTGGTGCGAGACATGACCTTTCAACGAACTTCTTCTCTTTGAATTGTGGCACACACAGTTTGGAAGGATGGCAGTTCTGGGTTCATCAGAATGTGGCTTCTAAGGTCTTCATATTCTGGGTTGAGGCATGCCAGCAATTGAAAAATTCTATCTTCTTCTGTTCATTTTCTTAGAGTAACTGCATCTATGGTGTGTGGTCAATAAAGCTCCAATTCACTCCATAATCATTTCAGATTTCCCAGCATGTTTACAAACGATTTTCCATCTTGAGTAATTTTGGAGATTTCTTGATGAATTTGGAAGATGCGTGCAACATTGTTTTGATTTCCATACATATCACCAATTGATTTCCACAGCTCAAAGGATGAGTCAGAGTAGCTGAAAATTTCAGCAAGATTGCGCTCCATTGAGTTTAAAATCCAAGACATGACCAGTTGGTCTTTGGATAACCATGCTTCATACTCCTGGGAATTAGCTTCAGGAGGTTTGGTTGTTCCAGTAATGAATCCCAGTTTTGATCTTCCCCCTAGAGCAATTGTAATGGCTCTTGACCAGGGAAGGTAGTTGAATTCGTTCAACAACATTGAAGACAATTTTTGAGTAGTGCCAAAATCAATATCTAAGCTGTTGGAAACAGCGATAGTCTTCTCATTGGTCCCCTCAGAGGTGTCATGAGTTGCAGATACCAACTCAAACAGTGAAAGAGAAAAAAATTCACAGGGAGTAAAATCGATTAATGCTCTGATACCATGAAGAATTTAAGAGTGAAAACTGTTTCACGATCTTTGATTGATTACAGTAAGGCTGTAAGTATTTATACATCAATTACACTTTTTAATTCTAATAGAACTTTAATTACACAGTCTTCATGAGATACGTCAATAGCTTCCTTGTCTGTGCAGGAGTCCAATCTTTGTTGAATAGCATAGCACCGTGCACCAGCTATCAATTATTTCTTGTTTATCTGCAATAGTATTCCTAATGCACATTATCTAAAGTAAGTTGCATTGTGTAATTTAAAATGTTTTAAATTTTTTTATGAATACTATTTATTCTTGTGAACAAATATGACTTTTTAAATTTTATTATGGGCTCGTGTGCCTAAAATAAAATTTAGTAAAACAAATCCATGTAGATGCCTTAACATGGTTCATATATTCTAAAATAAATATGAGTTTTTCCGTAAGTCAAATGTCATGATTAAAAAATATTTCAATTAAAATTTGTTAAAACTCATAATAATTTTGAGAAGTTTTTCTAGTCAGTTCTAGATATTTAAATATTAGCTTACTTGTAGGTCTAATATTTATATCATAATATTTACCATTAAGTCTCATGAATTAAAATTATGAATGGTTTAAATATTGGCTAAACTCTCATAAATTCAATAAATTGGTTATTAAATCTCAAAACACATGCAAATATATAATTTGAGTTTTGTTTTGTATAGAAATACTAAGAGATATGATTTTTTTATATGTTTGAGAAACTTGATTGTATTCAATAAAATATTTTTAAAATATATCAATTCCTAAATTACATGGAAACTTGGATTAAATAATTATTAACACCCTCTTAAACCAAGTTCTTAAGATTTTCTCATGCATATCATCTTCTTAAATTAAAAAACAAATAAGTTTTAAGAGACTTTTTAAATTGTCAACAACTTGATCTTTAAAGGAACAAAAGTCAACCATGATTTGTTGATCTTTCACTAACTCGTGATTATAATGATATTTAATGTTAATATGTTTGCTTCGACCATGAAACACTAATGCAACAACATATTTATTGTCATAAAAGATCTTTGTTATCTTGTTTTAATACTATTGCAACTCACAAAGTTTTATTCTCAACCACACAGTTTGAGTAACACAACTTCCATTTGCAATATACTCTGTCTTGGCAATAAAAAGAGCAACCATTTGTTATTTCTTTGATGAACAAGAAAACACACAGAAACTAAGATGAAAAACATAACTTGAAGTATTCTTTCCCTTGTCAATATAACCTACCCAATCACTATCTATCTATCTATCTATCTATCTATCTATCTATCTATCTATATCCAACAAGCTCTATTTTATTAGAGCAAGAATAAAAGATGACATCATTTTATGTACTTTTGATATATCTCAAAATACAATTTGATGCTTGCAAATGAGATTGATATGAACTCTCCATAAATCAACTAACAATATCTACACCATACATGGTATCGGGTTAAGTAGCAGTCAAATATTGTAAACTTCCCACCAATCATTAAAAAATGGTTAAATTAACCAAATCACCATTACCATCTTTCATGATCTTTATCCTTTCTTCCATCTGAGTCAAAATTGTATTATAAGATTCTATTTTGATTTTTTAGCTACTAGTAGCATAATTATTATGTGAAATAAATATAACATCCTTTGTTTGTATAATATCAATATAAAAAAAGTAAGACATTATACCCAAGTTTATAACTAAGCAATCATGTTTTTTTTTTTTTAAAAAAAATTTCATCATCAACCATAAATTATTACTAGTAAAAATTAAACCATCCATATATAACATACAATAATAATATCTCCACTTAATATAGTTTTGATATATAAAGTATGCTCATAACGACACTTAAGAAATCCATTCTCAATATAATAAGAATTAATGTGAGTGTGAAGCTCTAGATCCTTGTTTCAAACCATATAAAGCCTTATTGAATTTATAGACTTTATTCCCCTATGTTTTTTTTTTTAAAGCCTAAAGATTGTCCGGTATAAATATCTTTTTCAAGTATACCATTCAAAAAGGTAAATTTCATATCTATTTGATAATTACATCAATGATTTCATACAACAAAGGAAAACAAGTGAAATAATCATACAAATAATATCAAGTTTAAAGGGAGCTACCATTCCATTAGGCTATATATTCATTCATTTTCATCATCATAAAAAAATATGTTTTTTCAAGCCCAAGAAAATAATCTTGCAAGCGTGTAGGCAATTGATGTTAATGCTGTGCATGACTAAAAAGCTATGCATGAATAGGTGTTGATGCATGAATAGGTGTTGATGGCTTGATTTTTCATTGGCACATCACTGTTAACTTCGACTGGCAATAAAAAAAAGATTTTGCTTTCTTAGCTGACCATTCCCAAATCCTATCTTCATCAAAAGTAATATCTTGACTTGGAATTATCTTTTTGATTTATGGACTGTATAGTTTGTAACCTTTTGTCTTACTACTACAGCAAAAAAAAGATATCTATTTTTGACCTGTCATCTATTTTTTTCCTTCACTCACCGGAAACAACTTGATATAGATAATATTTAAACTTAATTTAAATAATTATTAACAGATGTCCTTCCTAGATAATGATAATTTTTCTATGTCTCGTATGATTCATATATATATTAGATCAAGTAAGCAGTGGGGAAACCTTGAGTGATGGCAGGCATTGCTACCACCACCACCGGCACTCAGACCATGTTGTGACTTGTAAAAGTAGCACAAGGGCAACCACGACAAACCAATATAAATTAAGTCATTCATCTAATGCTACATCAACTATTAATTGGTTATCTCTTAATTGTCTCACAATTAAGATACTCTCACTGAGACTATTTCGACTATTCTTTCTGAGTTCTAGTAGTTCCAATGGCGATATTCTCACTAGGACTCTTTAGACTATTCTTTGTGAGTTCTAGTAGTTTCAATGGCGATATTCTCACTAAGACTTTTTCTACTATTCTTTCTGAGTTCTAGTAGTTTCAATGGCTGATTAAAACAACCACACACACACACACATATATATATATATATTGCCTTTATTTTTTTTGGATGCGAGAACCTAAATAAATAAACTTTGTGAGTCTAGATGAGCAAGTAAAATCCCGGTTATTTCAGACTCTTACAAGTGATATACATTCTGACTCAAAGTCAAGATCTATTGTACAAATCATAAGTTTTCTGCTACCACGTCATCATGTCTTGTGACTATATTGCTTTTGTTTGGCACATGAGATGGTTTGACCTAAAGACCCACACTATATATATATATATATATATATATATATATATATATATATATATCAACCTTCCAGTTCCTTAAACTTTAATATTTATTGACTGACTACCTCCATTAATTAAAAGAAAAGAAACGAAAATAAAACTCCAATGGGAGCTTGACGGTCCTCGTCCATCAACTTGGCGGTGCAGATTTTGTAAACCACATAAATATTCGTCGGTCTTCGTTAGCATGTTGGCTTGAATCTTGAAGACTTGAGTTATTCAACTATAGATCAATCAAACTTCCTTTTATTGTATTCATTTGATTTAAAATCAAGGTTAGGTAGCCAAAATCAACATATAATTATCTTATTGCTTCTTAACACCGTACCTGCACATGCATCACATGATCCAAGAAATTAACTCCCACAATTAATATATGCACGCTTCTTCTAGGGTTTATCAATGATCTAAGAGAGACACAATTTGATAAAATCAAATTTACCGTTTGCGGGTGACGTGATATAGAATTCATCTACAACTATTAATTAGCTTTCGCCTTCAATTTAATAGACATGACCTGCAGCTATGTATAGATTGTTTTTTATTAGCGTGGTTGTTCGGATAAGTTTACACGTATTTCGATTAATCTCACAAGTCCCGAAGTTAATGATTATATAAATTTTCAGTAATTATCATAATAATAACTACAAGAAAAGCAAATTTCTTATTCACAAGTTCTTTTTACTGGTTACTACTAGATGATTCTATGTATAGATGATTAAACTTTAAATATGAGAGGAGACATGGCTGATCAAGGTCTCGTGGTGACAAGCTAGTATGCATTATGGTTGTCCACTTGGGCTGTGTCCTTAATTACCATTTGCTAGGTTAAGGTATGTGCCATGATTTGACCGGAGGTGATGTTACGGTTTATATGTTCTAGAGCACCCATGAAACTAAGACGTGAACATTTTTTTTTGTATGTGGGTCTTGGTCTAGCGGTTGAAGGAACTTGTTTTTTTTCTCTGTATCAGGGTTCAAGTCCCACCATGTACGCCTGTCACCCTTGTGGTGTTTTACATGTTTATTGGGCTTGCAGGATGTTCAATGAGCCTGAGAATTTATTGAAAAAAAGACATGAACATTTTCATGCACCACTGAGTTATTTGACATATAATATTCCCACAAGTTTTGACAAATACTTTTCTTCAAGGTTTAATATATATATATATATATATATATATATATATATATATATATATGGTGCTATATGAGTTTTCTTCATCTTCTAGAATATTATTTATTTATGTTATGCGTACTTTAATCAGAATTCGAGAATGATCATTTCCAAATCAAATATTAAGGGTGTATGGGAGAATGGTTGTGGTTGTTTTTAAAAGTAATTTTCATTTAGAATTATATCAAAATGATATTTTTTATTTTTTAAAAATTATTTTTAATATCATCATATTAAAATAATTTAAAAATTCAAAAAAAAATTAAATTAAAAAAACTTCAAATTTAGGAAAAACAACGGTACAACCGCCTCCCAAGCACCCTCTAAATCCTAAATTATTATTTTTATTAATTACTTATAAAAAATTAAACGCAAAATAAGGACCAACTAACTACAACTGATTACAAGCCCATCCAATCTGTGAAATTTGAGGAGTTAATTAATAATTAACGGTGGGTTTCCTGTAAAAGCTGTGGGTAGAAACAACATTTTGACGCCAAGAATTGGCACCAGGACAACTCGAATTCAATAAATAAACTAAGAAATCCCGAAGATAACTTAAGATCTTTACTTGTAGAGAATAATTCAGCCTGAGTTGAATGATCAATTTCCACGAGAGCAGATAGTTTAAAATGTTTTAATTACTACATTTATCAATTAATGATTTCTTAATTTCCTGTTCAACGCATGAACGTTTACTTTATCGAGTGATATTTACTGTTTAGCACAAAAAATAAAATAGAAATACCAAAAAGGGTGGATTGGATGGCTTTCCCTAGCTTTTGCCAAGGGCTTATTTTATTTTTATTATCATGTACACGTATCTCAACGTAATGTCGGCAATTTTTTAAATTCAAACTATTAAAAATAATTTCGTATATTTATATATGTATTGAAAAAAAGAGTATTTTTACTATCTAATTAACTTTTCACCACTTAATTGTGGTTAGTCGAGCTATTACTTCACTTGCTATTTCTTGTTATTAATAATTAAAATAAATTAAAATAATACAACTCTTATTGTTTACTATCTCTATTTTATCATGAATTAGAACAATAAATTATTATTTTGACATTGATATCTTATCTTTTATGATTCGATAATGTTTCATGAACCGTATCCATGTTTAAGAAATTAGACCGAGCTGAATTTTTTTTTTTGTTCTATTTTTATTTTTATTTTAGTTTTATCCTTTAATAATGTGTTGGTTGGAAATTTGCATTCATTATTATTTTTAATTAATTTTATTCTCCATCTCATGTATTTGAAGAGTTTACTAAGATTGACTCATTTTTTTTTTTTAATTATTTCACACTTGCAACTCTTGTTTATCTTATGATTAAAGCTCATGATTTGATTCAATTTATTTTCCATGAAAACATCTCAGTTTTACAGCTGAGTTGTAAATTTGATTGGTGGCTTGGATAGAGTTAGGTCATTCATGTTCTTATTTAATTTTTATTTTGTTAACAAATAAATCATAAAAAATATTAGAAACATATCATTTAATAACATTAGGAAGTATGTTTTTCTTTCCCATTCAAATCATTGACAGTTTTTTAAAAATCACAAGAATTTCCTTAACATTATTTTCTTACACCAGGAAAAAAAGCCGGCCGAGTCACGTCACCTATCGAGTAAAATCAACAAAACCAGCGTTGACCCCGTGGCTGTATTCATGAAGAAAGAGAAGCACTGACGTCAAACTAACGGGAAGGGTCTGATTCAAAAAGGGACTGCACAGCCAATTGAATGCATAATGCATGACATGGGACCCCACGTCTCAATAATGTTTTCTTGCCTAAATGCTACTATTTCCTACCGAAAAATTTGTCTCAATCTCACGCCAATTTCTGCTTACTTTTTTTTTTTTAATTATTAAAGTACATATTTAGGTTTTTTTTTTGGTATAAACCACGCTGGTTTTTAAATACTACCCTTCACTAATACACGCTCATACTAGATGGATCCCGAAAAGTGAGCTTCCTAAACAACTAACTCCATACAAGAGCGAGGATTAAAACCCGATCTTTCTTAAGAGACGAGAGTAGCTCTCTAGGTTAAATTGTGTGTTGCTGACTAATCCCATAAATTCTAAAGATAAAGATAATTCAAATCTAAGAGATACAACCATCAAATACATTTAAATAAACAAATGGCCGATTCACAATAAATAAATAAATAAAAATGCATGACTTGAAATTAAATCAAGAGATAATTTCCAAAGTCTCTCATAGGAATTTTTTATCCGAAAAAAACCATTAGAAAAAATCTTCATACTGAGAAATAAAAAATTATCTAATGATTTTTCAAAGACAAAACATATTTGGATGAATTTGGATTTTCAGATAGGAATTTTTTTACTCGGTTACATATATTAAATATTAAATTGTCTGTGATAGTAAATTTATGCTATAATATTAATTATATTTTACTAATATACATATCTACTATATATATATATGTATGTATGTATGTATGATGATTATAAATATAAAGTATTGTATAATTAAGTATAAAATCTTAGTAATTCTTATCCAAAACTCATTTTATATATATATATATATATATGGATCTTTGGATAGAAATTTGTTCAACAAGTAGATTTGGGTGATTATTATCTCTTAAATTAATTGGATCATCATCGTCTCCTTCATTATGCCAAAATCAACAGCAAACGAACACATTACCAGCTTACAAATAAACGTAATGTTATAGGTTGAACACTAATTATTGATCAAAACTTGACGTATAGGAAAAAATCTATATCACACTTGCATCAAAGAGGAAACCTAAGGTGTTACCTAACAAAAAAACTAAAAGCTTTCGTAATCTCCAATTATAATTCACAAGCCCTCACAGCAGTAATTAACAGAAACATCGATCATACGTGTTTACAGCTTTAGTCCTCGATTTAAACAATGTGAACTTATCAGGGATCAGAATTAATGGATGAGATCATCGAGAGAGAAAAAAATGTTTTGAAATGTTGATCCATCATTTCTTGATAAAATTTTTCAAAATTTGTTTGAATAGATTGAAGTCCAGGCAATAAAGGAGCTAGAGCTAAAGAAAAAGAGTACACCATACAGCAAAAAAAGAGCTAGTTAGTGGGTCGTGGTGACTTGTGAAGATCTCAACTTTGTTAATAATCATTGATTTCCTCAAAATGGAAAACCCAATTTGCAATAAAACATGCACTAACTAGTGGACGACACAGTTTCGTGCCATTTGTATAGCTATTTCTAGCATTATGATCAATGAATTATACACACAAGAAAGGACAAAAGTGAACAGAAAAAGGGAAGCCATGAATATTCTATCACCTCCTCTCATTCTGGATATGAAGAGAGTAGATTTGCTGGTATGCATGGAGAGCTCTTCCAAACTCTAGCTAGCATTTTAAGCACCTCTCTTGCCTTGTCTTTGGTCCTGCTCCCGCAATCCACTTGAAGCACCAAATATAGCTTGTTCACGATGCCGATCTGCACCATCTCTTGAACAACACTAGTAGTTATTGAGTACTTTGAGATAGACAAGATGATCCTCACTGCCCTCTCGCTTGCCACCTGAGAAACCCTAAGTATCTTCTTTGAAACAACAGCCAGGCCTGCACCGTGCCCTAGCAACTCAGCTCTTCCATCTGCACATTGGCATAGCAAGTCCAGCACCATTAGCACCATCTCACAGGTTCTTCTCTCTGGTGAATCAAGTAGGATATCAATCAAAACCGGGACTGCGTTAGCTTCAATGGCTTTGATTCTGTTTCTTCCCCATGGGCAGAGATTGATTAGCAGTTGTAATGTGGTTTTCGATGCTTGGTGAGATATTTGATCGCGTAAAACTTGGACTATTTCGGCGAAGAGCTCATGTTTTAAACTGACGAGTTTCAGTGTATCAGCAACCTCAAGCATCGATTTCATCAACAAGACCGCATAAGCTCGAGACTCATAGTTTCCACCTTGCATAACTTTCGTCAAGGTCTCAATGAATTCACCGTTTCCTCCCATAGCAAGATTCTTTAGGCCAGATTCTGATATTTGTAGACCGTAGAGAATACTCAAGGCCTCATCACTTGGTTTTGTGATCTCAAACCCATCATCTGAAGTTACTTCAAATGATAAAGAATGGAAGTTATTTAGCATTGAGACCAAGAAATCCACAGCACCTGCAGCCTCCATGCATCTTTTGTTTGTTTCATTCTCGTTAGCAATGGAGCGAAGCTTCCTTAGACAATTAACCTGTTGCTCCGGCGATTTAGCATCATTGAGAAGCTTGGCAACCTGTGCTTTGCTAATTGGAGGCCTTGGAGTTGGGATTCTTTCAATACCATATGAAGCGTTGAGAGTGCACCAAGATTGAATCAACCTCCTAAGAGTATGGTTTGGTGTTAACTCACAACCTGATATCAGCTGTTTTGTAGCTGGGCATGTATCGTTCTTGCCTGAAAACAACCATTTTTCAATGCTCTCACGATCATAAGTTATCCCAGTTGGGACTGTAACCGGGTCTTTCATGATCTGGAGAGAAATAGGGCAGAGAAAAAATGAAGGGACTTCAATATCTTCCATTTTATACAAAATAAACCAAGAAGATCTATAAATATAGCAATAAGAACCAAGTTCAAGAAAAGTGGTTTCGGGAAAATCCCAGATGAGAGTAGATGTTGGTAGACAAGTAGATGAAGGCAGGTAGCCAAGAATTGAAGGCTTTAGAGAGAATCTTGGTTTGAGAGTAGGTTTTGAGGAGTTGTGTGAATTGGTTTGATTTGTTGATAGGAGATGGGATAGGGTTTGGGGTTATATACGTGAAGCGTTGAATAGTAGTGAGAGAGATGTTCAAAATTTAGAAAGTCAAAACACGTTAAATACAGGCATTGATCGAGAGGCAATTTGGTAATGACTTTTTCTGAGCAATTGAAAGGCTCAAGAAAGGCAAACTCTTCTTTAATTAGTCTAATAAGAATGTGATTGCGGCTGCCTCGTGAGATTAACTTGCCTGTGGCTAAGGATAAAAGAAAGAGAAAAATGCATGCCACTCCCTTCTCAGTTTTTGACTTTCTCGCTCTAGAACTTTCATCTGTTTAATTTCTGCATTATTTTTCTCCGTCGACCTCGTGTTTTTTAAGTGTTGCTGTCGTGCATGAATATATGAATTGGTGCCGACAAATGAAGGACACGTGGCTTCTCGCAGCCTGCTGACCATATTCACCTTCCTCACTCCATGCTTCCACTCGTAAACCAATCATATTTAATGAAGCCTTCAATTCCAGCTGCATTCGAGCTAGCAATCTTTGATACCTTAGATTTATTTTAAACATAATAAGGATTGGCATCCATTAGATGCGGACTGACTTTGAACAGGTATATACCTTACCCACCCTTAAACATGGTATGGCCGGTGGCCATGTACATGATACGGTCTGACTTTGTACAAGTATACCTTACCTTATCACCCATACTTTATTATACAGCGTATAAATACAGGTGGCTAACAAAGGGTGGTTGGATTGACGGATCGAATATTATAAGCTTATACTTTAAATGTTAATTTTAAGGGTCAATTCGCAACAGTTTTGAACTAGTTCAGGCACTCTCATTTCGACACCAAACAAAACTGTGGTCTTCCGGACATATAGTTCGATGGAGAAAATGTTAATAAAGAAACACGAAACCCAATTAAATAGAGAGAAAAAGAAGTAAAACATTTTATCATAAGATATATACTAAAAAAAAACTAGGCTAATCCATAAAGCGTGTCTCTCTTTATATAAACAATAACACTCCGAAAACATTTAATCTGTCAAACATATATTTCTAGTCGAATACCCTTAGATAGTGAAATTTTATAGATTGATAATGAAGAGAACATAATTCAATCATATTTTTTCCCTTTATATATATATATATATATATATATATATATAAAGTTACATAAACCTCCTAATAACATAAAATAGACTCCCTAAATACCATCTTAATCTATATAATATATTATTTCACGGTTAAATAAAAATGATAAAATTAAATTATTTGTTGTCGTCGTCGTCGTCTCATATGATCAATTGTGATTCCTTTAAACAAAAGGATTCATAAAAAAACATTATTAGATACGTTGACAAAATTCTATTAAAGATAATAAGGAATCTTTATAACTAAACAGATCGAGGCTCCATTAGTGAGATTTTACAGACACCATGTATCTTAGAAAAAGAATAGTATAATTTGAACATGGAATCTACAGGGGATGATTCCTTTGGAGATTTGTTTTTTTTTAATTATAAGATGGGTAGATTTCATATCGAAGTTTACATTATTTGTATTTTCCGTATAGTACCATTAAAATTGTATATTTGACTTTGGACAAATTCAATATATTCCTGCAGGCGCTATCTTCAAAAGTTGAAGATTCAACATTGATAGGATCCACGTAATTCATGAATGTGTGCTGTTTGACTCCGACCCTGAGAGCGGAGGGGATTAATCTGATCGCAATTCGATTTATAATGTACATTTAATCTAGGAAATATACGTGATATCCACCTCTGGAGACAGCACTGGTGCCAACTACTATTACTCGTAGTTTGACTCACCAATACCCTTCCACCACGTCCCATGTGAACGCGGTGGTGGACGATCTACTGTAATAATAATTATTAAAATAGTGAAGCTGTGAGTGTGTCTGTGCATATATATATAGATAGATAGATAGATAGATAATGAATGTTTGTTAATGCATTTTTTCAGACTCATGCCTCAAGAGCACACTATAATAAAGAAACGTACCAATCCAAGAGTTTTCGGGACTTTATCACTAGGGATTTGTGCGTGGCATATTTTAATGATATTACAGCCTAGTTTTTACTCTATTTTTCAAATATATTTTTTTCAAAATAAAAAAATTCAAAGGCTTAGGGTTTTGAATGATAAGCATATATAAAAAGGATCAAAACAAAGTTTAAAACCATTTTCAATTCAATAGCAGAGATAAAAATAATTTGAAATAGAAAGAAAAAGAATTTAAAATTTAAAGAATAAATGATACAAAGAAATTAAAAGAAAAGGAGTTAGAAGATAAAAGAAACTCATTATCAGAAATTAAAAATTTGATTTGGAAAGTAAGCAAAATAGAGAAAATATATAGTCCACAAAACATTTTAATGAGATATTACATGGGTGATTAAAGTGGAACAATAAAGAGAAACAGGAGAGAAAAGCACAATAATGGAAAGATGAGTACATGGATCTTGGATAGTGTTGCTACAAATCATATGGTTTGTAACCTTGATAACCTTGATCTGCTTACACATTCAAAAAATAGTTTGTAACCTTGATCTGCTTACACATTCAAAAAATAGTTGGAAACCATACTGTTGAATTACTAAATGGTTCAATTGCTCAAATCACTCATGTTGGCAAATAGATTTTTCTTCTAATTTCATTATCAGAATGTTTTATGTGTGCTATTTTTTCAACTCAATTGAATCACCATTAGCAAGTTGGCCTCAAACTCTTCTTGTATCATTTTATTTCTAAGCCAATTTTGTGTCATACATGATCTATGCTAATGGAAATTGATTGAGATGAGATTTGAGCGGGAGGGACTCTACTATCTCGATCAACCAAAGAAAGGAACATACAACTCTGTTCAAACTCTACCCTCTAGTTATGGCATCAATGCCATGAACACCCGTCAAACAAAATTTTCCAGTTATTTTCCTTTTTCAAAATTAAATCTTGTGATATAGACAAGTGTTTAATTTGCCTATTGACCAAACAAACAAGGTTACCATTCACATTGAGTTTTATTTCCAGGAAAAATATTTCGGTTTGATACATGTTTATATTTAGGGTGGTTATAAATTTGCTTCTCTTTTTGGAGCAAAATATTTTCTTACTATCATAGTTGATTTTACTCAAAGTACATAGGTTTGTTTGATGAATAAAAAATCTAATTCCCAGGATTTCGCATGGTTAAAACTCAATTCAATTCTAATGTCAAAATAGTGCAAAGTGATAACAGTCTTAACTTTAAACTTGAAAATTTTTATGCTCTCAAAAGTATTATTCATCAATCTTGTTGCGTCAACACATCACAACAAAATGGTGTTGCATAGAACAAACATAAGCATTTGCTCAATGTGGCACATGCCTTGCTCATTCAACACCAACTTCCCTTTTTTCATGGTAAAACACCATATGAGACTCCACCAAGCCCCTCATTACTCTTACTTACAACTATTTGAATGTTTATATTTTATGTCCACCGATGCACAATATCCTTGAAAATTTGACCTCCATGCAACTCGTTGTATCTTTCTTGTCTATCTAATCCTTATAAGGATTTTTGTCTCACAGGATATTATCTTATTTAAAGATAAATTCCCCTTTCAAGATCATGCTAATTTTGCTGCACCACATCCATTTTCATAACCTCATAACTACCTTTTAACGTTTAATATTGCTTCTTTCTCAGAGCGAATCACTTCAGCCCACACATCAAGACAGATGTAGGACTTTCATATCAGTTAGCCCTCCCATCAAGATCCTTAAATTCCTCTTCCATGAACATGGTCCAATCTTCAGATATTGCTCACCCTTATATTTTTCAACTTATGATCACCTTTCTTCTCCTCATAAAGTCTTAACCACCCAACCCACTCTTCTAAAAACCCTACAAGTTTTTCACAGACAATTACAAATCCGAAGTGGTGTGATACCATGCACCATGAAATTGCAACCCTATAAGCTAACAGAATATGGACTCTCATGCCTTTTCCCTCTCATAAACGCCTCATTAGATGCAAGTAGGTTTACAAAATAAAGTGTAAACTAAACAAGACTATCGAGCAGTACAAAGCTCGGTTAGTGGGGAAAGGGTGCATTCAAATAAAGGGTGTTGATTATAGAAAAACATTTTCTCTTGTGGTGAAGTTTATGACCATCCATGTCCTTCTTATCATCACAACCTTGCAAGGATGGCACTTACACTAGTTAAATGTGAATAATGCATTCTTACACGGTGATCTTGTTGAAGATGTCTATATGACCCTGCCTCCTAGTTTCAGATGAAAACGGGAGACTTGTGTGTGCAAATTAAATATGTCCTTATATGGACTCAAACAGGCCTTGAGACAATGGTTTCTTAAACTTTCAATTGCCCTTAAAGCTGTTGGATTTCATCAATTATTGTTAGACTACTTATTGTTCATCTAAAATCATTAAGGTAACTTCATCACACCACTTGTTTATGTTGATGATGTGATCTTGATAGGAAACCACTTACAATACTTTGAGGAAACTTAGCAATTTCTTTCCAAACGGTTTAAGCTGAAAGACTTAGGTCAACTTAAATATTTCTTAGGAATAGAGGTTACAAGGTCAAAACGTGGTATTACTTTGTGTCAACAAAAATATGCCCTAGAAATATTGGATGATACCAGGTTTCTTGGTGCTAAACCTTCACGATTTCTAAATGGACAAAATTTGTTACTCACACAAATAACTGGAAGGCTTTTGAATGATCCATCTTCATACAAACAAATTATAGGTAGATTAATTTATTTGACCATCACAAGACCTGTTTAACTTGTGTAGTTTATGTATTAAGCCACACCTTGAAGCAACATATAAGGTTTTCAAATATATCAAACAAATACCTAGGCAAGGAATTTTCTTACCCTCCACAGGTTTATTAGATTTACAGACATTTTGTGATGCGGACTGTGCTTGATATGTCACTACAATAAGATCGGTAACTGGCTATTGCATCCTACTTGGTCAATCACTAATTTCTTGGAAAACAAAAAAGCAAAACACTATATCTCGATCTAGTGCAAAGGTAAAGTATCATTATATGACCACTACTTGTTGTGAGATTACATGACTGAAAAACATCTCGAAGGATTTGAGAGTAAATCACAAATAACTAGTTATACTCTTCTGTGACAATCAAGCCGCTCTACATAATATTGCTTACAATCTTATATTCCATTAACAAACAAATCATCTAAAGATAGATTGTCACCTGGTACACGAAAATATTCAAGAAAGGATGATATGAACATCTCATATACAAACCATGAATCAACCAACTAATTTGTTCACTATATCATTAAGTTCAAAACAATTTAAATTATTGATTAGCAAGTTGGGTGTCATAAATATTCACTCCGACATAAGGGGAGTGTTCAAGAAGATCACACAAAATAAATAGCCAATATCGTAAATTGATACTTAATTATTTACTTACCTGTTCTGTAATTGGTTAAGCGTAATTGTAGGATACAAAATATATTTGTATTTCGCATTCCAGTATAAAACTGTAGCTCTTTGTTTTTGTTACGGATATAACAAAGTTAATTCTTCCCCACTTTATTTGTCTTGACCAACAGTTTTTCTTTTTCCTACTTCCAGTACCAGTACCAGGCCAATCCATCTCCTTCACTAACTTAGTAGCCACCGAATCATTATGTCCACTACACCGTGAATCATCATCCATTATCATAAAAAGCCACCCACAATAGTTCATTATCCCATTGAGACCTCCATTACTGCTACTCTCTTTCTGTCGAAGAACCATGTTTAACCTATTAACTTATCATTTTCTAATATATTCAACCTATCATTTTCTAATATATTCTTTTAAGTGAAATTTACACGTGCTCATATTACATTGTATATTTATTTTTTATCAAATAAAATGGAGTGATGAGATTCAAGTGAAACTTAAACGTGCTCATATTACATTCTATTTAATTTTTATCAAATAAAATGTAATGATGAGATTCGAATTCATGAAAGTTAGATCAACATGTTCTTATATCAATTTAAATGACCATTTGTAACACTTTCAATACACTATCAATTTAAATGACCATTTAAGCTTCTAGGAATAAAGTAAAAGGAATTAATTTGTTTTTCTTTTGCCAAATAATTAAACTCTTTTGTAGGTTATAATTGGCGAGTGAAGACATGTGGGCAAGATTCCTAGTTGGTCAATTAGCCAGCGCATGAGTTGCATGTGCGACACGTAGTCCACTTTAATTTTTGGTGTTTTTATATTCCGTTGGTCAATTTTAAACCCGGATAAATAATTCTGTTATTTGTATATTCAAAATTTGTGTATATTTATATTTTAGTGCCTTTTTATATTGTGATAAATCCAATTTTTTTTTTGCAGTAGCATTAAACAAAAGAATAAAATTGTAAAATGTAAACAAATAAATAAAATGTCTCATTTATAATTTTCCAATGTTTCCAAGCATATTATATATTAATTTGAGTACTTAGGTAAATACAAACCCATTAATTTGAGTACTTAGGTAAATACAAACCCATTGAAATCTGTAGAATTGAAATGAGAATTTTCAGGTTTTTTTTTTTCAGAACTCACCTAGATAAATGGGCTAAAGCTCATTATTATTATTATTATTATTATTATTATTATTATTATTATTATTATTATTATTATTATTATATCATTGTAGGTCCAATGTCCATTTAAAAAAAACTTAATTGAGGTTAATTAAGTTATTTTATTTTTAAAATACCGATGTCTAGATGTTATATATATATATATTTTTTTTTTTAAGTTATTTTATACTGAGGTTATTTTTAAAAAATAATTATTGAAAATTAGTTAAAGTTTATTACTATCTATCTAAAGGAGGTCGGACAATTGCATTGTAGATTACTGTGGAGTGGTTTTTTTGCATTTGTACTTCGCGGGAGTACATATGCCTTTTTTTTTTCTTTCTAAATTTTGTTTTTTTTCTTTTTAAATCCTTATTTTGGAAAGTGTTGCTTTTTTTTTAAATCCTAATTTTGGGAAACTACTCTGTAAAAGTTGTTTTCGTTTCTTTGTTTTTTTAACTAAAATATTAATGACAGCTTACGCGTTTCACGATTAATCTAATAAACCGATGTCTAGATGTTTTATATATATATATATATATATATATATTACTGAGGTTATTTTAAAAAAATAATTATTGAAAATTAGTTAAAGTTTATTACTATCTATCTAAAGGACGTCGGACAATTGCACTGTAGATTACTGTGGAGTGGTTTTTTTGCATTTGTACTTTGTGGGAGTACATTTGCCTTTTTTTTTCTTCTAAATTTCATTTTTTTTCTTTTTAAATCCTTATTTTGGAAAGTGTTGCTTTTTTTTTCTTCTAAATTTTGTTTTTTTTTAATCCTTATTTTGAAAATTGTTGTTTTTTTTTTTAAATCCTAATTTTGGAAAATTACTCTGTAAAAGTTGTTTTCGTTTCTTTGTTTTTTTAGCTAGGATATTAATGACAGCTTACGCGTTTCACGATTAATCTCCGGATCTATTTTTTCCCCTTTTTTGTTTCCACTTATATTTTTTTCCCATGACCGGGGTGTCCCGGTTAATTTATGCACACAATGATTTTTTTTCTCATTACTGTTTAAAAAAGTGTTTTCCCCTTGCATTGTTTTTTTTAATAACCATGCTTTTTTTTAATAGTAATTTTCACAGTTCAATACAGTTTAAAGAGGTGTTTTCTGTTTTTTTATTTTAATCGGGTTTTTATTTTCTTTTAAACCGGAGTATCCATTGCAGCTTATGCGCATCGACTAATCTCTTTTAAACCGGAGTATCCGTTGCAGCTTATGCGCATCGACTAATCTCTGAATCCATTTTATTATTATTATTATTATTATTATTATTATTATTATTATTATTATTTTCCTTATTTTTTTTACCACTTATACATTTTTTTTCATGACCGGGATCTCCGGGTTAGTTAACGCGCATCATGATTTTTTTTTACATTACTGTTTAAAAAAATGCTTTCCCCTTGCACTTTTTTTATAGCTGGGCATTTTTTGTTTGTCTGTTTTGTTTTTTAACCGGGCTTCTTTTGGATCCATTTTTTTCCCTTTTTTTGTTTCCACTTATACAATTTTTTCCATAACCGGGTTTCCACTTATACAATTTTTTCCATGATCAGGGTGTCCGGATTAATTTAAATGCACCACGATTTTTTTTCTCATTACTGTTTAAAAAGGTGCTCTCCCATTGCATTTTTTTTTATAACCGTGCTTCTTCTTTTTTTAATAGAAATTTTCACTGTTCAATACTGTTTGAAAATGTGTTTCCCTTTTTATTTGTTTTTTCATATCGGAGTATCCGTTGCAGCTTATGCGCACCGAACTAATCTCTGGATCCATTTTTTTCCCTATTTTTTATTACCACTTATATTTTTTTTCTTAACTGGGGTGTCCAGGTTAGTTTACACGCATCATAATATTTTTTTTCTCATTACTGTTTAAAAAGATGCTTTCCCCTTACACTTTTTTTATAACTAGGTATTTTTTGTTTGTTTTTTAAATAAACGGGGACCTTCCTTAAAAAAAAAAGAACTATTTTCTTATAACCAAGGTATCCAAGTTAGCTTTTGTTTTTTAACCGAGCTTCTTTTGTTGTGTTTTTTTAACCAGGGTATCCGTGGCAGCTTACGTGCACCATAACTAATCTTCGAATCCATTTTTTTTAAATTTTTTTCCTTATTTTTTTCCCACTTATATATTTTTTTGTTTTTTTCCATTATCAGGGTGTCCCTGTCAATTTACGCGCACCACAATTTTTTTTTCTCATTACTATTCGAAAAGGTGATTGTTTTTTAAATCGGCCTTCTGTTTGTTTTATAATGGGGTATCCGGGCTAGCTTATACATACCACAATTAATTTCTGGACCCACTTTTTTCATACATTTTTCCCTGTTTTTTTCCACTTATATATTTTTTTGGTGTTTTTAATAATTGGAGTGTCCAAACCAACTTACGAGCACCAGAGTTTTTTTTTCTCACATATATTTTTTTTTATCTCTAGATCCACTTTTTTTTTTTTTTACATTTTTTCCTTTTTTTCTCTCATTTATACTTTTTTTTTATAATTATGGTGTTCGAGCCAGCTTACGTGCACCACAATTTGTTTTCCACGTATACATTTTTCTTATAACTGGGATGTCCAGGACAGTTTACGCACACCATGAATAATCCCCAGGGCCACTTTTATTTAACATTTGTTTTCTGTTTTTTTCTCACTTATAATTTTTTTTCTTCTATAACTGGGGTAGACGGGTCAGCTTACGGGTACCACAACTATTATTTTATAGAATGACTAAAGGAGATCACAATTTCAAACAGTAATGAATAAATATTTCAACTGTGGTTTTCACTTTTCATTACTCTTTGAAAAAAAAAAATTCTTTTTCCACTATTATTAAGATTTGTTTTTAATATTAAAATTTTACTTTGTGTTGGTCATCATTTTAAAAATAATGTTTGTTATTATTTTTCTTTTTTTATTTTTCAAGTTAAATAATTTCTTTAAATATAATAATATTTATTTTTTGTTAATATTGTTAGGTATTGAATTTTCTAATTATTATAGATAATTCAAAATGATTATTATTATTATTTTTAAGTTTTACTAATTATTATAGATAATTCAAAATGATTATTATTATTATTTTTAAGTTTTATTTTCTTTTAAATATATCATAATAATTATATATTTTGATATTTATTTAATATTAGAGCTTTAATATATATTATCACTTTTTATTGGAAAAAAATTATTTTTAGCACATTTTATCAATTATAATTTTATTAATTTAATATTAAAATAATAAAATACAATATATATAAAATCAATAAGTTTTTAACATAGATAAAAAAATCCAGTGCATCGCGCGGGCAAATTCGCTCGTAGCTACTATAAAATCTGACAATGACTACTTTTTACATTTTTACCCTTAATCTCATCGCGAGATTACTTTAAACATTCTGTTTTCGAGTTGAAATTATATATTAAACTCAATTTTATTCATTACCATAACTAAATGAGAAAATAAGGAAGATAATTTAATAAATAGACAAGACGATTGTTGATCG
Source organism: Salix exigua (assembly GCA_032356905.1). Classification (NCBI taxonomy): domain Eukaryota; kingdom Viridiplantae; phylum Streptophyta; class Magnoliopsida; order Malpighiales; family Salicaceae; genus Salix; species Salix exigua. The sequence continues at coordinate 6,266,026 of CM063603.1, forward strand.
ACATGTCGGCTGTTGATACATTTCACTTGCTTTATCAAACACGGCAAACTGCACAAAGCCAGCTTAGAGGAGCTGGTCTGATATATATTTTCACTTTTTAACCCAACAAGCAAATCATTTAAGGACTATACTTGGTTAAACCTAGCTCGATCTGAAGAATTGCTCCGAGAAAAGCATAACTTATAATCTAACCTAGTTCTTAAGTTTAATTAAAAAGACATGTCATCCTGTTGATCCGGTCTGGTTTGACCTCAAAGAATTTTAAAAAATAATAAAATAAAATAAAAATAGTTAATGAGGTGACTTGCAGGGTGACAAGTAAATAACTTATAGATTAATCTAATTATAATAAAATATTTTTCTTAACCAGTCCTAGTCCTCGATCAGAGTATAACAATTTTGACTGAGACTAAAGAGTCTATCCTATCTGGTACGAAAGATTCATAAAATAAGAGCGAACTATTCTGTTTTCAGATAAAAAAAAACGTTCTACCCACTTTAATTTTCTTGTACTCTGTCCATTTTCTAAAAGAAACACTTGAAAAAAAAAAGACTTTCCATTATATCATTTATTACTAATCTAATTATTTTCTAATTATTTTCAGCCAGAGAGTAATATAAATTCATAAAATATCACCTAATAATTTAAAATTTTAAAAATTATTAGATGAGAAGGTTTCTTAATATATTATGAGAGTCTTGTTGATCTCACAATCATGAGTTCGAATCTCATCATCTTATTTTATTTGATAAAAATCAAACAAAAAATAATATAAAGTTCTGCAAGTTTTAAACACAAATTATTTTGATTTGAGAAAATGTATTAAAGAATAATATAAATTCTTGGAGTCACCTAATTTTAGTTTTACACAACTAATTATTTATAACTTATTTTAGTTTATATTTATTTATTTATAAACTTTTACACTAATTGCAACCAATTTCACAATAATTATCAAGATCTTTTTATTTTCCTGCTCAAATCTTATTGGGGATTACTGCAATACATAACCATTTTGAGAAAGAAAGAAAAAGAAACTTGTAACCTAAAAAAGAAAAACATTAAGCTGTTAAGGTAATTTTTCTGACCAGTGGTCAGCCTATGGACGGGGAATGGCATCATCTCGGATGCAATTTTGTTTCATCTCCTAGAAAGAATAGAGGTTTATGGATGTGTAAATTTAGAGCATCCTATTGGATATTCTTCGGATTTAAATGTATTGTACCAACCATCCTACAGAAAAAAAAGTTAACATGGGTTTGCAATTTCCTTAAAATGTGTTTTTATAATATATTTTTAGATTATTTTCAATGTATCATGTAGATTTGATGAGATATTTCAAGTTATGATTACAACAATTACCATGATTACATATTTGTTATACTATATGATGATTTTTTAAAGTTATTTTTACACTATTTCATTGAATTGTATTAAATGAATTGTAAATTGAGCTATATTGTTTATTTAAAAAAACATATTTTTTTTCTAGACTATCATAATTATTCTATTTATTTTAAATTTAATTAATTTGTTATCATTGTCTATTATAGAATGTAACTAAAGAGGAAATATTGTAGCCATATTCCTATGTGGTAAATCTCCACCATTACTATTGTATATTGCCCTACTCATATATATAGAAAGGGTTGGCTATCCATTAGGTTAAGCCTTCTAATTATTCTTAATTTGGTATTAGAGCCTAAATAAATTAAAACACCTCTTCTCCTCTCTGCAATGGATCCCTCTTAGCCGACAACCATCTCCTCCCCTGCAGTAGCACCGGTTGTGCCTTCCTGCACTCCTGCCACAGGACCACTTTCTTCTTCAGCTTTAGTTATGCAGACGTCACAAAATACTGATGTTGGCCATGCTCTTCTCAACCCCAATAAAGCTCCTCTGTTGCTGGCCCCTTCTGCTGAAGCTACTGCATCCTCTGCCGTGGCAATTGTGTCCCTCTCCCACACTCATCAGGTCATCTCTTTGAAATTGACAAACACTAATTATTTGTATTGGCAAATACAGATGAAACCATATCTCTTAGGCCAAGGAGTTTTTGGCTTTGTTGATGGTTCAAACTCCTGCCCCTCTCTACATATTCTTACTGTCGATGGTCTCTCTCTTCATGTATCTCAATCCTTTCTTCATTGGAAAAAACAAGACCAACTCATTCTAAGTGCCTTTCTTTCTTCGTTGTCCATGGAAGTTCTTCATCTTGTTTTTGATTGTTCAACCTCATGTTCTGTATGGCACACATTTGAGCAAGCTTTAGCTTCTACATCCAATTCTCGTATTATGCAACTTCATGATTCTCTTTAAGACCTTCGATAAGGTGATGATTCAGTAACTCAATTTCTGCAAAAAGATAAGACTTTATTTGATGAGCTAGCAGCTGCTGGCCAACCTATTTCGCTAACCGATTTCAATCTATATGTGTTTCGTGGACTTCGCGGAGAATTTAAGGACTTAATGACAAGTCTTATTACAAGGGCAGATCCTCTACCATATATTGATTTGCTTAGTCATCTGCTAACTCATGAATTTGTTCATAAAACCTCTCACTTGTCTATGGGATCTGCTGCCAGTCATGCACCATTGCTTCCCACGCTAAACATCCCACCTTCAGCACTGCTCTCTCACAGTCAGTCTTCTGCTTAGTTTGGATGCAACAGGGGACATTCTTATGGCAGCTAGCGTCCTCAACAAAACCATCATAGAGGTTCTCGATATTCTGGCTCCAGGTTTGATTTTCGTAGCTTCCATAGCACTCCCAGCAATGAAAATAGACATAGCAACTAGTAGGGAAATTGGCAGCAAAACAGGGGATCCAATTCCTGCTGCCAGTTATGCAACACCTTCGGTCACATTGCTCCTCAGTACTCCCAACTTCAGCAACGTGGCTACGAACATCAAAATAGTGCCAATCTGGCACTACAGAATTCAACAAGTACTGCTGACTGGATCCCGGACACCGGTGCAAATCAACACGTCACACCTGACCTTGCAACTCTAACTAATTCTGCACCTTATCTTGGTAATGATTTCTTGCATGTTGGTGATGGTAAGGCCCTTGACATATCCTATGTTGGAAATACTATCTTACATTCCCCAAAAAGCATGTTTACATTGACTAATGTTCTTATTGTATCGCATATTACCAAACCGCTGTTATCTGTTCAGGAATTCTGTCGTGATAATCATGTTTATTTTGAATTTCATGATTCTATGTTTTATGTGAAAGATCTCATCACCAAGGAAGTTCTTCTTTCCGATCGGAGTCATGATGGTCTTTATGTTCTCTTCGAGTTTTTGGCTACGTCAGTTCCTCAAGCTTTTTGGTCTCCTTGCATTTCCATGACTGCCAACCTGTGGCATCGTCATTTAGGTCATCCAACTCCTCGCATTCTAAATTTGTTAGTTTCCAAAAATAAATTTTAACAAGCACTACTCAATGTCAAGCATGTCCGTTAGGCAAGTCGTCCTGTTTGTCATTACGACCAACAGGTCACAAAACCTCCACCCCAATTGAATTAATCTTTAGTGATGTTTGAGGCCCTGCTCCTATGTTTACTTCTAATGGTTTTTGTTATTTTGTTGTCTTTGTTGATGCATACACTAAACATGTTTGGTATTATCCGCTTGTTGCGAAATCAGATGTATTTTCCACGCTTCAACATTTTCAGACACTTGTTGAGCGTCAATTTTCTCTTAAAATTAAATCCGTTCAAACAGATTGGGGTGGTGAATATAAAAAATTAAATAATTTTTTTCAAACCATTGGTATTCACCATCGATTAATTTGTCCTCATACTCATGAACAAAATGACACAGTTGAACGTCGTCATCGACATATTGTCGAAACTGGCCTAACCCTTTTAGGCTAGTGTAATGCCCCATTGTGTATTTGAAACCATGCTATGGAATCATCAATATATCTTATTAATCGCATGCCTACTCGTGTTCTTCAAAATAAATCTCCTTTTACGTGTTTGCTTCATCGCACTCTTGATTATAACTTCCTACATACATTTGGGTGTCTTTGTTTTCCATTTTTACATCCATATCATGCTCATAAATTAGATTTTTGGTCTTCTCCTTGTGTGTTTTTAGGCTATAGATCGTCTCATCTTGGTAATCGATGTCTTGATTTAGAGTTTGATCGTGTTTATGTCTCCCGTCATATTCGTTTTCATGAAAGTGTCTTTCCTTTTAAGAAGTTTGAACATGTAACAATACCCCCAGTTTCTCCCACTCCACCTACCCATCTTCCATCCTTGCATCCTTTTCCATGTTTTTAGCCCATTCATTCCCAAAACGGTAGAAACCACAACCCACCTTTGCCCCTTTTCGCACCTCCCCGACCTGCCCCTTTGCCCGTTGTTTCAGCTGACCCTGCCTCACCATCCCATTGTCACCACACGTTTGTCTTTCCAATGATTATTGTGCAGGAACAATTTTTGATTTGCATCAGGAGTGGCATAGCCTCGTTCTGCAGCTGAAACTTTCAGTCCGACAATAGTTTCACCACCGTCAGCGGTGCAGCCCAACACCCTCTTGGTTTCACATCCTGGTCTGAAATTGTGTGTTGATCTTTCCTCTTATCCTCTTCAGCACATTCCAGGTAAAAGTACTGTTGCTCCATGTTCTGCTGTTCCTAAACACCCTATGGTCCTTCGTCCGAGATAGCCCAAGACAGCACTAACCACCACCATGGCAGCCACATCTGCTGTCTCTTTCAATCAGGTAGTTTCTCCTCCCTCGCATGAGCCATTTATTTTTAATGATGCTAAAAGATATGAGGCGTGATATAATGCTATGCGTGAAGAAATTCAGGCGCTATGCTCAAATAGAACATGGATCTTAGTGTTGTTTCATCCATCCATGAATGTTGTTGGTAGCCGATGGGTCTACAAAATTAAACGCAAATCTGATGGTAGCATTGAGAGGTATAAGGCATGCCTGGTTGTTAGGGACTTCACTCAGCAAGAAGGTATTGATTACTCAGAAACTCTTAGTCCTGTTATCAAACAGGCAACGATACACTTAGTGTTCTCAATTGCAGTTTCGAGTGGTTGGAAAATTCATCAGCTTGACATTTATAATGCCTTTTTTAATGGCGTACTTGTTGAAGAGGTTTACATGAAAAACCTTTCAGGCTTTGTTGATTCTGCTCTCCCATGTCATGTGTGTCGATTGCATAAATCTCTATATGGTTTAAAACAGGCTCCGCGGGCGTGGTACACTCGTCTGAATGACTTCCTATTATCCATTGGTTTTTGTGCTTCTAAAGTGGCTACCTCATTGTTTATCTTCTCAGTTGGGAGCGATATTTGTTATCTTTTGGTTTATGTTGATGATATTCTACTTACGGGTAGTAATGCTATTCTACTACAACACCTCATTCGGCTACTGAGGTCAGAATGTAAAATAAATCTCCTTTTGTGTGTCTGATTCATCGCACTCTTGATTATAACTTCCTACGTACATTTGAGTGTATTTGTTTTCCATTTTTACATCCATATCATGCTCATAAATTAGATTTTCGGTCTTCTCCTTGTGTGTTTTAAGGCTGTAACTCGTCTCATCTTGGTTATCGGTGTTTTGATTTAGAGTCTGATCGTGTTTATGTCTCCCGTCATGTTCATTTTCGTGAAAATGTCTTTCCTTTCAAGAAGTCTGAACAAGTAACAATACCCCCAGTTCCTCCCACTCCACCTAACTATCTTCCATCCTTGCATCCTCCTCTATGTTTTCAGCCCATTCATTCCCAAAACGGGAGAAACCACAACTCGCCTTTGCCCCCTGTCGCACCTCCCCGGCCTGCCCCTTTGCCCGTTGTTTCAGCTGACCTTGCCTCACCATACTATACTATCACCACGTGCTTGTCTTTCCAATGATTATTGTGCAGGAATAGATTTTGATTTGCAGGATTCAGGATTGGCATAACCTCGTTCTGCAACTGAAATTTCCAGTCCGGCAGCAGTTTCACCACCGTTTGAGGTGCAGCCCTGCACCCTCCCAGTTTCACCTCCTGGTCTGAAATTGTGTGTTGGTCTTTCCTCCTATCATCTTCAGCACATTCCAGGTACAAGTACTGCTGCTCCATGTCCTGCTGCTGCTAAACACCCAATGGTCCTTCGTCCGAGACAACACAAGACAGCGCTGACCACCACCACAGCAGCCACATCTATGTCTTCTTCAGTCGGGTAGTTTCTTCTCCCTCGCATGAGCCATTTATTTTTAATGATGCTAACAAATATAAGGTGTGGTATAATGCTATGCGTGAAGAAATTCTGGCGCTGATGGGTCTACAAAATTAAACGCAAATCTGATGGTAGCATTGAGAGGTATAAGGCATGCTTGGTTGCTAGGGGCTTCACTCAGCAAGAAGATATTGATTACTCAAAAACTCTTAGCCCTGTTATCAAACAGGCAATAATACACATTGTGTTCTTAATTGCAGTTTCGAGTGGTTGAAAAATTCAACATCTTGACATTCATAATGCATTTCTTAATGGCGTACTTGTTAAAGAGGTTTACATGAAACAACCTCCAGGCTTTGTTGATTCTACTCTCCCAGGTCATGTGTGTCGATTGCATAAATCTCTATATGGTTTAAAACAGGCTCTACAGGCGTGGTACACTTGTTTGAATGACTTCCTATTATCCATTAGTTTATGTGCTTCTAAAGTGGACACCTCATTGTTTATCTTCTCATTGTTTATCTGCTTACGGGTAATAATGCTATTCTGCTATAACGCCTTATTTGGCTACTAGGCTTAGAATTTAAACTTTGGGATTTGGGTGATGTTCATTATTTTTTGGGTATTGAAGTTAAGTCTACTGGTCTAGGACTTATGCTTTGCCAACATAAGTATAACTTGACATCATCACGCGAGTTGGTATGTTATCCCGTAAACCCGTTGATACTCCTATTTCGGCATCCAAAACCACAATTATGCTAGAACCATTGTTTCCTGATGCTACTCGTTTTTGGCAACTTGTTTGTGCTCTCCAATATCTCACTTTCACATGCCTGAATATCTGTTTTGTTGTTAACCAGGTATGTCAGTTTATGCATGCTCCCACAGAATCTCATTGGGCTGCCGTGAAACGCATCTTGCGGTATCTTCGTGGTACAACATTACATGGTTTACATATTACTTGCAACTCTTCTTTTTCTTTACATGGTTTTACAGATGCAAATTGGGTCGTAGTACTGAGGACAGAAATTCTACGGGTGGCTACCTTGTGCTCTTTGGTTAGACACTAATTTCATGGAAATCGGGTAAGCAACGCACTGTTGCTCGCTCTTCGACGGAAGCTGAGTACAAAGCCTTAGCTGATGGCACGATCGAAGTTATCTGGCTTCAGTATTTATTAATGGATCTTTAGATTTCGACTACTTCTGCTCCTATCATCTGGTGTGATAACCTTGGTGCCACGTATTTGTCTGCAAACCCTGTGTTTCATGCTCGCACAAAATATATTGAAATTGATTATCATTTTGTCCGAGATAGAGTGCAAAGAAAGAGATTTAGATCCGTTTTATTTCCTCTCAGGACCAGTTTGACGATGTCTTCACTAAACCACTTCCTGCTCCTTCGTTTACTGCTTTTCGGTTCAAGCTTCGGGTTGATCCTCTACCCTCAGCTTGAGGGGGCATATTATAGAATATAACTAAATAAGAAATATAGAATGTAACTAAATAGGAAATATTATAGCCATATTCATATGTGGTAAATCTCCACCATTACTATTGTATATTGCCCTACTTATATATATAGAAAGGGTTGGCTATCAAAGAGCTCTCAGTAAAAAGAAAGAGAGAGAAACTAGAGAGAGATGTTCTCTAGCACCCCCCACGCCCCTCCCCCTTCCATGGCCTTCAAACCTTGCTGCTGGCCTGAGATGGCAGCCTCCTTCCCGTAGCTCCCCTTCATTTCTACTTTACTCTTCTTCTAGTGCGTTCCTCTCCTGTCATGAGTCTCTTTTTCCTTGTTTTTCCTTGGTTTACCCTATGCTACTCCATGTCCAGTTTTGAAGGTTTGTTTCTGGTCCATTTTAGCATCAACCTTGCCCACTTGTGGTTCTTATGTTCTTCTCCTTGTTAAGGATGTTCTTCTTTTTCATCTAGTATCTTTTTTTAGTTAGATCTATAGTCTCTTTGTCTCTTATCTTGTTTTCTAGATTTGAAGGTTTTCCTGTTTTTCATTGCAAAATTTCAAATTTCGTTTCCCCTCTCTTTTTCAAAGTTCACATTTTAAATTTTAGATCTACTTTTTCAACCCAACCACCACCTCCAGCCCCCACTGTTCCGAGCAGCCCCCACCTACAGCTTGCTATCCCATCCCTCACTGTTACGAGCAGGCCTTCCCCTTGTTCTTCTCCCTTGCTATCTTTATTACTAGCCAATTTTTCTTAAGTGTCTCTTTGCCTGCCTGCTGCTTCGGCCTCCTTTGCCTCCATGGCAAAACGCAAGGTTAAGAAGAAATCTCCTTCCCGTCCATCTCGCCACCTTGATGAAGTGATTTTGGGTCTTCCCTCCCCCATCAAAAAACATGCTCGCCACTCCTCTCTTCCACCTTCACCCTGTACATTGGCCCCTGTTCTGCCTCCCAAGAAGCTTAAAGGGGATACTTTGGTTCCAGCAACAGGCTGTGTTGACAATGCCTCACAACATGTCCCTCCCCCTAGCCCAGAAATCCCACCCACTGAGAGCTCCAATCTTGTTCCTCCGCAGCCTCTTAACACAGAACTTCCAACAAACAATAACTCCCCCCACATTGACCCTCTCTCATGATGAAGTATCCAGTGCTGAAGATTTGGAGGATGAAAACACTTCCTCTTGCCATTCTGATTCTAGTTCGTATTACGGGTCCACTGATTTGGAGGCCTCAAACCACACTGCTAGCCAACCTGCTCCGGCTTCCTCAGCCCCTGTTGTTGTCGAGGGACCTGTTCGTGAAGGCCCGATTTCTCCCCTTCTAGGTACTACCAAATCTAACATTGGTCCTTGACGAAATTTATTTGCTTCAAATCGCAGCTCAACAAGTGGTGCCCAACTTGTTCATTATTCTGAAATTACTGCTACTGCAAAATGTGAAATTTTGAATGATGATTTAGATTGTGCTTGTGATATGTGGAAATTATGCTTAATTGGATATGTTTCGGGGCGATATCCCGGGTTTAAAGCACTTAATAGTATGATAGCTAACACATGGCGTTGTGATGCTGTGTTGAATGTCCATAATTCTGGATGGTTAATTTATAAATTCAGCAATGAAGTTGATAAAATGGCGGTGTTAAAGGGAGGACCATACGTTGTTTTCGGTAGACCTCTAATTCTCAAGGAGATACCTGAATTTTTTGATTTCAATCCTGCTGAGATGTCTACTGTCCCCGTATGGATTAAGTTGCCAAATCTTCCTTTAAGATTTTGGTCTTCAAAATCTTTATTTAAGATTGCTAGTGTTGTCGGAAAGCCTATTCAAAGTGACATGCTCACCTCTTCTATGTCCCGGCTCTCTTATGCCCATGTCTTAGTAGAAATTGATCTTCGTAAGACCCTCCCGAAACAAGTTGCTGGTAATTTGCCGAATGGTGTTGTAGTTAATCAGCAGGTAATCTATGAAACCCTTCCGAAATTCTGCACTTATTGCAATGCCATTGGGCATTTTGTGAATTCTTGTTATAAAGTGCCCAGAAATATCGGAGGAGGGGCTACAAATGATGCCTCAAAGACATCATCAACTAAGAAGGATGTTGTAAGGGTTGTCCAGAATTCTAAAGGAACCTAGCACTTACAAACTTCTGTTGCTCCATTGGTTGATGCGGGGCTGCTAAACCCTATGATCTGTGAGGCTTATGTAATTGCTCATGATTGGGAGAAAGTGCCTAAAAAATATATAAGCAATAGGCAGCCTAAGATGAAAGCCAATGGCCTGATTAATCAAGCTGCTGGTTTGGCTGTCGGCAAAGTTAGTGCAGTTGCCAAAGGAAAAACAGTTAAGGCAGTAGAACCTGGATTTGTTGGCACAATTTTGATATCCTCGGGAAATGTTTTGGAAGGTCCTCCTCTGGACTTGGAATGTGAGGGTTTGAAAGGCAAGGCAGCAAGGGCTGTTTCGCATGCTACAGCTGCAACAGTTTTGAGTTCAAGCTTGAGGCAGGGGTCAGTGGATATCTTGGGTGCCAAAGGGGTTCAATAGCGAGTACACAGCAGCAAGAATCAGCACTTAAAAGGAATGGGGCAAAGAATTCACATGGGAAAAGTATGCACTCAAAAACAACCAGTGGACATAGTAGGAATGTTCCTACCACTACTGCTCCATGATGATAGTTAAATGTTGGAATGTTAGAGGGCTCAATAGCCGAATAGCTCATGTTCATTTTGGTAACCAAAGGGCTTTCTCTGATCATTCTCTAGCTCTGGTTCGGCTAGATACCCACGCTATAGGGCATCGAAGATTCAAATTCTTTAACATGTGGGCTTCTCATTCGAACTTTCTCCACACTGTCTCTGAGGGTTGGCAGCAAGTAGTAGTGAGTTCTCCTATGTTTTCTCTCTGCAAAAGGCTTAAGAGCCTGAAGCGTCCGCTTAAGTTACTAAATCTACTTCACTTTAGTCACATTTCCGAAAGAGTTTCCCAGGCTGAATCGGATCTGGATCTTCTGCAATCTGCTTTACACTTGGACCCAACTAATTCTCAACTTGTTCAAGAAGATAAGAAATTGCGTATTCAGCTCATCAACCTCAAGTCTTCGGAAAAAATGTTCTTTGGGCAGAAGCTAAAGTGTGATTTCCTTAAGGAAAGTGATAGAGGTTCTAGGTTTTTTCATGCCTTATTGAGCCATAAACATGGTAAAATTTTTATCCCGGCGATCCAGAAGTTGGATGGTTCTCTTTAAGTCTCGGAGAAGGAAGTTGGAGTAGAGTTTGTGGATTTTTTTTATGAAGCTCTATGGTTCCATGAAGTCTACTTTGCCATTGGATAGGGACATTATCCGCAATGGTCCATGTCTTTCTCCTGATGCTTGTGAGCTTCTCTCTGTGCCTTTTTCTAATGAAGATATTAAGGTTGCCTTGTTTGGGATTGAAAATGATAAGGCCCCTGGTCCGGATGGGTACACCTCTCTCTTTTTTAAATCTGCTTGGACGGTTGTTGGGGATGATTTTTGTGCTGCTGTTCAGGATTTCTTTGCATCGGGAAAAATGCTAAAGCAGATTAACCATTCAGTTATATCTCTCATCCCTAAGTCAGCAAATGCTTCCTCACCGTGTGATTTTAGGCCCATCTCTTGCTGCAACGTGGTCTACAAAGTCATCTCCAAGCTTCTTGCTAGTCGGTTGGCAGTTGCCTTAGAGAATATCATCAGCCCTATGCAGAACGTCTTTTTGGGTGGTAGAGATATGGTGGATAATATAAATCTTGTTCAGGAGCTTCTTCGTCGGTATGGCAGAAAAAGAACATCGCCTAAGTCCCTCTTGAAGATTGACTTTAAGAAGGCTTTTGACTCTGTTCAGTGGCGATTTCTGTGGGATCTCTTATTTTCTATGGGGTTTCCATCTGACTTTGTCCATTTGGTTATGCAGTGTGTGGAGACTTCTTCCTTCTCGGTTGCCATTAATGGGAACATCTATGGCTTCTTCCCTGGGAAAAGTGGCATTAGGCAGGGAGATCCTCTTTCTCCTTATTTGTTCATCACATGTATGGAATATTTTTCCTGGTTTCTAGCAAAGGCTTCTCAGCAATCTGATTTCAAGTTCCATCCTCAGTGTGAGCCCCTGGGTATCACCCACCTTGCTTTTGCGGATGATGTTCTTTTGCTGGCTACGGGGGATAAGCCTACCATTCTTTCCCTTATGGGTCAGCTGCGTCTTTTTGGGAGCGTGTCGGGTTTGGAGATTAACCCCTCTAAATCCTTTATATTTTTTTAAGGGGTCCAAGAATGTGTGAGGCTGGAGATTATTTTGGAAACTGGGTTCAGTGCTGGCACATTTCCCTTCAAATATCTTGGAGTGTCCCTAAGCCCTCACCGCCTATTGGTTAGCCAGTTCTCCCCCCTTATTCGGAAGCTTGAAGCCGCTATTCAGAGTTGGGTTGGAAAGCATCTATCCTTTGCTGGTAGGCTGGAGCTCTTGCGCTCTGTCCTATATGGTATGGTCCAATTTTGGTTGTGCATCTTCCCTATTCCAGAAACTGTTATCTTGCAAATTGTTCGCACATGCAAGAATTTTTTGTGGTCTAGTAATGTTCAGAACTCTCATTCTGCGTTGGTTGCTTGGAAATCAGTTTGCTTGCCTAAGCATGAAGGGGGGCTTGAGTTGTTTGATGTTAAGGCTCGCAATAAAAGCTTTCTTGTCAAGCACCTGTGGAATATTCATCAGGCGACTAATTCCCTTTGGATAAAATGGATTTACCATTTTTTCATCCCAAACTACTCTATCTGGGATGCGTAAGTGGTCAAGGCATCCTCTCCCCTATGGAAAACTTTGATATCCCTTAAGGATAAGCTGGTGGCTGACTTTGAGGATAGCTCTTCGGTTGTGGCAGCTATGGCAAGTTAGAATATTGGTAACAATTGCTTTTCTGCTAAAGCTTATGAGCACTTCCGGACTAAAGGCCGTGAAATACATTGGGATTCGGTAGTTTGGGAGAGTTGTTCTCTGCCTAAGCATTGTTTTGTGTTATGGCTTGCGGTGCTAGGAAAGCTGAGAACTAAGGATCGTCTGCACTTCATTCCTCAAGATCCAAGTTGTGTTTTTTATAACCAGGTAATGGAATCCCATTACCATCTATTCTTTCTGTGCCCTTGGACTTCATCTCTTTGGGATAGTATTGTTCGTTGGTTGCATCTTCCTCGGCGGTTGCCCACTCTTGCTAGGGCTATTTGTGGGTTAGCCCCTAAGAAGAAAAGTATGGTTCATAAAATGAGAAGGGCCTCACTAAGCATTACTGTTTACTTGATATGGGAGAAAAGAAATAAAAGACTGTTTGACAGTTCTCAACTGCCTATTGAAAAAATCTTCCGGAGATTTCAAGTCCTTTTCTTCACTATCTTCCACTTTCATGGTAAAGACCACTTTTCCATCGATGTAGGTTAAGCTACTTGCCAAGTTTTCTGGGTAGATTTTATCAGAGTTATCGATTGTTCTTACTGTTTGTTTTGCTCGGATGTGAGCATAACATCTTTGTTTGAGGATTAGTCCTCTTGTTTAATCTCTGTTTTGCTGGTTGAGAGCATGTTCCCACCCAAGCAGTTTTGGCTTCTGCCACAATTTTGTTTTCTTCCAAATCTTAAATATACTTACATTTGACCAAAAAAAGAAGAAGAAAGGGTTGACTATCCATTAGGTTAAGCCTCCTAATTATTCTCAATTTTATCTATCTTTTTATTATCTAATTAAAATAAAACCAACACAAAATTAAGTTCATAACTTAAATCATGAACTCTTTTTTTAAAATAAAAATTCACTCTTACAACACCTCAATTCATCCTTTTAAAGAGAAAAAAAGTTGATCTCCGCAATAAATCACGATTCCATCACTAATATATAGCGATTGTACTGTATGTATCTTTAAACCCCTTGGAAAACTATCAAATTAAACATACAAAATAGAAATAATCACTGGAAGCTGTGCCCGTGTGTATCACATGGAAAGTATCCTTGCTTTCCAATTCAAATATGGTCTCATAGCTATATTTCAGCATTTTCATTAATGGGATTCACATTTGTGTGGTCATACGAATTAATAACAGGAAATTGACTGGAAAGAGAAAGCTATGCAGAATTCGAAATCAACTAGCTAGATACCTTGAACTCAAGAAGGCACGAGAGGGAAGAAAAATTGCAAGGAAAGGTCTTCCACTCATCGAAATGTGATCTGAGGATTTCTTTAGCTTTGTCCTTCAAATATGGTGCACAATCAGCTTGGAGCAACACGCATAGCTTTGACACAGCTTTAACATCCACCATTTCTTTGATCACCATACTTGTTCCCGAGAATTTACAGATCGATGAAAGGATCAGAATGGCTGGATCATCGACTGCTGGGGAGACCCTTAAGATTCTCATTGCAACCACAGCAATGCCACCTCCATGGCTCAGGAATTGAGCTCTTCCCTCAGCACAGCAACATAAATGAAACAATACACCCAGATTGAGCTCTGTGGTTCTCCTCTCAGGAGATCCCAGTTCAAGCTCTATGAGCTCGAAAACTGCACCAGATTGGACCATCATCTTCCGATTTCTTCCCAAAGGGCAAGCATATAACAACACTTCCAAGGCAGATTTAATACCTTGCTGAGTGATTTTCTCTCTCAAAACACCGACAATCCTCTCAAAGAATTCAGGTTTAAGCCTCTCTAGCACACCAGAACTCGCATCTTCAAGGAGTATTCTCAGCACTGAAACTGCATGGGATTTGACGGTGGCAGAAATTTCCATTTTGCACCCTAAAACCCACGTCAAGGATTCGATAATCTTATCATATTCACAAAGAAACTCCCTCGATTCACCTCCGGGAATTTTAATCAAACATAATATACTGAGAGCTTCTTCAATACCAGAAACTTGACCATTCTCGAAACACGATACGATGAACACTAACATGGCCTTGGGCAAGCCAGCCTGAACTATGCACTTCCTGTTCCTGTCACTCTCCGCGGCAAGTAATTCCATTTGTGTAAGAGTTTTGATTTGCAACTTATGATGGGAAAGATTTCTTATGAGTTTAAGGACATTGGCTTTGTCGAGGCAAGGCTTGGGGGTGGGGATTCTATCAATACCATTTGATGCATTCTCAGTGCACCAAGCTTGGATTAATCTGCGTAAGGTGTGGTTAGGGGTTAAATCTGAGTCCTTCGGCAAGGGCTGTTTGGTGACGGGACATGTTGTGTTTCCACCGGTGGATAGCCAACGCTCAATGCTTTGACGATCATAGGTGATGCCAGTTATGGTTGTAACTGGGTCTTTCATGATTTGGAGATATATTGGGCAGATAAAAAATCTTGGAACTTCAATATCATCCATGAAATGATATTGAAAGTGTCACCAAAAGTAAGATTCAATTTTGTGTGTAAAGAAACATATTATCAGTGAAGATTAGCTAGCTAGCTAGCTAGGGGGCTGCAAAACGAAGAGGTTGGTGATCGACGATCAAATGTGAAGATGATAAATTTCTTTGTCTATGGATTGGTAAGAGAATGCGGCTAGCTAATAATGTAAACAATATAATAATAAGAGAGAGGGAGAGTGTGTGTGGGGATTGGTCGTCTCTCTTACTGGTCATATTCTCTAGGGGAATTTTTATTAGTGCATTCTATGAAAGCAATCGGTGGTCAAAGAAAGAAAAAGTTGTGGGTTATATCTCTTAGAAGATTATTCTAGAAGGTTGTTGAGAGGTTGTAGTGATTAGAAATTGAAATAAAAGTAGTTTGATGATCAAGTTTTTGTAATTTAGTACAAGAAAGACATAGTTTATAACTTGGAAATGGTTGAAGGATATGGGATACATATAGCACAAACTTTGTTGATAGAAGATGCAATAAGAGGAAAGTTTTAGGACAAAAGTTTCAAACTTAGCATAGGTTGTTTGGCTTGTCTTAAAAGTGATGGTTCCATGACTATTTATAGCATTCGGAACCAATCTAATTGGAACAATGTAGACAAACTTTCCAACCATACAACTTGCTGGAAATTTAGTATAGAAAATTCTTGAGTTCTTTGAATTGTGGACAAGCATTATTTACTTCCTAGAATATTTTTAGTGCTTGTTTGATTTATCTAAAGCTTTTTTAACTTAGCTTAGCACTAACTAAGTGATGAAGGAATTCACTACTTAATGCCATCGCTAGCGTTGATTATTTACCTTATTCGAACATATATATATATATATATATATATATATATATATATATATATAATGTTAAGAGTTTCATCATATCATAATTTTCTTAGCTTAGAATTGGCAGATTCCTATTAAAGCAGCGGACTTGGAAAAGTGCGTGTGAGTGTGTAATAAGCGAACTTAGAGTTACAAAGAAGAAATCCTTAGTCAAATATATATTCTCAATATTGCTTTCCCATCTTTTGAACCAAAAAATTAAAGAAAGCAAGGAATTTATTTATTTATTTATTATTATTATTAATTTTTTTTTTTTTTTTTTTTTGGGGGTAAGGAATTCTTTTGTTGAGTCAACACCTTTTACATGCATGCTTGTATAATTGATGGGGGATTTTCCTTAGTTATTCATAAATAATTCAAGTCAGCCAGGAAAATTCTTCATTTATGTTTTAGATACGGCCGGGCATAACTATTTTATATACCTACGAAACCATTGGCCAGTCAGGTTAAACTTCACATATATATATATTGAATAAATATTTTCAAATATATTTTATTAAAAAATAATAATATAATCAGCATATCCGTTTATATCCTAAATAATAATATTAGTAAAAGAGCTAAAAGGGGTCGGCCAATCACTGTGCACCCACACTCAGTGCATTGTGGACTGGTCATTTTTCACCTTTGCTTTGCGCATGTATGTGCACTAGTCTTTGTTTTTTTTCCGCAAAGATACTTTATATAAATTTTATGGTGGAAATGACAAAGAAAAACATATGACCGAGCGGCTGCAGGGTTCGAACCCATCAGACCTCAGTCTAAGTGTTTTCTATTATTTGCTTTTCCTTTACTTTTCGTTTTTACACCTTTGCTTTTTGTTTTTATTATTGTTGTTTTTCTTTTGAAAGTGGCAGAAATTAGTAAGACAGTAAAAAAAAAAAGGAGCCAAATCTAAGACCAGGCAAATAAAAAAATTCAAAATAGAAATTATTAGGAAAAACATAGCAATTATTTGATAAATATTAAAATCTGTTTTCCTTTATTTTTCACATATTTAAAGAATAGAAACAAATAAAAATTCTGGTTAAAATAAAAAAACATAAAACACATTTTCAAACAGTATTGAATAGTGAAAATTATTTTTTATTCAGCCCGCAACATAGAACATATATTTTTTTTAAAAAATTAAATTAAATGATTTTTTCAGCTAATAATTTTTTTTTGTTTTATCATCTATTATATTTTTTTATGTGCTCTTTCTTTTAATTTTTTTATTGGTTTTATTGTCATTATTTTCAAGTTAGATGAATTTTTCCCCTTGTTAATTATGTTTTTTTTAAGTTATTATGATTTTTTTCTTTTATTTATTTCTGTTCTTTATTCATCATTAAAACAATAATAATAATAATAATAATATATTATTTTTCTTGCTTACTGTTTTGTTAATGTTTTTGAGTGTTTTTTCTTTCGGGATAATTTGATAATTTTAATTGTTTTTGCAATAATAGCAATAGTCATTTTGTATCTAATATTACTGGAGATAAAAGACAACTCAAAAACAAAAAATAGATAAATTTACCTAGGTCATCTACAATTAAAAAACGATACAAGTCACTTTTGTCTTGATTACACTGTTTCTTTTAAACGACAAACAAGTCATTATTATATGTTTTAATATTTATTGCATATTATCTTTGTATTTTTTGCAGGAAAAAAATATATAAAGAGAAAAAAAATGACCTCGTATTTTTTGCAGGAAAAAAATGAGCATTCTTACATACATTTAATATAATAATATGATAAATAAATCTTATAAAATAAAAAAAAATGGCTGTGAATTTTAATTTTGTGCTCTTTTGTTCAAGTTTATTTCTTAAAAAAAAAAATTGGATTTTTAATATTTAAGATCTAATATTACCTCGGAAAAAATACAACTCAAAAAAACCAAAGGTAAACAAATTTGACTACATTATCTACAATTAAAAAATATACGAGGCACTTTCCGTTTCAACTACACTGTTCTTTTTTTACGGCAAATAAGTAATTATAGCACGCAAAAAATTTATATTTCTTTTTTAAAAAAAAATGCAATATTTTTATTTATAATGTGTAAGATCTAATATTACTGGGGAAAAAGGCAACTCATATTTTTTTTCAAATTTATCTAGGTTATCTACAATTAAAAAAATATAAAAATCACTTCCTATTTCGATCATACTGTATAGTATGTGAGACTAAGTATATGTGTTTAATATTTATTTAATATTATCGCCTAAAAATATATAGAGAGAGAAAACAAATGACCTACGATTTCTTGCAAAAAAATAATAATATCGGTATTCTTAAATATATTGAATATAATAATATGATGAATAAATCTTATAAAAAAAAATTTGGCTTTGAATTTAAATTTATATTTAGACTCTTTTTTTTTTTAAGAAACGATGACCTTTTTTCACATGTATTTTTTATTTTTTAGTGTCCAAGTTAGTTGTTCTTTTTTAACCGGGTTTTTTTTAACCAGAATATCCGTGACAACAAATTTCTAATAAATCATTTCACTTTCTTAGCAAATTTTCTAACAAATTTTATCAAAAAGTTTTTAGCAATAACAATATTAAATCATATTTTAGTTGAAAAAAACCATTTTCAACAAATTTTATTAATTAAAATTATACTAATTAAATGTAAAAATAACAAAATATAATATTTATAAAATCAATTAATTTTTTACATAAATAAAAAAATCTAACGGAACGAGCAAATCAACTCGCGAAGACTATGTGGCTTTGGGCAGACGAGGAACTTCATGAATCAGCTCTCGTAGGATTTCACAAGTCAATGAACGTCTAAAACACCGTGCTTGATTGTGTGGCCTCAATCGTCGGCTGGTCATGGCATCTCTTACAACTTTGAATTTCATGGCGTCCAAGTCCACCAGTTTTGTCTGATTTCTGCTAGTGGTATACCTACTTTATTTATTCATCCTTTGAACACTTTCAACTCTTTCAGTTACCAACTGGCCCACGATAGAATCAATTTTGTTTTGTTTTTTTAACGTAACAAAACATATCCTTAGTAGTATTAGTAAACCTATTTCTGCTTATAATCTTTGAAAATCTTTTGCTGATTTTTTATAACATGCAATTTTAGATTTAAATAATATGGAAGCGGGCTAAATAAGTTAGTCAATTTACTTGATCTTCGAAAAAACAACTTGGCCAGCTGATAAAAAAATATAAATATGATTTAAAAAAATGAAATTGACAATAAAATCTTCTTGTCCAATTTTTTATTTGACCGAGTTTAAAAATAAATAGTTATTCCAACATATTCAATCGATATAGTCGATGCAAAAATAACTCGATTAACAAGTAAAAATAATTTGAAGATGAAATTGAGGGGGAAAAAAGTTAATAAAAGGAAAAAAAAAAATTCAACCTGAATCCTTATCTGTTTTAAATTTCAAATTAAATTATATAAACATTGTTTTGATGTGATTAAGTTGGCTTAACTAGTCTAAAAATAACCTGAATGATTATTGTAAAACAATGATGATGAAAATGAAAAATAAGTGATAGTAATGAAAGAAAAACATTTACTTATTTTTTTATTTTTCCTTTTCCATACTCGCATTTCACTTTAAAACACATATTGTTGAACATACATGTATGTGTATCCTTAAAATGAATGCATAAAAATCTTGGCGTCACTACCTCGATCCCACTAATTTATAGCTCTTTATGCACCTTGTAAGGGATTAAAATTATATGAATAAGTGCATTCATAATAGATATCATTATCATTAACATTGTAGGTCCATGTTGAATACATGAAAACATATAGCTCTTTATGCACCTTGTAAGGGATTAAAATTATATGAATAAGTGCATTCATAATAGATATCATTATCATTAACATTGTAGGTCCATGTTGAATACATGAAAACATATAGCTCTTTATGCACCTTGTAAGGGATTAAAATTATATGAATAAGTGCATTCATAATAGATATCATTATCATTAACATTGTAGGTCCGTGTTGAATACATGAAAACATATTGAATGACTCAATCCAAGTCATCTAACTATGTAAAAAAATCATAATGATCTATCCTTACTATTTTCATAAACATATGAAGATGAGTGTCATAAGGGACATCTCATTGAGATAATAGGTAAAAGGTTTAAAAACAAGAAAAATAAGTCCCCACCTAGTTTAAGGATATTAAGAAATTCTAAATGATTTTCAAAGATTTTTTAGTAAAGAGTTGATTATGCTAAAAGAAAGATTAAAATCACTTTAAACATCCTACTTAAGATATATTTGTTTTTAATGATAAAATACCTATTTTTATTTTATGAAAAGGATTTTCCTAAACTAATAAATGTGTGTTTTACTTATTGATGGTAAAAGATTTCTAGGATCTTAGATAATTATTTCGGATTCAACTTAGCAACAGGGCCTAGTCCTAAGATTAAGGATAATTGTAAAAGATAAATTGGACTTTACTCTATTTGTTTATAATAGAGAATTGATATTTTTATTTCAAAAACAAGGTAAAGTCTTGAGTTCATAAGTAGAAAATCATTTTAAGAATTTCACCATATCCGAGTTAATTCTTTGGTAAAATCCAAAATCTCATTTGTTTTAAAAATCACAAGTTCTAACTTCTATATATGTTTTAGATGACAAAACTTAACTTCTTAAGGACACTCCTCTTAAGGATTATTCCATATAAGAGTTCATTATTTCGGTGGAAAAAAATTATATTTTATTAGCAAAACCAAAACCATACTGATTAAAATCTAATTCATGAGGACAACAATTTTTAAGGATTATATATCCCTCACAGTTATCAACTTAATTATTCTTAACTTTGTTGTTTACATTCAATCCCTTCATATCATCCAATAAATAATTTTTTTTGTCATGTTATATTAGCATCATTGCGATGTTGTTAACATAGTTTCACCCCATCAAGCAAAAACATACTCAAAGTTTATTCCACCTTTCATTACTATTCCATTGCATCGCATAATTAAGATATTATTTCATTCCTTCTCCTTTATACTCATGTTTGGAGTATTAAGTCAACTAATGGAAAAATAGATCCAATATTTCTCTAGCCAAAAATCATGTACATATTTATGCAAACAGATACTACCACAATATTCTAGGAAAGAAATTGCAAATCATTCTATATTTAACTTACAGTAATTCCTTACATTCAACATATATTGTGTATAAATTTGATCAACAACAATAGTAATACAATGTGAAAAATTTATGTTGAAAACACTATGTCATCTCTCTCGGTCTGTGTTGTAATTTGCTTTTTGGTATTAGAGCCCCACTACTCAACAATAAACGATCCTTGCTTCAACATGTCTTAAAATCTGACCATCCAACCCACCTCCCACACAGAGAATCCATTGATTGCTCTCAATATTGCAGCTAAAATCAACGAGAAATTAATCCCCTCCACCTTTCCATAATGACATGCCAATTTAAAGCTTTTCTAATTAGGTATGATTTGTTGGATTACATTATTGGTCTCTTAGTGTGTCCTTCATCTTATGGCACTTCTTAATCTGCACTTCTACCTCTAATGCCACAAACAATAAATGGCTCATGGATTTTGCTGCATCCCATAATATTACAAGTGATCTCACTAACCTATCAATTCATACACAATATGATGCCACTAATGAAGTCGTGCTCGGTGATGGTTTTGGTTTGATTGCCTCTCATATAGGATCATTTTACTATCCAAAAATAAAAAAAAAACAAAACTTTTATTCTCAAAAGACACTGTGTGTTCCAGATATATCCAAAAACCTTATATATATGCACCATTTTACTACTCAAAATAATGTCATTATTGAATTTCACTCGTCTTATTTTCTTGTGAAGGAAACAAACTAGAGGATAATTTAGGCTAAAGATGCATGTAAAAATGGTGTCTAAATCTTCCCAAATACATTGGCAGCAACTCTATTTCCAATGGTCACTAATGTGCATGAAAAAACATCTCTTGATGAGTGGCACAAATGTCTTTGTCATCCTTCCTCCAAAATTGTTCAAAATGTTTTTCGTTAGTTTTCACTTCCTATAACAACCACTCAAAAGTCATCTTTATATTCTTCATGTTCTATTAATAAATCACATCACAACCTTTTAGATTTAATAGTCTATTATGCACTCCACCTCTTAACCTTATCTATATTGATGTTTGGGGTCCTCCGCCCTGTATTGGTTTACATGGCTCTCGGTATTACCTCATTTTCATTGATCACTATACCAAATACATGTGTTTTTATCCTATGGAAACAAACTCTAGGGTTGCAATTTTTTTTCTGCAATTCAAAAACCTCGTTGAAACCCTATTCAAAACCAAAATTCAAACCATATACTCAGATAATGGGGGTAACACATGAATTTAAAACCTTTCTCTCTCTTCATACCTTATCATTCGACAACCCACACTACTACATCAAAATATATCCCGTATCAAGTTCTTTTTGGTCAATAACCTAATTATTTGAAACTGCAAAATTTTGGGTGTTTATTGAACCCTCTCACCAAACAATACAAAAAACACAAAATGGAACTAAAATTCAAACCCTGTATTTTGTTAGGCTATTTGCTCACTCAAAATG
Organism: Salix exigua; assembly: GCA_032356905.1. Taxonomy (NCBI): domain Eukaryota; kingdom Viridiplantae; phylum Streptophyta; class Magnoliopsida; order Malpighiales; family Salicaceae; genus Salix; species Salix exigua. The sequence goes on from CM063603.1 coordinate 6,288,544, forward strand.
CTTATCAAAGTCTTGATCCACGCACTCAGTGTGTCTATATCTCACTACACGTTTTATTTGATGATGATCAAACACCATTGATTGAATCTAATTCATATTTATGCTCACACAAGAAACAGTGCAGTATAAACTTAAAAATGTGTTGTTTTAGTGCATATGACCGAATTCCAAGTTTTTTCCAAGAATATTTTTGGTTAAAAATATTTGTGTTGCATCTTTCACATGTTTTGAACAAAAATTAGATATCGTAACCGTTTTATGATTATTTGTTGGAATTTGTCCAAAATATAAAAAAAATAATTATTTTTTTAGCTATCATGGTGTAAAATGTCATTGTAAAGTACACCAGCAGATAGTAAAAAAAAATAGTTTTTTTGTAGTATAAAAATTTCTAAATTTTAGAATAATTAGCTTTTCAATTCCCAATGAGGTAGAGACTCTCTCACGAGAAGAGATCTACTTAAAGTCTTATTAAATACCAACAAATAAAAATAACTTGGATAAAATCAAACAACAATGCAGTTTGCCTTAGGTAGGGTGCACTAGGGGGTGATGCGTCTTCCCCTTACACAACATGTCCTCTTACCAAGATTAATAGGTTTTTTAATGACCTTAATACTAGGTGATGATTCCTGATAATTATAGTCATAAGTTTTATGACTGTTAAACACCTCCTTTTCATCGTATGTTGTTCTCTCCTCTAGAGATGGTAGGGGGCGAAGCGTGAAACAATATCGTCGCAACACTCGAGACCATAGAACCCACATGTGTCAGTCAAACCATTTTTGATTGTCTCTGGCATGAGGCTATGTCTCATGAACTAACCACTCTCATGTAGAATGGGACATGGGAACTGGTGCCTCCTCCAAGTCATTGCAATCCAGTAGACTGTATATGGGAGAGATTTAAAGCTCGTTTAGTGGCTAAAAGGTATCATTAATGAATGAGGGTAGACTATACAAGACTTTTAGTCCCGTAGTTAGGCCAACAAGAATTTGAATTATAATTTCAATTGTTGTAATGAATGGTTGGGCCTTATGTCAACTAGACATCAATAATACCTTCCTACATGGGGAGCTTAGCGAAATAGTTTATATGTTGCAACCCCCAAGCTTTAAACATTTGAGTAACCTAATCATGTTTTTCATCTTCAAAAGGCCATTTATGGTCTCAAACAATCCCCTCGTGCATGGTATTTTGCCCTGGAAAATGCACCTTCTTTAATTTGTCTTTAAGAATTCCCAGGGAGATTCTTCATTATTCAACTTTCAACATAAGTCAATTATATGTTATTTTCTTGTATATATGGATGATTTAGTGATTACTGGAAATAATTTAGACTTTGTGAATTCTATTGATAACCAACTTGGCTAGAAATTTTTAGGGAAGGATATGGGAGCATTACATTATTTCTTAGGCGTTGGAAATACCCATTCCAGGTGGTATTTTCCTTTACTAGCACATGTTCATGATTTTCTTTCCAATCCAAATATGTATGGGCTAAGGAAGTGTGTAGCCCTCTCTCAACCAACACACCTCTAAAACTCAATCATGACACTACTTTTAACAACACTAAATATTGACTAAAGGACCAAATTAGAAATAAAATTAAATCTAACTAAAGGACCAATTTAGAAAGAAAAAAAAATGCCCTATAAATTTTAATTAAATGATGAAATTGAAAACACAAATAGTTTTAAAGATAAAAGAAATCGAAAAAAAGGTCAACCACTGAGAAACCACCCCACCACAATCGACAAGTGTTGTCTAGACAGAAAACGGACACAGTGACATAATCAACTATAATATATAACAACATTTTATGCCACATGCATCGACCAAAGGGTGTAGGCCCCTCTCACAGATAGTATATGCATTGCACACACCAATAATATTGTATAATTAAATAATAGTTAATCAATGTTAAGAGAAAAATGATCTTAGTACCTAGGTAATTACAAAAATATTGAAGAGGCCAAAAAGACCCTTGGAGCTATGATTTAAAATTTTATGATTCTAAGTGTAAAATTATCAATAATTTGTACATGAAAAAAATAAAGTTGTGCCCTCTTTGTCAATGATAAATATTTTATTTTTGAGGTAAATATTTTATTTTTGAGGTAATTAGGTTACTTACCGTTCTTAAAAATAAAAATAATATTATGATTTGAACATGCCTTTAATAATTAATGCACCATGTGAAAAGGAAAACAATACCCTTAACAAAGGCAAGAGATTTTTTTAGGAAATGCAAAACTATCATTTTACTATTAGACTGAATAGTATACTAAATATTATTGCACATTATTTCTTTTGGCCTATATATATATATATATATATGTATATTTATATATAATGAGGTTTTTAAATGAGGGTTGGATCCATTAAGATCAACCAAAGACATGTATGCATAAGCATGATTTGACATGTAGAATTAAAGGGTAAAATCATTAAATTGACTAGGAGTATAATGGTCATTTCCATGTGATCTATTGTTATTTTTGTTTCGATTAGGGGTACAATGGAGTTTTTAAAAGTAAAATTATTTAAATAGCCCTAAAAACAAAAAAATAATAATTATTATAAGGTGTTTAGTATCCTCGACAATATTATTTAGACTAAATTAGACCAGACTGAATTGAACAAATAATTGTCTTATATTATGTTTGGTGTGCTTCAGATTGAATTGAAGAATTTGTCTTATTTTGTGTTTTGTTGATACCAGATGAGACTCTGCTTACCGAGATCTGGATTAATCTAGTTTTTTTAAAAAAATAATGATTTGACCTAACCCAATAAAAAATCAAGGTCAACCTATGACGTGGAAAATCAAAGATAAAAATCTATTTATGACATTGTTATTTTTCTTTTAATTTAGGTGAACTCGAGCAAACATCTTGACCATGGCTTAAGCCTTGTCCTTGGTCAATCTCTAAATCATGATTTAAAATTATAATGCTAAATACTTTTATGCATATGTTGACCTAGATCAACCTGAGTTAATACTATTGACTTTTGACCCCAGTCTTACCTCGAGCCAATCCCTAAAAGATATTTTAAAACTACGATAATAATCGTATTTATCCTTATTTTAACTTGGATCAATTTGGGTCAACCCTCTTAACCCTTGACTCAAGCCATACCCCAAATCAATCCTCAGTCGACATTTGAAACTATAATAATAATTATTTTAATTCTTATATCACCATGGATCAACTAGGATAACCATCCTGGCCTGTGACCTAGGTAGACCACATAGTCAGACTTTAAAACTATGGCAATAATCATTTCATCTTTACTTTAACTTAGGTCAACGATCGGTTCGACCCTAACATAAGGCTGATTTTCAAGTTGGATTTTAAATTATTATTATGTTGACCCAAGTCAATTGTTAACTCAACTTATGATACAAGCTTAGCCTTAGAGTGACCATTAAGTCAAGTTTTAAAACTATAATAGTAATTATTTTTATTCAAGTCAATGGTCAACTTGACCTATGATCATAATATAGCCCCAAGTCAACCCCCGAGTCAAGTTTTACAATTATAATAATAACTTATTTTATTTTTATGTTGACTCAGATAAATGGTCAATTTGATCTACGACTCAATCCCTGTCTAATATCAGTTTTCTAGTTGAATTTTAAAATATAATAATAATTATTTTTATTCACATTAATCTAGATAAACCAAATTAACCCTTGTGAAAAGGTTGGACAAACTTGTCCTAACCTTTTTTAACAGGAAAAAAAGTTTAAATGTTATAGACCAAACAAAAATTGATGTTTGAACTATCCAAGGGTACAATAAACAACCTCACAAAAACATTGTTATGTCCAATCAATCATTGTCAAGCATACCAAATACCACCTTAATCTCCAAGGTTTTTTTTTTGAGATCTCATATTTTTAGCACAATAAATTTACTAAAATAACTTTAGTTTAGGAATTTAATCAGGCTTTTTTGGGGGCATTTCTATTTTTTAAATTATAATAAATTCATTTGGGCATAAATTAGTCTCTCACAATAATAAAAATATTGAAAAAAATATCAAGGGCATTTCTATTTTTTAAATTATAATAAATTCATTTGGGCATAAATTAGTCTCTCACAATAATAAAAATATTGAAAAAAATATCAAGGGCATGTGAGAAGTCGTGTCATATGCCCCGTTATATAAACGCTATGAATTTGCTTTAGCGTGTCACTTGATTCATCTCAGCATTCGCTTTCTCAAAAGCTAATGCATATTTTGTTTTCATGGATGGATTATCGTCGATGCCATTTTTTTCTCTTTTCTTTCTCACTTCCCTTGAGATTTGCGTTGAACATTTAAAACTTTAGAGTTGTTCTCTTGGTTAGGTTTATTTAAGCATCAATCCTCATTCTTTTAATTGTTTCATTTTTGTCCCTATCCCTTTTGAAAGTTTTTTTTTTCTCAACTGTTTCCTTCAATGTAAGCTTTTTATTTTTGGATTTCTCAAATTTAATTTTTTTTTTCATATGTTCCTTGCCTTTTTTTTGTTAACTTTGAATTATTTTCAATTTCATTGATCAAAATCTTTGATATTTATAGATTTGATCCTCATTCTCTTTAGTGGTTTCTTCAATTCTTTTATGATTTTTCTCTTCTTTTCAGTTTAGTTTTTCAATGCAAAATTATCCTTTAATTTTTTTTTTATTTGTGTGTGTGAGCGTGATTTGTTTTTTAAATTGGTCATTATTTTTGTAGTTTCTATTTTTATTTTGACTTTTTTTTTGTGATTGAATTCTTTTTGTGACATTTTATTTGAATTTAAATTTCATGGTTTTTCAATGTTTGGTCATTCCAGTGAAATGACCTGCGATATATGCTCACATTTTCTTACTTAGTTTCTTTTTCCATCTCATTAAAAGAGGTTGATTAATTTTATTTTTCTTAGAATAGGCTTCATGTTTTTTCTTTGTTTTTTTCATAGAGTTATATTGATTTCATGATCTAGTTTGTAAGTTTGACAGATTAACTCAAGTCAACTCAAAACAATTTCTAGGTTTTTAATTTTTTTTTTCATTATGATCCTTTTGTGTGATATTTTATTTTATTTTATCATTGAATATTGGATCTATTAATAATTGAACTTTATGGGTTTTTTTTATATTTGATGATTCCGATCAAATGCTTCATGACTTGGGTTTTATGGGTTAACAAGTGTTTGATATTGTTTTCTCTTTTGTTTTTGAAATAGTGTGTGTATATCACTAGCTAATCTAAAGGATAAACACTAGTGCTTCCATGCATTTTGATGCATTATATAATGGTTATACGATAAATAACGCCTTAACTTACTCCTGCTGCTGGCAAGTGTCTAGGATATCTTTTTGAGGGCTTCCTTGTATTATTAACCCTTTTCTCCTAAGAAGAAGAGTTGCTGGAAGGAAGATGCAAGATGTCTTCAAAATCGTCAACATTATAAGCATAAGGCATGCCATGTTTGTTATCGATCGATTACACGATGAGTTCCGAAACCTAGCTCACATAAAACCCCCCAAATTTTGAAGGCAAAACTGAGGTTCTGACCACAATCTGTACATTTTGTAAAGAAGTTTTTATCATGGGATGTGACACATTTTACAGAACTAAATAATAAACACTACAAAAGAGTTGTTTTGTCGAAATATTTGTTGGGAATATTACACTGATAGCATGGCACTTTCCTTTCTAAAATTCTTTAATTGAAATTTAAAAATACCATAGAAATACCTAGGCAAATGGAGCTGCAAATACCTTTGCCGCTCGCCAAGTTGGACTAGACTGCGGCTGGATTTGCTTCTTTCATGAAAGCCTTTTAATAGAAAGTAGTCAAACCAAAAGCCTATATACCTTCTATGGATAATAATATTCTTAACTCCACCTGTTTCTATTTTATCCAGGAAGTAGTAAATATGGAGCTTTCTAGGTTGGCCCATACTTCATAGATCTTCCAGCCTCATAAGAAAAATATTTATATGCATTTTAAAAAAAGAACTATGTAAAATATTGTTGTTTGTAACCTGTTATATTTTTTTTGAAAAATCTAATAACACCTGAATACCCTTCTATTTCTAATCCTACTGTTCTCAATATTCATGTGTTGATACAACTATACACTTGCAATTTTTCCTCGTTCGTTTACAGGAGCCATAATGAGCAAACAAAATGCTTATAGTGCTGACTGCTTTGATGGATGGAATCACCAGTAAGTTTGCTTACTTGTCCATTATATTGATTTTCTTCAATTGAATATGCATGTCAATTCTTAATCCTGTTTAGTTTCTGTTCTTGAGAAGAAGAAGAAGAAAAACCTCATAATACTTATTCCCTCCTTAGCTGGGAGAGATCTTCACTTCGGATGATCATCAAGTGATGAGAGAATGTATAAGTGGCGAAATCCAATGCTATGTGATTTTCTTTTGAGAGGTGCGCCATTCCTCCTTGCAGTGACAATCTGATTGAACCACACTAATGTTGTATGGTTCCGTGAACAGATCTTGCCATAGTTCAATAATTTCTGTAATCCTGCTGGATGATTGTAATTGTTTTGTTTCAATCATGGCTATGTTTCATTCCCAGCTATTTCTGATTCTTTATAGTTATACAATGGATTTGACTCTGTTTATGATTTCTGTTGATCCAAGTAGGCGGGGATAATTGGTTTTGGCGTCATTTTAATACCTTGGTATGCTTTATGCCTTTCTGAGAACAGGCCGACAAGCCAGATCATTGGCTCATAGATCGAACTGTGTTGAAGTTTACTCCCAAGAATAGAATTTGATCACCATTTCAAATTCCTTCAACTTCTCTATATTGTTATTGATGGTTCCTTGGGAAGCTTGTGGCATGGTGTGAAGACTGCCCTTGGCATTCTGCATGCATGCGGCTGAAGAGTCTTACAAATTGTTACTGCGTGTTGAACTACCTAAAAGCAATGCCTTGGGAAGAAGCTGAGGAGGAGGAGATCCTAAAAATAATTCGTGAAGGGATTGTTCGTCAGATTTAACAATATGCTTGTTAGAAGCTTTGTTATGTGAGTCTGTGGAATCATCTAACAATATGCTTCTTCCCAAGGCATTGCTTTCAGGTAGTTCAACACGCAGTAACAATTTGTAAGACTCTGCAGCCGCATGCATGCAGAATGCCAAGGGCAGTCTTCACACCATGCCACAAGCTTCCCAAGGAACCATAGGTGCCATTGTATGTAATGGCATCGACGAGGCCACAGGTGTTGGCATAACTTGACCCATAGACTATGAACTTACATAATTGTCATGATGGCTTTTAAGATAACTTTTAATCGAATCAATTTGATTTTGCATAACTTTTAATCGAATCAATTTGATTTTGCATATTAGTTAGAAGAGTATCTTTTTCTTTCAATTCCTCTTTCAACTCTTGAATCGTTGTGCTCGGATATGTGGACTATACTGAGTAGGTTTGTGATGACGATCTAGCATGAACTTTAGATTTTGGCATACGATGTTCACCATAAACCCTACCCTTGCTTACCCCCCCTGAAGCCTCATACCAAGCTGCTTCGTAAAAAAAAGGATGCATGTCTCGATTAGCTCCATATTTGGCGATCATCTCATTTTGATCATTTTCCTGCAAACAGACAAGTAAATGTAAAAATAAATTAAATTGAATATAAAAATATATTTGAAATACATTTAAAAAAACAAAAGACCTACTTACCACCACTGTTTTGGACCTATTATCTACAAATATGGCGGTCTCATCCGTATTCTGATGTAAAATTGAGAAGACATCATCCCATGGAAGTTCTTCCCTCCCGGCTTGTGCTTGCTATCAACATTTAAAAAAAAATAGCAACATCATTATTAAAAAAATACAATTACGAGTGTTCAACAACATCAATTCCTACCATACTAGCTCGATATGAGACAGATGAAACTGAAAAACCAGAATGAGAACTTATTTTACCATCTGTTGTTTTAAGTCGATTGTGTTTTCAAGATTCGGATCATTGATGGAATCCATCAGCGGACCAATCATCCTTGACCATGGTATTCCAATCTTCCTATTGTATCCAAAAAGGACCTTTATCCAAGCAGTCGATAATATTTGTTGTCCTCATTATTGATAGAGCTTTATTGCGAGTTCGTGTCAATTGTTGGTTCAAGGAAATTTGAGATTTATCTTCCCAGATATTACAAACAATTTCTTCATCCCCCTCAGGTAAGGCATATTTATTCTATCAAATACATATGATAAAAAAAAATTTGCAAACAGCATAAGAAAATATTATAGAAAAATATTAGTCCAGAAAAATATATATCATAATTTATGCATTAATTATCACATCTTAAAATGATGATTTATTTCAAGAACATTACACAAATTAAGTTGCGTGAATTCATAATAAATATGCAATAAAATAAGCAAAAAAAAATTCATACCTTACTGTATAAACAGTTCATCCTTATACATTGAATCAATTCTTTCCCAAGAGTGTCATGGCCCCTTGAAATTAGCTCTCAAAATGTTGCCTATTTCACGGCCACATGAAGCGTTATTAAACCTGTAATATTAGTATAACATCCTTATACATTGAAACAAATAATGACACAAATTAAGTCGTCGTTTTCTTGTCAGAGGATCAATTTCAGTGTCAAAACTCTTCCATTTAATTCATATTTCATTTGGAGAAGAGCTTGAATCATTGATTGTTGGGAGACAATCTTGATCCTATGAAGATCTCATGTTAGTACCATCTCACTCAACTTCATCGCCACCGTCATACTCCTCATCAATATCACCAGCTACTCCCGCATAACCTTGATTAAAATTAAATTTTCTATACATGGATGGGTCATCTTGTGGGAAACCTTGAGTTGCTAGCAAATTTTGAAAGCCAAAACCTTCATGGGCATTTGACATCCTATAAGCTTCCTGATGAGTAAATGTACTCTCAACTCCGGTTATATAATGATCATGTAAGTCATTAGGGTCAAGTTGGCGAGAAGTGGTTGCATTCTTATTCACCCTGTTTGGATTTCGACTCGATCTTGATGCAAACCTACCACTACTGGAATCTAATATGGATCCACATCTAGACATGCTAAAACAATTGTATTGTCATCAATAAGTGTTGCTAAAAATGAATTAATATGACAATATCAAAATATTACGAACAAAAGAATATGAAAGATCAAAAGAATTATCATAACTATGAACAAAATTAATGTTGATTATCATCAATAAAAATACTTCAATCAAAATAAAAAAAATACAAGCATCATGCCTTAGCATTATCATCGATAAAAATATTGAAATCAAAATAAAAGATACAAGAATCATGTTAATCTTCATCATCATCATCATCATCATCACCATCACCAACGACATCATCATCATAATTAATTTCTTCATCCAAATTTATTTCATTATCTTCTCCCCAATTTGCATCTATCTGATGCAAGTCATGTTGGTTGATTTCTTCATAATAAGATGACTCATCAAGTAGATTTGGTTCATCAAGTGTCGAATCAAGAAGCAAGAAAGATGGTTGAGAATTTCATGTAATTGATCAACATCAAATAATTTAACATTGTCAGTGTTTTCAAAAAAAACCTTTTAGATAAACTGTAAAATCATCCAAGATAATAAACTTCAAAGCATACCGCCTCATCATAGCTTTCAATTCCTCTGATTTAACCATAATTAACAACAAAAATCAACAAACTACCACCTCCAATCAAGTCCAAATTCAGACTTAAATTTCTCTCGAAACACTTAATTAGCCAAAACCCATGAGCATAGATAAAAATGACAAAAATAAAATAAAAGAGTTTTGGTGTCGGTGGAAAATCACGGTGAAAATTTTGAATATTTTCGGGGCTGAATCGTTTCTCTTTTGTGCCCAAAAATGAGATAAAATACAAATTCGAGGTAAAAATTAAGTCAAAAATCATAATTATATTTTAAATAGGCCAATTTGATTCAATCATGGGCTAATTTAAAGTATTATTATGTTTGGGAATTAATTTAGAATCCAATTGAAGAATTTAATTAACTGCAAGAACTTGATTATGCTTTAAATTGGACAAATTAATTTTATTAACTGCTTAATTGATGAAGAATCAAATTCTTGAGTTTAATTCGAGCTCAATTGAGAAGATTGGAATTTTTGGAGACCTAATTGAGTTTTTACAAGTTAATTGTGCAAAATTAGGGACCAAATTGAAGACAATTGAGAGTTTAATGCTCAATTAAGGGTCAAATTGCATAAATTAAAAGCGAGGGACCAAAATAAAAAAGGCACGCAAATTTAAGGTTAACATTGAATTTCTGACGCGGGTACAATTGCCAAAATTAAAAGCTCAAAGTCAATTGGGGGTGCAATTATAACGACTACAAATTAAAGGACCAAATTGCATTCTTACTTCCTTTCAAAATTGTTACCCGCCGCTGCCTTTACCTACACGCCTGTCGATAACCCAACGCTGACCAGCCACCGTTGCAGGCACGCCGTTGTTGCAAGCCACCACATCACCGACCAGCTAGCCACTGTAGCAGGCTGAATTTGCTTATAAATAGCAGCCATGCACGCTGCAGAAAAAAAAAGGAGAAGAATTACGTGACAGAGGAAGGGAAAAGCAGAGGGAGAACAAAGAAAAAACACAGAGAACAAAAGAGAAGAGATTGAAATTTGATAGTTTGTTGCACGAAGAAGACGAAGACATGCAGCGACAACCACCTATCTTCTTCCCCAACTCTGGCATATGTAGCTCTCTCTCCCCCTCTTGGTCTGCAAGTTCCCTCTCTCTCTAAACCAGCAGTTGCAGCTCTCTCACTCCCTCTCGATCAACCAGCTCTAACCACCTATCTCTACACTCCTCATCTCCAATAGCCTCCCCTCGATACAGCAGCAACCTCCGGCGAGGCAAAAGAGAGAAACGGCAGCAACGACAACGTAGGAGACGTAAGAGGTCAACAACTTCAAGAGCTCCCTCCAGCCACCACAGGCCGTCATTTTCCACGCCACCATGACATGGAGAACTACCTCAATCTCCTCTACCCGGTGGAAGTAGCGGGTAAGCCTCTTCTCATAGTCGATCGACCACCAAATCACTGTTCACATGGAAGTGAATTAATTCACTGCACTGTGCACGTGTTGTAAATTTGTTTCTCTTTTTTTTCGGCATTTGGGCGACCTCTCTTCGCCCAGCCTAGTTGGTCAGCCTCAGCTAGGCCGACCCATTTAGTTTGGTCACGCCCAACCCGAATTTTTATTTTTTTTCTTTTCTAAAAAAATAAAAAAAATACATTTTTAAAAAAAATTGTATTCGTTCATATGGCCGAATTCTAAAGTTTTTCCCATCATATTCTTCGTAAATAATATATTGCATCTTTCTCATACTTTAAAATGAAAAATTGGATATCGTCACTAGTTTATGATTATCCATTTGAATTTGGCCAAAATATCAAAAATAATTAAATAATTATTTTGTTTTAGCTTTCGCGATGTACATTTACATTGTAAAGTACACCCGCAGATAAAAAATATATTTACTACGATGTAAAATTACATTGTATAATACATCCATAGATTAAAATTATATTGTAAAGTACATCCGTAAGGATTTTCAACTACGGTGTAAAATTACATCGTAAAGTACACCTGCAGACAAAAAATGATTTTTTTGAAAATACAGTGTGTGTATATATATATATTATTTTTAACTTAAAAAAAATCACACAACAATGCAACTTACCTTAGGTAGGGTGCACTAGGGGTTATGCGTCTTCCCCTTACACAACAAGTCCCCTTACCCAAGACTTTCGCAGACCATTAGATTCCTAGTAATCTTAATACTAGGGTGCGACTCCTCATAACTATTATCGTAAATTTTACGACTATAAAACACAACCCTTTATTTTCACCGTGCGCCGTTGTCTCCCCCCAAACCCGAGGAATAGCGGAGCGTGAAGCGCGAAAAATCGTCGTCGCGACAAATAGTGCCGAGACAAACCCATGAAAATGCTCCCCAAAAACTCCCAAAACCCTAAACAAATTTAGAAACTAACGAAGGAAAATTTTAGAAAATAGAAATGATGATAGTACCTTAAGCAAATCTTCGTTGTAGTGGTGATGGGTCTGCTGGGTCACTGAAGCCCGACGTCGGCGAGGTGGAGATCGGGACAACAGACTATGGTGTGTTTAATTTGTATTGTTTTAATTCGTGCTCTAGTGATCTGAAAGAGAAAGAATGTGGTAAATTTATTTCAATATGTGTTAAATAGTGTCGTTTGTTCTACAAAGTTAATTTGCAACGGCTCTTCCGTTGCAAATTAGCAATGGATTATTCGTTGCAATTTTAATTTGCAATGGCAATTCCATTGCAAATGAAGTATTTTTTTTTTTGCACCGTTTGTTTACCAATAGAATGTCCGATGCTAAACCAAAATCTGTTGCAAAGAGGGCCTTTTTCTTGTGGTTAGACAAAATGCAATCAGAAGTCCAGATAGAGATTTTTGACACAACAAATGCCGAGGATGCTCCAGTATGTACTTACGATTGATAGTGAGCTATGAAAGTCCTTAGATCCACATTTGTTTCAATGGTTCTTGAGTTGCCATCAGAAGTCCAGATAGAGATTTTGACTGAATGGAAATGAGTTTATTCAGTATCCAGACTTCACTAAGGCATTTGAGGTTTGGTGTTACAGGTCCAAGGTTGCAAACAGAAGGTTAGAAGACGCACTGGGCACACTTTGATTATTTGTTTTTCATGTTTTTGTTAGGGTTACACTTTCATAATATAAATAATATCATAAATAATTATCTAACTTCAATTTTTATATTAAAATGTATCTTTAATATTGTATTAAAATCATAACAGTCACTAATAGATCATGACCGCTAATAAGATATTTTTTAAAATTTATCCAAGTTTTAAATTCAAAAATTTTTACTTCCCAAACATAATTTTTTTGAGAATTCATTTTTCTATCCTTTGAAAAGATTAGGGTTTGGTTTATAAAGTTTGACTAAAATGATCATACCCCTACACCAGAGGTGCAATAGCTTTTAGCTTATCGTCCATTGTTTGATTGTGAAAGCCACTTGCTTGTAATTAAACTCTCAGAAAACCTTTTGGGTTTGTGCTACCATATGTTCCAATTTGCTCATGCTAATTTTTATCAAGGAATTATCTCATTTTAAATCTTAACTAGTTAGGTGATATCTTAAAATATGATTTATATTATTTTTTAACACATTATTCAAGTAAAAGAGTTTTAGACTTGAAACTTGCACAGACTCATACTATCTTGTACTTGATTTTTATTAAATAGAATAAGGGTGGTGAGATTCGAACTCATAATCACTAGATCAACAAAGCTTTAGTACCATGTCAAGGAACTATTAAAGGTATAAACACCCAGCACCCATGCAGAAGCCCATGCAGCAATAAACCCAGCAATCTATGCAGAGATGAAGAATCAAATATCAGCACAAATCATGGGAACCAATACAGAAACAAAGAAGAAGAGAACAATCAGAGCATCAATATCTTGGACATCCCACATATTATGCTATAACGTTACAGAGGTGCAATAAAGAAGCAACGGTAACAATATCAACCCAGAATGGAAGCTCGCTGAATTAAGGAAACTAATATCAATTGTATTCCATTATTCGAGCCTGTAAACATTAGCCCAGCATGTATTTAAACAGGTGTTGTATCTCTAAATATTATTCTGAATCAAGATCAATTATAAATTGTTACAGAGTATCTTCTTCTCATCTTGTGTCCACGATCTCATTTCCTCTCCCCTGTGGTTTATCATTTTTCTTCTTGGTATCGGACCAAGAACTTCAAACAACCATGATTTCTCTCTCACTCATTGTAGGTAACTTCATCACTCTCAAACTCAGTCCCACAAATTATCCACTCTGGCGTGAACAAGCCTTGGCTCTTGCAGAAAGCCAAGAACTGATTGGCCACCTCACCAATGAGGAGCCTGCCCCACCCAAACATACGACACCAGACCCCTCAAATACATAAACTATTGAACCTAGAATCAATGTAGCATACACTACATGGAAAAAATTGGACCAACTTCTTCGAGGGTGGATAATTGGAACACTCTCTGAAGAAACACTTGGGCTCGTCGTGGGATAAGACACAGCACATGCTGTATGGGATGCACTTAAACGTGCCTATGCTGAAGATTCTCAAGAACGAGAATTTACACTTAGACAACAAGTGACATACCTGCGAAAATATGACAACAAAACAATTGGAGAACACATTCAAACATTCAAAAGCTTATGTGATAGCCTAGCTGCAATTGGGAAATCAATCCCAGACACGAAAGAGGTATTTTGTCTCCTCACTGGTCTTAGACCACAATATGAAACCTTTACCACCACTATGCTTAAGCCACCAAGACCATCTTATTCTGAGCTTATCTCACAACTACAAAGCCTTGATCAAAGGCAAAATCGGTTCTCAAACCATACACACACACCTCAAATGGCCTTTTATGGTCAACATCAAAGGTACCCAAAAACAGGAAATCACTATCATAGACAAAATTTTAGCTCAACAGGAAAAGGATTTCAAGAACAACAACATCCACAAGACCAAAACTTTGGATACCCATCTAAAGCAGGTTCCAACTCTCAGCACAGACGACCCCCTCCTCCTGGAGAACGACGCATGACACCTGCTGAAAGAGATCTCTGCCCAGAAGACAAATGCCAATACTGTGGTACAGGTGGACATATTGCAAAAATATGTTGGTGGATACCAAAAAGATCAACACAACGTAATACCATAACACAAGCCCTTGCAGCACTTACCTTGGACAACTCAGTTGCTGACACAGAATGGCCATCAGATACAGGAGCTTCAAATCACATGATAGGTGAGCAAGGTATGTTAACCAATATTCAAAATTATTTGGGTTCAGACATAGTTCTAATTGGTGATGGATCTTCACTGCCAATTGTTGGTGTTGGAGACTCCAGCATCAAAAAAAAAACAGAATTTTACCTCTTAATGATGTATTACTTGTTCCAGAGTTAAGGAAAAATCTTTTATCCGTAAACCAACTAACAGATCAACACCCAGTTAAATGTGAGTTTACTAATGCTGATCTCTTTGTAACGGAACGACAGACAGGACAAATAGTGATTACAGGGAGGCGCAAGGTTGATCTTTATGTCATCTCCAACACACGAGAGCTTTATTTCTCTCATCATTTCAAATCTGGATCTACAACCATTTGGCATCAACGCCTAGGACATCCATAATTTTCTACCCTGTAGCTACTAAAAAATAAAGGAATGATCAGCGTGATTGGCAATGTAAAACTTGAACATGTCTGTGATAGTTGCCAATTAGGGAAACTCAGCATATTACATTTTCTCATTCAAAACATTCGAGTTCTAGTATTTTTGATAAAATTCATTGTGATTTATGGGGGTCTGCCCCTGTTTTATCCATTGGAAAATTTTGTTATTATGTATGTATAGTTGATGACTTCTCTAAATACACCTGGATAATTCCTCTACAAAGTAAGTCTGACTTTGTAAATGCTTACTTAGCCTTTGAACAATATGTTAGCAGACAGTTCAACACCAAGATCAAAATCTTCCACTCAGATGAAGGAGGAGAATTCATAAACTCCAAGTTATCATCTCACTTTTTTCATAAACTCCAAGCTATCATCTCACTTTCTTTCCAATGGAATATTACATTAGGTATCCTATCCATACACACCACAACAAACAGGTATGGTTGAAAGGAGGCATAGAGTGATACGTGAGCTTGGAATGACAATGTTATTCCATAATGACATTCCTCTATTTTTATGGGTTGAGGTTTTCTCCACAGCTATTTATTTAATGAATTGTTTACCTAAATTTGCACTTAATCATGAAACACCATATTTTACACTTCATGGTACTCATTCTGACTATAATTCACTTCGCGTTTTTGGTTCAAAATGCTTTCCCTACACTTGGGATACAAAAAAAAACAAGTTTGATCCAAAGACAATCCCCTGCGTATTTGTAGAATATAGTGATAAATACAAAGGATACAAATGTTTTCAACCCAGCACCAAACGATTTTTTATATCTCATCATGTAGCATTTGATGAATATTTTTTCCCTTATAAAAACACACAACATACAAAAACTGCAGCACCTACATCTCACGTCATAAGCATTTTTGATTCATGGTTGCCTCATAATACTCTTACACACATGATAAATATTGAGTCTCAATTGCCATCACCACCATGCTCACTCCCCTGCTCTGTTATGCCATTACTAACACTTGCTTCCACCACTAATATAGATTCTTATTCACAACTGAAAGATCAGCAAGTCAGCACGTCACCTTGATGTAGTGTTAGAACAATTGAGCAGTCCCTCAATGACTCTACTAGCACGGCTGAACAGCCCCTTAACACTTCTCACAACAACCTTGATCATGAGTTAATTGACCTGCACACATAAATCCCACAAAATCAGCAAGCACAAGACCACAGAACACAGATTCAACCGAGACATTCAATGACCATAAGATCTCAAAAAGGAATCATTAAACCTAATCCAAATATACCTTAAGCTGTAATTTGAATTCGTCCTCATGAACCTCATACCATACGAGTTGTTTTAGCTCATCATGGTTCGAAGGCAGCTATGGTTGAAGAGCTAGAAGCTCTTCACCAAAATCAAACCTAGCAACTAGTGCCACAAACCATGGACATACATGTTATTGGATCCAAGTGGGTCTTCAAATCAAAAATGAAAATTGATGGTTCACTAGATCGTCTCAAAGAACGAGTTATGGCAAAAGGATACCATCAAGTGGATGGTTTAGACTACACTAAAACCTTCTCCCCAATGATCAAACATGGTACCATTAGAATGGTCATCACCATTGCCCTTGTTAAGAAATGGCAACTACGTCAACTAGACGTAAAAAATGCCTTTCTTCATGGCATCATCTCGGAAGAGATACATGGAACAACCCCCAGGCATGGCTGATAATATCCATCCCAAACATGTATGCAAATTTCAAAATGCCCTTTATGGGCTTAAACAAGCACCTCGTGCTTGGATTGATAGGTTTAGCAAGTTTCTTCTCACATATGGTTTTCTTTGCAGCTTAGCCGATCCATCTCTGTTTACATTCCACTCTCAAGAAGGGACAATGGTTTTACTTCTTTATGTAGATGATATACTTCTCACAGGATCATCATCCACCCTTGTTTCCACGTTCATACATCTTTTAAACTCTGAATTCTCCATGAAAGACTTAGGCCAAATCCATCACTTCCTTGGCATCAAAGTCACACACATTCCCGATGGTCTTTATCTATCCCAATCTCACTGCGCCCTTACTATACTTGAAAAAGCACAGATGGTAGACTGCAAACCCATGCCCACACCACTTGACACCAAATTACAGGTCTCCATTGATAATCCGTCTTCCTTTCGAGGACTAGTAGGGGCATTACAATACCTCACACTCACCAGACCCGATCTCTCATATAGTGTAAATTATACCTCCCAATTCATGCATGCACCCACAGCTGCTCATTTGAAACTAGTCCATAGGATTCTCAGATATGTCAAAGGAACTATTACTATAGGATTACATTTTACATCACATACCTCACTTGATCTTTGTGGTTTTTCTAATGCAGATTGGGCAGGTTGTCCAACCACCAGGTAGCAGATCTATTCACCAAACCAATGACCAAACATACTCTCGCATACTTTAGGACCAAACTTTGCCTTCAACCACGACACAGTTTGAGGGAGGGTATTGAAGGTATAAACACCTAGCACCCATGTAGAAGCCCATGCAACAATAAACCCATCAATCCATACAGAGATGAAGAATCAAATATCAGCACAAATCATGGGAACCAATACAAAAACAAAGAAGAAGAGAACAATCAGAGTACCAATATCTTGGACATCCCACGTATTATGCTATAACGTTACAAAAGTGCAATAAAGAAGCAACGGTAACAATATCAACCCAGAATGGAAGCTCACTTAATTAAGGAAACTAATATCAATTGTATTCCATTATTCTAGCTTGTAAACATTAGCCTAGCATGTATTTAAACAGGTGTTGTATCTCTAAATATTATTCTGAATCAAGATCAATTATACATTGTTACAGAGTATCTTCTTCTCATCTTGTGTCCACGATCTCATATCCTCTCCCCTTAGGTTTATCATTTTTCTTCTGGAACCATACCAGCTAAAAACTTAAGCTGTTAGTTGAGGTCCCAGAATATAATTTATATTACTCTCTAACAATTTTCATATGTTTTTTTTTATCATTTACGAGATAATTACTTTGTAATTGAAGAACTTACTCTAGCGTTTTCAATCTTGTTTACTATACATGAGGGGAGGGAGATGAAGTCTGCCGGGAAAGTCTTGGAGAAGCGCAGTAAGCTTCAGAGATACTACATGGACATTTTAAGATCCAATTCTGTACATATATAAACATAACTAGACACTTTCATTAAGTTGATTTACATGTCTACTTTTCTGCCATGAAAAGAAGTTTAACGAACCTTATAATTGGAATTATTTCTTCAACGTTTTGTGATGAGTGCAGAAATTATAACCAAGTAGTATACGCTAAAGCCTATGAATTCGCCTATTCCCCCGGTAGTACAGGGAAAGGCTAAAAGAATATAATTCGTGATATGAGAAAACCTTATCCATGTTGGTCAAATAATGGGGTAGCAGTTGAAGATATCAGTTTCCTTGGCAAAGAAGCAATCCTTATAAACATAGAAAAATGTGCAGTATACCCCATTGCCTTATCTAACTCTACCTAATAAACAATAATAGTTTCGTTACTTTTCTTCTTCTATGGAGTAATGAATGGTCTTGGACCGTTTTGATTGGTAATTTTTGCATGTGGTCTTGCTCCTTTTGACTTTATTTTTCCACCAAAATTTGTTTTCCTGACTTTTCTCTAGCAGAGTACCTTCTGGGGTTCCTCATCTAGCTATCTACCAAATTTCCCAGCATTCATGCATCAGAAAATCATATTTTGCAACCATTCCTGACTTATCTTTGAAAACTCTGTGTGGATGGGACCTATGATGTTTATGCTTCGGAAAGCTTTCACCTGACAGCACTAGAAGAAGGTATAAAAGTGGTTTTCTTGCAATTTATCGTTTCAAGATGATGTTAACCTATTGATTTTAAGGAAAAATATCTCTGCAGCATCCCATTCTTAAGTTTCACATCTTGTGCATAGTTAGCTAGCAATCAATTGAGAGTAACAGTTAATACATAATTCTCTTTATTTGATGAAATACACAATGACATATGATTGCTCACGATCAATATACTATTTTGGTATAACCCAATAACTAATTCTTATGACACCAATCCGTCTATCCATATTGAAAACTTACAAAAATAATATACAATATATATATATATAAACTATATAATAATATTAAATCCTAAGCTGTCTAAGAACTCAATGGTTCTGTGCCAAGTATAGAACTATTACTAAAGTAAGTTTCTTCTGTCTTTATACTACCATGCATTTTCATTGTCCCCTAGTTATAGATGGAACAGCAACAAATAGTGAAAAGAGATCCTGAAGCCTCCACCTCTTTTTCCTAATTTTATCAGGCTACGAAGTCCGGCAACAGTTGCGCTATAAACCTCTTTCCGTTCTGAATGTCGATGCTCTCATATGCAGTTGAGGAGTGAGGCGCGGATGTGTTAATGGATCCAAACTCATGTGGCTCACCAATTTCTACTCTTCTTCCCAATTGAATGTCATGGTTAGGAAGAAAAGTTTGGTGAGTACCTGATAAGGAGAGGTTTTCACAGTGTGGTAGCCCAAGACTGAGAGAAACACCATTGCCAGAAAACCTTGGTGTAAACTGCTCTCCATCAAACCTCCCAATTTCACCAATTGGGTATTGCCCGAAACCTCCAATGAAGTTGGTTTGACCTCCCATGAATGAGTAGCCATCTCTACTCTGCCTCTCACTGCCGAATTTCAAAGAAACCTGCTCATTATTTGCCTCATGACCAGGCTTGATGTCCATGTTTAAGGATGGCACGCTAGTTGAGGACTGTATGAAATCATTGCTTCTTGGTTTCTTTGGGCTCCTCTGTGTGATCCCTTCTAATTCTGATGATCCTATAAAGGAAAACCCAGACTGGTTTCGGACATTTCCTCCAACAGGAGATGTTGAAGCTGCGGGAACTGAGATCGCAGAAGGAGCATCTGGTGAATTGTCCAGGGACTTGAAACTTCTAGTTTGATTCTCGCCGGCTGAACCTTTCTCTTGAAGAGCTGACCTATAAGCAGAATCTTCATTGTGATCACTCTTGCTTGTTTTGTCCTCTGATTCATCCTGTTCCTGTTCCTTAATTTCCTCCGTGTACATTTCTTCCACCATCGGCTTCCAAAGTCGAACTCGTGCGTTTATGAACCAATTAGACACCTGCACGCAGACACAATATAAGAATTTCCACAGCTGCGATTGAAATGCTTAAGAAATTAAATGCAGGAGATGGTTCGTACTTGGCTCCTCGTGAGTCCTGTTTGCTTTGCGAGCATGAGCTTGTCGGAATCCTTGGGATAGCTGAAACATGAAAGGTTCACAAATCAGACATGAATCATGTAAACTAAGATTATCTACAAGGAATTGGTCATGGATAAGGAAAGGGCAAAAATTGCTCACGGGTGGAGAAAGTGTTCGAAGAGCCAAGCTCGGAGAACTGAAACTGATCTTTCAGGCAATCCTCTCTGGGGTCTCCAAGCATTGTGCTGGATCATTCCCAACTGCTGAAGTGCACGCTGTTGCCTGAGGTGATGATCGACAAATTTGAGCCTTGAACCTTCAATCTTCTCTCCCAAGCAATCCTCTTCACCCAAGCTTTTGTTTGAAGCTTTAATTTGACCTGTAATTGCATCTTTCAAGCACCTAAACTGCTTGGAGATTGTTTTCAGCGCAAGGGCTGTATATGTCTTTGCAGAACCGATTCCAGCGGCTTGCTCAAACGAGGAGATCACTATCTGCATCTGGTGATGATACTGCCTGTACCTTTGCTCCACCTACAGAATTAAAAACAAAAATGAATAAAAGTATTACATTTATCTGCCTTAATATATAACAGGGTGGATATTCTTGAATTGAAAGCCTAGACCCTCCCGTTGCTCCTTCCATGTGAAAAGGGTCCAAAACGATGTGAAACTTGAAAACTCTAGTTGAATATTCCAAGAAACTATCATCAGTTTCTTTAACAAAACCTCATTTTCAAAGCCAGCGCATCAAAACCTAACCAACACAAATTGAAAACAACACATAGCTGCAGGTATAAACTGCGTACCTCATCAAGCATGCTAATAAGTTTAGCCTTCTTCATCTGAATTTCCTGCCTCTCGGCAGTGGAAAGTTCCGGTCCACGCTTCCCACTTGCTTCTCCTCCACCAGACCCTTCTCCGGCTAATGACCCTCCAGCCACTTTGTTACTAGTGTTACTACTAATCCCATTGCTCTTCTTTGACAGTTCACTCTTAATATCATTATTATTAACACTAACAACCTCATCCAGTAGCTCTTGAGCAGCCTTCAAGTACTTCGAGCTCAGCAACACCCCTTGCATACCAAGAACCCCATTTGTCACACCCGAGCCTGATGACACCGACCCACCAGACACCCTTATATCTTCACCGGACACAGACTGAACCTGAGATCCAAAACAGCCTTGCTGCTGAGAGGAAAGGCTCAAAGACAGCCCTTGCTTAGCGCGTGGAGTTTCACGCGCTGTCGGTGGAGGGTCAATTGGATTGTAAAGATTGTAATGGATACGCGGCATAAGTCCATGCAAAGTGGAAGAGTCATAGGAGTTAGGTTCCAGAGGGATGCCAACGAATTGCTGGGTGTTGGATGGCGCGTGGCACGAGAGGTGGGGTGTAGCGGAGAGGCTATTGGAAGCACCGGCGTTGAGAAATACAAGGTTGTTGGAAGGTGGTGGTGGAGGGATGTTGGAATATTGGACATAAGTAGGGTTCATCAGAACAAGAGTTTGAAGACCTTCTGCTGATGCTGCAGCTGCTTGGAAATCGGGATTCCCATGAAAGTATGTCGCCATCCGATTGGTTTTCTTTCTCGAAAAACTATGTGCAGCCTTTGTATCTACACTTGAAAAGAGACCACGTTAGTTATTACCCTTCACATCCAAGCATCAAATCTAAAGACACACAGAGACATAAATACACACACACTACCCCTAATCTTTCTCCATACATGCAGACACAGGTAATACCAAGCATATAATTCAATGAGTCCTTTATGTTACCTGCCTTCTTTATGAGAGTGGAATTTCTGATCAACCCATCAAAGACCAAGTGTTTATCAAATAAATGGGAGTTTTACAGAAAGTGTAGTTATGATCATCTCTTGCTACTCGAAGCCTGTGAATCAAGAAAAGGATGCATGAGGAATGAATTCAGAAGGTTTAGAATTAAGGGGAGATCGTTATGCAAACTGATTTGTAAACAGTGCGATCAAATCAAGATTTGAAAAGAATTCTTGGTCGTTAATCTTTATAGGTTTTCATCTTCTATAGAGCTCGAATTTCAACATCTTGAAGAAGAACAAGAAAAGAAAAGGTGTTGTTTATATACAGAAAAGTGCAGAGATTGATAGAGAAAGAAAGAGAGAGCAGCAATAGTTGAATATAGTATTAGTATTTTTTTATAATTGGAACCTGCTGTGGAAATCTGAGTGTGCACGTGCTTCATGATCATCTGAACTTCAAGAGGAAAGAACAATTTTTCACTTACAATGACTACTTGAAATTAAACCCATGAATTGTGAAAGAAGGAGAGAGATTGGAGCCTAAATACATGAGAAAATGAAAGGGAGGAGAAATATGTGTGCTATATATACATGAAAAACACCCACCTGTCTCTTGTATGATCTATCTATGGATTGAACAGTGTGTTCACTACTTAAGAGGAAAGACCTTGTCAGACTCAGACTCAAATTTCTGCAACTTCCCCCTTTGAAAAGGAAAAGGAGATGTCAAGAGAAAGATGGGGTTAAAAAGGCTGAGAAAAAGATGCCCTTTTTTATTCAGTCATTTATCCATGCATAAAAATATTTTTGACCCCCCATTTTATTACCAAAAGATTTCAAGAAAAAAACAAATTGGGCTGAAAAGGAAATTACTTTGACCAGCTAATTCTTGCGCTAGTGGTTTGTTTTTGTTGATTGGTAGTGGGAGCGTGTAAGTATATATCATGAGAAGTTGTTATCTATCAGTCCTGCACTTGAGGACTACACTTCAGACACCTTCCTTCTCTTTCTCTTTTATGGCTTTTCTGAGTGAGGGTACCTGCGAATAGATCTAAACCAGGGAACTTCTGTGATTTGACCTTTCCCTTTCAAATCATTTGATGCCTCAGGCAAACTTTGATGAGCCACAGCGAAGCCCTTTTCTTTTTTTCTTTCTGTTTTAGTGTTCGGGCATGTGTTTGTGAGAGAGAGGGGGTTTACATGGATGTAGCAAGTGTGTTCTATATAAACTGAAAGAAAATAAGAAAAATAATAATTGAGATTTCATCAAAGGGTGTCAGCAAAAACTAGGAATCTCTCCTTTCAAACCCCAAAACTTGAGTAAAAAAACGAAAATTATAAAGAAAAGGATGGCAATGATGATGATGATGAAGATGAGGATGGAGAGAGCTGGATGTGGGTGGAGGGTGGTCCCTCTTGTTCAATTCAATAACAAATATCTCTTTGTCTTTTTCACAATTTTGTTTCTTCTTCTCCTTCTTTTATTTTCATTTTCGTTTTTTCGGTATCATTTTTGTGGTTGGATGGCAGAGTAAGGAGATAAAGCAATTGAATCACTCAGGAACACAGAGCCAATCACCACAGCACCTATACATATTAATTATAGCAGTTTCCACCCTGTATTAAATACATTTATTATTACTGTTTCTGTATAAGTAAATACGTGTGTATAAAAATTTAGAATATGGTATTAAAAATGTAATAAATTAAGATGCAAAACGCAGTACTGTATGAGTTTAAGTGCATGCATTTGCATCAATGGAGAGGGCCCAGCCACAGGTTATCTCACTGTTTGCACTTTTCCTTCTTTTGGGTAAAGAAGAATTAATTCTCAACAACAACCTTTTGCTGTGGTATATAGGCCTGATGTAGATCAGAAAACAGTTCTATCACCATCAGAATCAACGATCGTCAAGAATGAGCTTCGAGGTGAATAGGACTGCTGTACAGCACATTCATGATGCTCGTAATTTAAACAATATGTGGTTTCAGGGCAATTGATATATTTCACTAGTAATGTTATTTGATTATTATTATTATTATTATTATTATTATTATTATTATTATAGTAGGGGAGAAAAAAAAAGGCCATTAATATATACATTATAGTGTTTATTATGATGTAAATGGGGATTCGTGCTATATGTATTAAATTTCAAAGTTATCCTAGAATTCTCCACAGAAAAACATTGCAATAACTCTGCACTTGAATGTCTTCAGGCTGGCTTAACCATATGTTAGATCAGGTTCATCCAATGTTGTTGATGCTGAGAGGTAATTACTATGGAGATGATAATATTTACTTCCTCCAAGGTACAGTTTTGGCCGAAAAATTTTGTATTAGTTAAAAAAATAAGATAAAATAGTATTGTTTTTATCTTTGTTTAAATTCCGGCTCATTCCGTATTTTTAGCTCTAATATTGGCCGAAATGTTATGATTTCATTCTGTTCATTTTGTTTCAGTCAAATAGTGTTATTTTTAAATAATAAATAATTTTACAATATCAATTATATGTTTTAATCCGACTGTTAGACTGAGATGAAATTTTATGAGAAGTCTCTTGATATATTTAAATATATTATATTAAAATTTCAAAGCAATCATAAGATTCATAATGGTATTCCTATAATATTTTATATGTTCATATTTTTTTAAAATTATTTTATTTTTTAATTTAATCTGTGTGTGTGTACCATGTGAATTGAAGAAACTGATGCAGAAATTGTTGCATCGAATGTCTTCCCATGTTTGTTCATGAAAATTACGAGAACTCGTCAACCATTCAAATAGAGGACTGGCATTGGAGAAAAAGAAATAAATTTCTTGACAGAGTTTCATTGAAGGCACCCACTCATGTCACTTCACTGGAAAAAAATAATATCAATTCCTAATAACGATACCCAATTATTGTCCACTGCATTTTTTAAATAATAGAATTATAGATTGTTGACTTGGTCATTTGAAAGTTCAGCTTTATCCTTTTATTTATTCCGGCATTAGTTTGTTATATAGAATTAAACCCTAGACCGATAGTTATTTTTTACTAATACGGTCGTATAATTTGATTGCGTTTATCTCGACTAATCTAATAGGTTTTGTAATTGACAATCATACAAGTTTCTAATAATTATCATATTATTTAAGACTTATTTATTCTTGCATTAGTTTGTTCTAGAATTAAACTCCAAACCGATAGTTATTTTTTT
This sequence comes from Salix exigua, assembly GCA_032356905.1. Taxonomy (NCBI): domain Eukaryota; kingdom Viridiplantae; phylum Streptophyta; class Magnoliopsida; order Malpighiales; family Salicaceae; genus Salix; species Salix exigua. Next base: position 6,314,122 of record CM063603.1, read on the forward strand.
ACTAATATTGATATTCATTTAGTTTGCGCGTATCTCAATTAATCAAACAAATTTTGTAGTGGATGATCATATAAATCTCTAATAATTATCATATTCGCAATCACATGACTCGACCCTCAAAATAGAAACAGAACAAATGTCTTAATTTAAAGTTTTTTTTTTTTAATTCGGTTTATGAATGCAACCAAACATGTGACCTTCCGATGTCGTTTTCAAGTGCTGATCTATATCCATTAGCAACTTCTGCTGGAGAGAGCGCGCACAGATCATGTTCCAGTACTATAGTGTTGCTGTATTTATGATTTTGATTAAGAAAATATAATGTCCAGGAAGTTTCGATACTGGAATCGAAGTGCAAAAGTAATCATAAGTGATTGTGACTTCCGATAGATTTAAAACTCAAACAAAACCTATTTTATCATATCCACAACTTCTCTATATCTGTCTGTGGGTGTGTATTTATTTATATAGATAGATAAATAGATAGATAGAGGTGTGGGTGTGGGTGTGGGTAATTGTAAGAATTTCTTAGTTCATGTCGCTGGGTTCTGTCAGAACGGCACGATTTATGTTTTGTTGGAGATGATCTTTTAGCCTAGTACACATGTCCGTACTAATGTGAGTGTGTCCCCTGTCTGGTGCCGAAAGTCCATTTTCAAAATGCAAGTGCTCCATATCACATCACATCAGAGCAATCCTCTAGTTTATGTGCCATCACCTGTATATTGAGTACAAGTGTGTGTGAAAACTAGTTTGAATTTTTATATTAATTAAAAAAATAAAAAAATAAAAAAATAAAAAATTCTCGCTCTAAAATATTTTCAGCAACTAGATTGTGGTGTATGACATCTTTTAGGGTGTATGGGCTTCTTTTTATATGTGATTTAAATCCTTTTTTTTAAATGTATGCAAAAATTATTCAAAAAATTGCTAATATATTTTCTATTAATAAAATATTTGATTATAAACTCAGAATACAATGCATATTGAAAGATATATTTTTTAAAATAAAATATTAATACAACAATATATTAGACTTGTTAAATTTTTTATCTTAATTGTGAGCTCATGTTAACACTATAGAAAAGAAATCAAAATAAAATATGAAAGTCAACTCCTAATGAACATAATATTTAAGGATGAGATTAAAAAAAACATATATTAAATTAAAAAAATAACTTTATTTGACAACTTTGGTTAACATGCCAAACCAGCAACCTAGATCATGAGATCGGAATAAGAAAAGAAAAGAATAATATATATAAATATAATTTTAATCAATAATGTTCAAAGATAAAATAAATAAATAAATAAAGGATGAAAATCAATTCAAGACTAATATAGCTAACTTGGGAAACTTCTGACTTATAAAAAATATATGAAGCCCAATAAAAAAAATTCAATTAAAAGAGGACAAAAGGATGAATAGACACTCGGGTCAATATATCAAACTCACAATTTAGATCGTGAGATCGTAATAAAATCATATAAAAAAATAAAAATAATTATGAAACTCAATTTTCAATTAATTCATTATGAAAGGATGCGTGAAACAAAAATATAGAAAAACAAACCTGAGTTAATCTAGAAAAATTCATAGAAATAAAAAAAAATGAAACCTTGCTTCTAATAGATCTGGATAATTTCACAAACTCTTTTAAAATTTTATTTCATAAAAACTTTAGGGGGTGTCGATGTATTATTCTATAGTTGTATATTAAAATAGAAAACTACACTAAGATTTATTTTTTTTCATGCCCTTTAATGATGGTAATTAGCTACATCAATGGTGATGGTGACACAGGTTGGTTATGGGACTGGTATTGTTGTAAGGTAGTGATGGATGTTGGGGGTAGTCATTAGTTATAGTGGTTAGAAGATGGTAGTGGTTACACACTAGTTTTTTTTATGAAACATGTTTTTAATTTTTTGGAGTTTTGATTTATTTTGTTTTTAAAATTGAACAAAATTAATATACTTATACTCATAAAATAATATTTATAATAGTATCATTATTATTATTTAGTTTTACCCTTACAACTCGATATTTTATTCTTATAAATTGTACTTTTTGTAAGCAAAATTATGGTATTATCTAAATTTCATAGTCCATGTCATAGGTTTGAAAAGTTAACTTGGGTTGACTCTGTCTATTTTTTTAGATGCTTTGTTGATTGGATTTTTTTTAATTAAGCTTTGTATTTTTTTTTTCTATAGGGTTATCATGATTTCATGATTTAAGTTATGAGTTTAACAAGTTCACATGATTTATGTTTTTGGATTTGTTTTAATTGAATTTGTTTTTCAATATCACCTCTAACAATCAATTTGTTTTTCAATTTTATCATTTAATATTAGAGTATTTATGAATCAAGCTTTATATATATATATATATATATATATATATATATATATTTGACTTATTTTCTATGGAGTTATCCTCATATCATATATTTAATTTATTTATTTTTAATTTCAACATTTAATATCAATATGTTATTGAAAAATTAAATACTATGGAGTTATCATGATCTCTCATATTGAAATGAAAGTTTGCAAATTCTTTTTATTTCTTTTTTATAAAGTTACATCAGTCTCATTATCTGGGCCATGATTTAATAGGTTAACTTGAATTGTCATATTTTTTTTAATTTTATTTATTTATCTTTCAATATTTGGTTGGTTGGAATTTGGTCTTCATAATATTTTTTATTTGTCTTCTATAAGATTATCTCGGTTTTATAATTCAGGTTATAGATTTGATGGATTATCCCAAGTTGACTTGGGTATTGTTTTCATCTAATATATTTTTTTCAAGTTTTGTCATTCAATATTATGATAATTAGAAGTTGACATTCATAATTTATTTTAATTTTTATCTATAGAATTATCATGATCTTTTGACTTGTGTTCAAAATTTGATAAATTAACCTGGATCATTTTAATATATCCCTGTGTCAATATTTTAAAAAATAAAAGAAAAAACATTATACATTGTGTTACCACATCAATATTTAAAATAAAAAAAATTATATGATCAATAACTTTATATACAAATTACCCGGACATCCATATTAATATAAAATATATATTCCAGTTAATATTATCATCATTGATACTTTATGAACTACTAAATAATTCAGATGTGGGAGGTGATATGTGGGACCCTTCTTATCAAGCTTCACTATTCTCATTGAAAGGGCCAAAATCCACACAGAAATATCAACCTCTCGTTGTTTCAATTTTCTGTACAGGCAAATGCCACCGACGGATATCTAAACTTGGTACAGTACTATCCTTTTGGAAATTAGGTTAAGAAGATTTATAATTTTTTTTTAAATCTAATACAAGCTGGAGCCATTCATGGAGCTTGTTTCTTCTCTCTCATGGCTGATTTTCTGCTCTTAAAACAAGAAGTGCTGCTGGGGATATTTTCAAACTTTTATGTAGATGACAAAATGAGAGACCCGCAGAGCAGGCCAGAGAACTGTACGGTCGTCACCGTTGAGCTACCTAATCTATCCAGAACAACAGTCATGAATATTAGTCTAAATGAGTGTTCACAATTTTTCAATAACTATGCGTGGAATTTGCATGTCGGTATGCACTTCCAAATCTGAGCTCCAATACTTCCAGCTAGCACGACTTCTATAACCAAAACATTTATAAGCTGTTTTCTATTAATAGAAAAATAAATCCTAAAGTTTTTTTCCTGCAATGACCATTGGTCCAGCTGATTAAGCTTGTTGACCACGCGGGGAGAGAGAGAGAGAGAGAGAGAGAGCGACAGGGGGGCAGCTGTTTTCTAGCTAGACCCGAGTCTTGCTATCTACCAGAAAGGGAGGCTGCTTCTTTCCTCTACTGCGTGAATATATATATATATATATATATATATATATATGCACACATGTAAATATAAATTATATTTTGTTATTTTATTTAAAAATTTAATTTTTTTAGTGAGATGATTATTTGATATGATATCAAAATTTTATTAATTAAATAATTATGAATTCGAATTTCACTACTATTATTTTATTTGATTGATATTAAATATAAAATAACATGAACCTGTGTCATATTTCAAGTTTCACTTAACAAAATATATATTAAAAATAATATAAATTATATTTTAAAATAAATTTATCATCTCCCGACGCCCGACGCATGGTACAAACACAAAGGCTCTATACCATGACCTACTTTTGATCCCATCTCTTCTGTAAGAATTCAAAAGACCCGTGCATAGATCTTATCCTAGATTTGTGCGGAAATTTTCTCAACGTGAAAACAAAATATTCTTGTATTTCCTATCGTTTTTTTTTTAAAAAAAATAAGTAATTATGATGTTCAAATATCCCCTGTCAATGTAAATGTAGAAATGTTAAATAAATAAAAAAATCCTGAAAAAAATCCAAAAATAACACTAGCAAAGCCGGATAAGTCTATCCAATCTTGTTAACCAAATCATGCGAACAAGATAATCTAATAAAATAATTATGTAGCTCAAATCTTAAACAAAATCAAATAATAAAGGATGAAATCAAATGATATTTAATCTTAAAAAAAAGACTCAAAAAGTTTTGAGTCAATCAATCTAACCTACCGGAGTAATGATTTAGGTCATTAGATTATGATAAAGTAATAGAAGAAAAGCGAAGAAAAGAACAAAGCCTAATTTTCAACAAACTTAATGTTAGAGAATAAAACTAAAAATAAATATCAATATAAAAAAAAGGATCTTAAAAAAATTGATGTTAATTTAATTTAACTTTTTAAATTTATGACTTCAGTAAAAAAAATCCATATTACCACATTAGAAAACAAATACGAAGTATAATTTCTAATAAGCCCGATATCAAAGATTAGATTGGAAAAAATATTTGATTTTAAAAAAGAACCCAAAGAAAAAAAATACAATAAAAAATTAGAGAAAAAAAGAGGACATGAGAAGGCATGAATTTGATATAAAAACAAAATGATAGGACACCTTTCAATTTTAACTAGGTCATTATAAGTTTTATTTTATATTTTCAAATTGACCATCAACTGGGTGAGAGAACATTTTCTTGGCTTTGCGAAGCCCCGATATATATATATATATATATATATATATATATATATATATATATATATATATATAATTTGAGATCTCATCTAATATATTACATTTTTATTAGCAGGTTTTATTAAATGATTTAAACTTTTAAAGTGATTTTCTCATTCTCATTTGTTTAATCTATTTTTATTATTAAAATTCTCTCTTTTAAAATAATAATCTCTTCCCTACCTTGTTTTTTCTAAGAAGTCTTGAAACCTGATCTTTTACAATATCTTACAGTTGTCTAATAGTCTTTTCATAATTTATTTCATCAAATAATCTTCAGCCACAGGCAAACTAGCCTTGATTATCTCATGGGAGTGGGATAAAAGAGGTTGAATTCATGACTATCCATAGAAGAGATTTCTTCCCCGAATTGGCTTAGCTAGGGATGGTGATTGAAGGACGTGTAAGCGTTCTCTATGAACAGTACTTGTTGAACATTACATTAAATAAATTCGGTGGCCTGTCTAACAATTGATTATAAACATCATATTGACTATGATTTTGTTTGAAAAATGATGTGAACTCCCACCTGTTAGTAGTTATTATAATAGGTGCAATTTGTTGAAATATCACACACACACACACACACACACAGATATATATACTGAAAAAGGGAGAAAAATCAACTATAAATTTAAGCAACCTTGTATCTTTTTATAAAGCATACACAAATTCAAAGAATAAATTAAATATTCTATTTGTCAACTAATGATAATATATCAAATACATGGCCTAACCCCACTGCTAGCTACCAGATTTACTTAGCACAGTAGTTCATATACACCACCCCTTTTCCGTCGTCCGACTTGTGGGTTCAATACACAATTAGGATTCAGTCTCCAAACCTTCACAAGGTGTATGATAATAAAAGAGGAAAGGTTAAGCAAAACTCCAAGTCATACGATCGAACACATACAAACACACATTCATGCTCGTTTTTTCTTTAATCAGCTTATATATTCACTTCTCCATGCAATTTTATTATTAGAGAATAATATAAATTATATTTTAGAACCTTACCTAACATCTTAAATTTTTAGGTGAGATGATTTCGTAATATGATATCAGAATTTTGTTAACCTAACGGTCACGAGTTCATATCTCACCGTCCTAATTCTATTTGATAAAAATTAAGCATGTGGTATTGTGAGCTTGTATACAAGTTTTAAGCCCAAATGACTTTCATTTGAGAGGATGTATTAGAGAATAATATAAATCATATTCTAGAACCTTACCTGACAGTTTAAGCTTTTAGGTAAGATGATTTCGTAACACTTATTAGCATACCTCCAAACTAGTATAGTATAATTATAATTATTTAATAGATTTGAAAATCAAAGAAGAAAGAATATACTTTTAACACCTTCAACAACTGGGGTTTACTTCTTCGAGACTATTGGAATAATAGTTAAAATTGTATTTGAGGTCAAATCAAAAGCAAAGTTAATTCATTTTTCGCGTTAAAAACTTTGTTGGAATGTAATCTCCAATACGCTACTACAAAATTATCTAATACAAATACAAACACCGACAAGAAAAATTGTTGGTAAACTACAATGATATTTACTAATAGAGCATGAAATTGCTATTCTTGTCCTTGAATTAGATAGAATTACTAGTGGAATTCAAAGAGAAAATAAATTAGATAAGTGTTTCCTAGTTAATTTTGTTGGCAAATTTGAAATGTAAATATTACCAACAACATTAGAGATGAAAATAATCGTCATTGATTTTGTTATGGAATTCATAAATAATATTTAAGTTATAACCTTCCACAAGTCACCTCTCTTCCTTTCCTTCATTTCTTCTTCCTTTTTTTTTTCTTGTAGAAAACAATACCCTTCCCTTCTTATATTATCACAAAACAAGCTCCCAAAACTACATGTTCAGCTACCCCAACATTCAATCTATTAGTATCTATGTTCTGGCTCAATCTCTTTTGAAGATTCTCCATTTCAAGTAAGCTAACATATCCATTTTTCATTGTAACCTATTTTTTATGTTAATATTTTGGCATTTTGTATAATATATGTACTTTTTGTGTGTTTACATGTTTTATTGTATCAATGTATGATTTGTACATGTTAGGGTTTGTTTAAGATTTTAGGAAATTATATTTGTTTGTGATTTGATGAAACTATGTTTGATTTTGTATTTTATAATGAAAGAAATAAAAGGTTTTCTAATGGATAAATTTAATTATTTGTCAAATTTATTTTTTAGTTTAAAATTTCAGCAAGTATGGGGGAATTAGAGTTTTTTTGACAAATTTATTAATGATTAAAGGGTACTCTAAAATAGATTGAATAAGTATTAATCCAACAAATAATAGCTAATTAGTTGGTACCTATAAATTTTTTAGTTTATATTATTAATTAATACATGTTGTCCTTAATATTCTATTTAGATTTTTTATAAGTAATGAATATTTTTTCTTGGATGTATTGAGTTTCACTTGAATGGTTGCAAAAATATACTATTATAATGGGGTTAAAGATTTTATTAATTGTCGCACAATGTCGCGCAATATCCTAGAAGGTAGTCTCGCCAAGAAAAGGAGTCATCACCTAGTTGTTGAGGATCGCTATGAAAACCCGGTTGTACTGGTCTGGTCAGAGATTCAAAAATAGAGGATTGGTTGCGTAAAGGAAAGATATTAGCACCCCTAGAACACCTTTCTTGAAGTAAGTTTTATTGTCTATTTTGATGTGATTAATGTTTCGATGGGCAATATTTATTCATGTGAATAAATTTATCTTTTTAAATTTTTATTATGGGCTCGTGAACCCAAATAAAATATTAGAAAAAAGATTAATGTAGATTCCTTTAAAGGATCATCTATCTTAGAAAGCAAATGAATTTTCCACAACTTATGAGTCATAAAAAATATTTTGATTTCTACAAAAAAAATCGGTTATCGCTCAAATAACTATGAGAATTTTTTGGTTGTTTCAAGATGGTTAAATATTAGCCTACTTGTATGTCCACCATTTATCATCTAATATTACACCATTAATTCTCTTGAATAAAGAATGCAATTTATTTAATATAGGCCAAATTCTCGAGGATTTAATAAACTTGTTATTAAATCTAGAGTAATGTTTTCAAAAAGCTTTGGTCGTGGCAAGTAAAACATATTTTTTTATTAAATTTTATATTATTTTTCTTACTAAAATAGCATAATAAAATAAATAAAATGCAAGAGAGAAACATTATTTTTATTATTTTCATTACAATTCACAAATTACATAACATTACAAGCAGTAATAAATAATAATAATAATTTGAATAAACACATAAACACCTAAATTTTTTTTAAAAAAAAACTCGGGAACAACCTAAGAAAGCTAGGAACAGCTTTGACCGTGGCAAGTAAAACAAATTTTTTTTTATTAAGTTTTATATTATTTTCCTTACTAAAATAACATAATAAAATAAATAAAATGCAAGATACAAACATTATTTTTATTATTTTCATTACAATTCACAAATTACACAACATTACAAGCAGTAATAAATAATAATAATAATAATAATTTGAATAAACACATAAACACCTAAATTTTTTTAAAAAAAAACTCGGGAACAACCTCAAAAAAGCTAGGAACAGCTTTGACCGTGGCAAGTAAAACATATTTTTTTATTAAGTTTTATATTATTTTTATTACTAAAATAACATAATAAAATAAATAAAATGCAAGATACAAACATTATTTTTATTATTATTCATTACAATTCACAAATTACACAACATTACAAGCAGTAATAAATAATAATAAAAATTTGAATAAACACATAAACACCTAAAAATTTTTTAAAAAAAACCTCGGGAACAACCTCAGAAAGCTAGGAACAGTACCAAAACACCGTGAACATGTGTATGTTACAACATGTCTTTTTTAAAAATGACTTAAGAAAATAAAAGGTTATTAATTCAATAGGTGACTTTCTATTAATTTTCTAAGCAAAAACAACTTGTATTATTAATTTTTAATAGATGGCTTTCTATTGTATTATAATTCAAAATTCTAGATGTTGTTTTCTCTAAACTTTTGCATAAAACTTTCTAGATATTGTATTAGCTCTTTTACAACCTAATTGTGTTTTACTAGCTATTAAGGTCATGCCTTGGAGATGTATGCCATGTGCCTCTACATGATACATTATAACCATTTCTAATTTCTACATGAAACACTAGAAAAGAAACAAACAAAACTATTCTAAGTTGTTTTTGCTTCCTTTTTGTTATCACAACACATTGTAAATAAAGTGAGTCTAAGGAATTTAAACCAACTCAAAATTCAATAGTTGACTAACTTATATTTGTTATGATATTGGTAAATGGTGTATTTTCAAGTTAAAATATATTCTCGAACTAGTAAAAGCTTGTTTAGTTGTCAAAAGCCATTAAAACCTTGAGATTTCTATTATTCTCTTTTCATGCACATATTTGCATGGTTATTATTTATTATTCCTTATTTTATATTTTTTCCCTAATATGTCTACAATCCTTTTAGTTGTTGTGCCTTTATACTAACTTGCATTACATGTGTGTAAGATTTTACTTATCATTATATGTTTTCAGTGGCCTTCATTTGATGCATTGTTTTTAAGTTGTTGTGTTATGATAGTTTATGATTTTTGGCTTTTATGATTGCCTTATATTTCTCGTGGTAGTTTTTTTGTTCCTTTTTATTATACCTTAGAATGTATATTTTGAATTTTTTTTTGTTTTTTTTTAATAATAGCCAAGTTGTTTTATGATAGCATGCTAAAAAAAAAGTGTGTCATTGTCAACTTTCTACAATCTCTATCATTTTGAGCTAGTCACATTATAAAAATATCTTCTTCAAGAAAGGTCACTTCTTGAGTTAACCTATTTAAATTTTATGTTGAGATTGGTCACCCAATAATAGAAAGAAAGTTTTGAGAAATAGAAGGGAAATAAAGAGAAATAAAATAAAAAGAGAGAACATATGTGGAAAAGAATTTATATGAAACAAAATGTGCAAAAATAAAAATAAAAACCATAATACCATCTCTTTTCCATTTTCAACCCTTCATCAACATCGATCAAGCACACCTATTGACTCTAATACCCATTAATGGTATAAAGCTATTAGAATCACTAATAATAACATTGTTCATGAAAAAGAAATAATAAAACTCTCACCAATTAGCTTTTCTTATTATTTTTTTTCTTCACCTCTCCACACCTTTCTTCTATTGAATCACCCACCACATAAATTGTCCACTTTTCACACCATTTTAATTCAATGTAGAAATCATATTACAACTCTATACAATAGTAATGACGTCGACAATACAAAAAAAAGACTAGAACTTCATGTAGTATGATTTCTCACCTTAAGTAATAGTGAGTCTCACCCTTAATAAGGAAAAAAAAAGTGATGGAGGTGACACTTATACATCTTTCAACAATTAATTGATGAAAGCATTAAGGTTTATCTCTAAAGATTTAGCAAGGAGATGTTTAACATGAAGAATGTACTATAATTCATTACCACTACAACATTAGTAAAGTCTACAACTACTTATTATAGGAATGATATATATTTTCCTTGAAATAAATCTCCTTATAAAAAAAAACTAGTAATGAAGAATCATATTTTAGTAAAAGAAGAAAGTGTCACCAAATATAGACCTCTTCATTTCTAAATAACAAAATCTCTACGGTGTTTTCATTCTTCCACTAGAGCATCCAAACAAAGCATTAAAAACACATTTATGATCATCTAGCATTCCTTAAGCTTTTAACCATACATCTAATCACCAAATATACTGAGGTACTAGTAGTTATCAAAGGGAAATGAATTATATAATATCCTTATCCTTCCTCCATGAAAAGCATCAAGAACAAAACAAACCCTAATAAGTTTTTCCTTTCCATTGTGACCATATGCATAAAATTAAGAAGTTTCATGCACTTAATAAAAAGATATACCAAAAAGATTGATTATTGAAGGCTACCTCCACCTATATATGAGAAAGTAAAAGTAACCAAAATAAAAGGAAAAGTTTGCCCACTTGATGAGTCATGAATGAGAAGGGAAATAGTTAAAATCTAATGCAAAATTGATTACTTGCACTATATTCTCAAGAAAATAATTTATAGTGATCGTAAAAATTAAAGAAAAACATTATCTCACTTTTTGACATGTTAAAACTTATATAACACAAAACTTGTATAATATTAAATGAGGGGGGTACCTCATCACTCATTCTCATGGTTTTATATTAATTATTGTTACCATATTCACTATATTTAATTTTTATGTCTTTATGGTTTTTACTTCATTTACTCTCAGTTTAAAAAAAAATCGATTGCTCATTAAAACACTATAGATGGCTAGTGATTTCAATATGGATTCACATAGTTTTTATCTTTCTTTTAAGGTGTTTGACACTGCATTTTAAAAGCTCTTTTGAAAAAAAATGAACTTTTTTTTTACTTTAGATTGTTTTTTTTTTTGGGGGGGGGATTTAGATCGTTTTTGTGTTCTGATGTCAAAAATGATTTAAAAAAATAAAAAAAATATTTTGATGTATTTTTAAATAAAAAACTTTCAAAAACAACCACAATCATACTCTCAAACAGACACTTTATGCATGTTTGTTGTTGCATTTGTTTTTAATAGTAGGCCCTGCTAGTAATGGTAAAAACTACATTAATAAAAACATGAATTTACTTCTTTTTCTCTCATGTTTTTTTTACGTTGAAGGGTTGTACCCCATAACAAACACAAAATTAGTAGCAAATATAAACACATCATTTTCTTCCAATCTCTCATCTTTATTTTTATATGGGCATTATCCTTCATTGATTAATATAAATATGTCATTATTATACATCAAATACACACTCCCTCTATTATGTACTAGGTTTAGTTTGCTCAATAAAATGGTAGGGCTGGTATGTACAAATTAGATATTTGGTTGCTTTTGATCAAGTTGTTTGAGTCTTTTTATAAGTTGTCTCTTCCTTATTTATGTGTTTTCTTGGGATGTTGTAAGATAAGTCTTTTTTTCTAGTTTTATTTGCTTTATCATTCTTGTTATAATTGCATTTTTATATGTTTTTCATGTTAGTTGTCATGTTGGGTTAATTGAGATGTTATTGCTTTGAAAATAAAAATAATATGGTTACTATAATTTTTTTATTGCTTTTATCTTCATTTGAATTGGGTTGGTATTAATATGTCAGGGTATGCAGTGTTATTTATGGGGTTTGTGTTAAAGAGTATATAAGTTAAGTTTGGTCTTATCATACATTTTTAGATCTCTTTATTTGTTATTATTGGGTTTTCATATATTTTTCTCTTTTTATTTGCATTTTTTTATTATTTGATTCCGATTATCATGGTCTTTTTGTTGCTTAGTTTGGAGTATTGAGCTCTTTTTTTGTTTGTTTAGAGGTTGCTTAAAAATTTTATTTTCATGTTTTTGTTCTTTAGTTTGTTTTCTCATAACTTTTAATTCTTAATTACCAAAGTAAGATTTATTAGTTTGTTTTCATAACTTTAATTCTGATTACCAAAATTTTATTTTCATGTTTTGTTCTTAAGCTAGCTTATTGTTTTTTTTTTTGCATATTAAATTTTTGTGCTTTTTTATCTTTTTTTTGTGTGAGAATTCTCATTTTTGAAGTGTAGGGTATTAGTCTCTATATATCATTTATGTGTGCTCCTTTTGGATGAAAACCATGTTGCATTCATTTTATATTTTGTATATTTAAATCACATGTGTTTTAGAATAGTTTGGCTACCATTTTTTCCTTGATGTGAAGGTTTCTTAAGCCTGGTCTTTTTGTTTTTATTTAATATTACATGAAAATTGGCTTGGATTTTTTACCTGGGTAGTTTGCACATTGGATATTTAAAAAAATATATTAAAAGAAATGGTCTTTTCTTTCTTAGGTTTCTATCTTGTCTTGTTGGGAGTGCACCTTTATACTTTTGTCTCATGTTGTTCATTAGAGATAATAGAGGCTTCTGTTCATAAAAATAACATTGTTCTCTCTCATTCTATATGATTTAATTCTTTAAAAATTCAAGTGTTTGCATAGTTTATATTGATATCAACATTTATTAAACTTGGTTAGGTATTATGATTTAAGAGACTATTTATAATTATGGGTTACATTGGTATTGACATTTCTTAAATTTTATAAGTCATTTCTGATTTAAAAGACTAATGATACTAATTAGTATCAATATATTAATATAAAAGTTATAAGTGAAAAAAACTTGATTAATCGTTCCCATAAAATAAAAAGGCTAATGATATCACTGAGTTCACTTCCATCAACATGCATTAGAAAATTTGATTTAGTAGTCATTAAGATGAAAACTAATGATAACATTTGGTTTTGGTTGGCATTGATTGACAAAGTGAACAAATAACAATACTAAAAAACTTGATTAGCTATGTTGGGTTTAGAAGGCTAATGATACCAAAAGTTTACATTGATATCGGTATTTATTCAACTTGATTAGTCACTACCGATTTGAGAGACCATTTATACCAATAGGTTATATTGGTATTAACATTTTTTTAAAATTTGATTAGTCATTTTTGGTTTTAGAGACTAATGATACCAATGAATGAGGTTCATTGGTATCGACATATTAATATGTAAGGTATAAGTGAAAAACAAACTTGATTAGCCATTCCGAAGAGATGGGAAGACTAAAGATGACAATGAGATCATTGACATCCACATGCATTAGAAAAATTGATTAAGTAGTCATTGGATGAAATTGAATGACAACAATTTGGTTGTGATATGAAATTGATTAGTTGGCTCGAGTTATGGGTAGATAAGGATAACATGAAGTTCGATGTAAATAAACTGGAATGAAATAAAGAAAGGATGATAAATAAATAAAAAGATAAAAGATTTTACTTATTAGCTTGGAGAAAATAATAATATAATTATCTATGCTCGATGAATTAGTGTTAATTAAATTAAATTATTTATCTATATTGTTTTTTTTATGACCATCTCATACTCATCAGGAATAGATTTTCTAAACACTTTTGATTTTGACTTTAAAGGCTAAGTATATCATTGTTAATTTTGGCTTGTAATATAATATTTTTAGGAATGTAAAATATGCTTGCTTAACCTTTGGTTGTAGACTTATGAATTAAAATGTCCTATTATATTTATTTATCGTTTATGTATGCTAGAATATTGTGTAAATTCTTATCAATGTATAACTAATGTGTCATATGATTATTTGAATGTCATATTGGATGGCCTGAATTCAATAGTAAATGGTTGATATGATGATGATCTATCATAATTGGATTGTGGTTTGAAATTTGTATAGAGATTTTTATTTTATAAGTCAGTAACTTGGAATGTTTTATTTATAGAAGAAACTCTGTCGTAGTCTCATTTGAGTACATGTATATATATATATAAATCCTGGGTAATTCTTAAATTTAAGCATGTGTTTTTTCATAGAAAATCCAGGTGTTATACTCTTTAGCTTTTCATTTCCATAAAAATACAAGACCCATGACCTATATATACACAATAAATCCTTCAAAATCAAGGGTTACAATCTCTTTATTTGCAACATTTTTAACATATATATTTTCAAAGTTTATCTCTCTAAAATAAAATATAATTGTATTTTATCTTTCTAAAAAAATACTTAGATACCCGGCATTAAGTATAAGCTATCAATGATCTTGACAAGAAAAATAATTTAAATGACTAAAATCAAAAGAAGAAGATTATCCGAAACTTTATATTAAACAACACATATTTTGTTTAACTCATCTCCCACGTACTTAGACCTAAAATCCACAACCCATAAAAAAACACAATTTATTTCTCAAGTTTTTCACCTCTTAAGAAATATATAAAATAAAATAATAAATGTTTAACAAAAAACGATGCCGTGAAATGCACTGAAATAGAGGAGACCCCAGTGATGGCGGGGGTGCTGCTTGCAATTTGAGAATAATTGAATTCCACCTCTCAAATTTTTCAAACCCCACTGAAATCCAGAATTCTCAAATGAGCCCAAAACCTGCCCGCATACATCATGATGACGCACTAAATGCTAGAGCTAGGCCCGCAAACAAGGTCCCACAGCTTAGATTCCACGTCCCACACCCTTTAAAAAACACTTTTGTTAATTTTGCACACTGGACCCCACCTTGCTCTTAATAATAATTAAAAAAGGAGTTAGGTTTGGACTATAGCTAAGAAAAATCAGAAATGGACCCTGCTTCCAAGCCTCACTGTACACGCGTTAAGCAAACCAACCATCTTATTTATTTTTAAACTAAAAAAATTAATATTTTTATATATTAATTTCGAAAATATTTATTTTTAAAATAAAATAAAAATTATTTTAATATATTTTTAAACAAAAAAACTAACTTGTAATTTCTCTATTTCTCTTCTTCCGAATACTTTTTGGGGCTTCTATAAAGATTCGTCTCCCCTTGTTTTTTTTTGAAAAGAAAAACTCCTCTTTTTCTTCGTCATGGCCCCCGCCACTCAATAAAACTTCCAAGAAGTGAAGGGGCCCACGTGTTAATAAAAGGAGCCAATAGGAGCGGAGGCTGGGTCTCTGGGGCAACCACCGCTTTGCCTTTATCTCTTATCGCAATTGCTAAAATATCTGATCTTCAAGCTTGTCCTTGTCGGCTTTTATCATGGTTTGAGCGGGAGACACTTGTCTAACGCTCATAGCACTTCTCCTATTGGTCCCTTCCTACCCATTGTCCTGCCACGTCAGCATCGCTGTCTTTTCAGATGAAATGACCGTGTAGCCCTCCAACAGATTCCTTTTCCTGCAGCCTTGCGAAGTTATTATGTGCCACTTGTCGGCACTTTTGAGTCATTTTCCCGCCATAGGCGTGTTTGTTCTTGGAAATGTAGAGCTTCAGAATAAATATTGATGAGGTGTGGGAGCAATTTTCTTAAGAAATGTTTTTAGTTTTATAAATTATTAAACTGGTTTTTTCAGTGGTTTATAATTATTTTAAATTGCTTGCACTAAAAATAAAAATTATTTAAATATTTTTTTAAAAGTATAATTTTCTAATATCTCTATGGAAAAACCCGATGCAATGGTGTCATTAATCACTAGTAATTATGTTGAAATTCTGGAGTGATAATTAAGAACTTTATTTGAAGAAAATAATCGAGATGAAAATGCAGCCACAGGATGGTGTTTAAGGCATTATCCTCCATGAGGAGAAGGGTTGCAAGAATTTTGGCTAAAATTTCAATTTTATTGCCTGAAAAGTCAAAAGAAAAAAATATTTAAAATAGGAGAATTTCAAATCATATTAAAATAATATCAAAAATATTTAATTTAAAATAAAAAATATAAATATATTTTTTTTAAAACACAAAAGACTTTTAAAACACGAGACACATGAAACACAGTACCAATACGCTTCCCGAATGAGGATCAACGGTCAAATTTTTATTACAAAATAATATTTGCTTACAAGGTTCAAAAATAACAACGGTGGAGATTCGATGTGTGTTGGAGAAGACGTGCACGGTTGATTTCTTCTTGGGATGGGTGTGAGTACGTGATTGCATGATGACGTGATACGCACGCAGTATCAGCAAACTTCACAGAAAAATCCATCGTGAAATCATCAAAACGTCTTGAGATATAACCACGCAGGGGTGAGGAGCGTGTCAAACACGGTCCATGTTAAAGGGATAGAAGTGGTGCTGTCAAAGATGTTGACATTTTGGCGAGTACAAGCTTGTGCACGGGAGTCACAGATGATCCTCCAGTAACGTGACTGTCACACTGAACATAGCAGAGCACAGGATCTTCTCTGTGAAAGTGATTCTCTAATTCATGGGAGTGCCCTCGAAATTCCAGAGAATAAAAAAAATAATATTATGGTTTATAGAAATATTACAGTTTATTTAGTTGCATGCTATACCTGTAATTTATAACTAGCACGTACTTTTCCACAAGTACTCTACGCTCTTTCGCGAGCGGGGACAATCCTTTTCATGAGGTGGGATGATTTTGATGTAGACTTGTTAAATGATATGCTTTAACATGATAGATTTTACATTAAATTAGATTACACTGATGTTAATTATAATCATGTTTGATTATAAATTGTGATTTTTGATGAATTGTGGATTAAAAATATGTTAGAGTATTAATTGACTTCTATGGTGAAATATTTTTAATTATTTTTTTTTATTTTTTAAAATACTTTATTGAGTATGTGATATCTTTTATTTTTGTAGAGTTTTATTTATTGGGAGATATGCATAGATGAATGGTTTCACTCCAAGTCATGAAACAACCAAATACTATAATAAAAAAGTAGAAATTACTAAGACTATATATATCAAAAACCATCTCAAGGCTTAATAACATTATCTAATAACCTAAAAGGCATCGGTGTATTACTGTACATTATTGTTTACTAGCAATGTTTCCTCCCTACTTCTCAAGTGTATGTGCTGCTCTTTGTTTTTTTTTTCGGTTTTCTATTTCTATTTTTTTTACATTATATTTTTCTCTTTTTCTTTCATTGTATTCTTGCTTTTTTTTATGATTACTTTTTTCCTTTTTTTTTCTTTCTTGCCTTTTTTTTATTGTGTTTTTTTCTAATTTTTGTTTTCATATTTTTCCATAAAAAAATTTCTGGTTATATTTTTTTTTCCTTTTTTTTCGACTTATATATATTTTTTTTTCGGTTTTCTATTTCTATTTTTTTTTACATTATATTTTTCTCTTTTTCTTTCATTGTATTCTTGCTTTTTTTTTATGATTATTTTTTTCCTTTTTTTTTTTCTTTCTTGCCTTTTTTTATTGTGTTTTTTCTAATTTTTTTTCCTTATTTTCCCATAAAATATATTTTTTTTCTGGTTATATTTTTTTTCTTTTTCGACTTATATATATTTATTTGTTATTTATTATAATTATATAAGTTTTGATTTGTTTCAATTTTGTACTTTAATTCAAAGTAATTAGATATTATTATTATCTAATAACCTAAAAGGGATCCGGCGTTCACTGCTCATTCGTGTAGCTCAAGACCCATACCCACTGTTCATTTGCAATTTCACCCGCTGCTTCGCGGGTCGACATCCTCATCCTCTCTTTTTTTAGTGAACAGTGTATGCAATAATAACAATAACAATAACAATAATAATAATAGTAATAATAATAATCATAATAATATCAGTATAATTTAATAATTTTAATTGTTTTTACAGAAATGACAATGATATTTATTTTTTTTCTTTTGTTAAAGTTTCTAGGATATTCTTAGTCTTTCATTAATAATAATAATAATAATAATAATAATAATAATAATTTAATTGTTTTTCTTGCTTACTCTTTTGTTAATGTTTTTTTCTCCGTATAATTTAATAATTTTTATTGTTTTGACAGTAATGACAATGATATTTATTTATTTTTGTTTTGTTAAAGTTTCTAGGATATTCTCAGTCTTTCATTAATTATATGTTCTAATATTTATTGGATATTATCTCATAGGAATATATATAAGGAGAAGAAAACATAACCTAGGATTTTTTGAATAAAAAAAATTAATTTCGGTATTCTTAAATACATTTAATATAATCATACAATTAATAAATCGGGTAACACAAAAACAAAATCACCTTCAAATTTTAATTTTGTACTTGACACAATAATAATAATAATAATGATAATGATAATAATAATAATAATAATAATTTAATTGTTTTTCTTGCTTACTCTTTTGTTATTGTTTTTTTCTCTCCATATAATCTAATAATTTTTATTGTTTTGACAGTGATGACAATGATATTGTTTTTTTAATTTTCTTAAAGTTTCTAGGATATTTTTAGTCTTTCATTAATTATATGTTCTAATATTTATTGGATATTATCTCATATGAATATATATATATATATATATATATATATATATATATATATAGGGAAAAGAAAACATGACCTAGGTTTTTTGGAATAAAAAAAATTAATATCATTTTAAAATTAATATTGAAATTTGGTACTCTTTTGTTTAGGTTTATTTCTTAAAAACAAGTTTACAATATTTTCATTTTTAATATTTTAAATATAATATTGCTGGGGAAAAAATTAAACTAAAAAAAAATACAGATTTACTTAGGTTATCTGCAATTACAAAATATACGCGTCACTTTCCATTTTGATTACATAAATTTTATCAATTATAATTATACTAAATAAATATTAAACTAATAAAATACAATACATATAAAAGCAATAATTTTTTTACATAGATAAAAAAAATCGCCGCATCGCGCGGGTATACCGCTCGTTATTAGCTAGAACTTTTACTCATTAAGGCTTTGGATAAACAACAAGACTTTTGAAATCAGACATCAAGACCAAATAATTTGTCATTATAAAAAGTAATGGTGTTCTACTAAAGATTGACTTGATTCATCATCTTAAAAAAAAGGTGAGAAATCATGTTGGATGATTAGGGTATTAGATTTTGATTTGGGTTCCGATGATTTGGGCATTAAAATTGAGATTTTTACTCAATTTAACTAACAAGAAGATAAATGGTGTTTTTACTATATTGTATATAAAGGTTGATTTTTATTCTAATTCAATTTTAAATATTGTAATTCTCACAACAATAAAGGTAAAGTGGGAAAATAGTGAAACTATCAGATTGTTAGGTTGATTTTTCTTGTTAACAAATAATGAATATTTATTTACTTAAACCTCATCCAACCTTAATTTATTTATTTCCTTAAAATTTGAAAAGGTCGCATTCATCTTTTTAGTTGTATTTGTAAAAAGAGTTCATGGTTTTCTTTTCTCGTACTCTCAATTGTATACCTATAATATAGTGAACTATATCTAGAAATCAATAACAACACCAATAATAAAGCACCATCAACACCAATAATACAAGCACAATTAATAGCAATAACCTCCTCGTATAGTTACAAATTTCATCTAGCTCAAATTGTCATTATTGATTTTTCAACATCTACTTGGTATAAATATCTTTTAATTTTACTCTTAGTTTTATCAATTATATTTAAAAAGTGACAAGACGAGTCTTTAATACTTTTTAATATTCATTTTAAAATGAAACAACCACCACAAACTTTATAATTGAATTCACAAACTACCATGAGTTTTAAATTTTTATTTTCCTTAAGGATTATTCTTTTATTATTATTATTGTAAGTATTTTTTAAAAAATAAATCTTTCCAATAAAATGACCCAAAAAACATGTTCATACTCTCAATAGAAAGATCCTTCCTTTTGATGAGCAATTTGTATTAGATTTCAAGCAAATCCATACCTAATAGCCAAGTAAATATTCATGTTTACCATCAAATTACCTCATTATTTTATCATCAAATTCCATTTAGATGTGTGTGTGTGTGTAGTATTTTGATAATGTGATGTGTGTGTATGTGTATGTTATACCCCTCAAGATCAAAAGTAATTAGGTCTTATTATAAAATATGTTCTATGTTCTTTGAGAAAAAAAAATAGATGAGTGTTCAAGTACTCGATAATCAAATAAATACCTAAGTTAGGTTGAATTGAGTTTAAGTTCCGAAAACCATATTCACATGATAATAAGACAAGTATAAACAGTAGTTTTGGTTAAAAACCCTGACCTGTGGTTACTTATGATCATAATGTGGCAAAAAAAATATAGTTCTATATTTAAATCATAATATTTTTTATTATATGTATTTCTATACTTGCATTATTTTTATTGGATAAGATACTAATTCTAATAGTAGTAGCAATGTTTCTTATTTAAAGAGTTTGCTAATTTATAAATAAAGCCCTATAAAATTACAAAATTACTAATGTTTGCAAAGAATAATGGAAAATTTGAATCAATAATTACTAATGCATGACTACAACAATTTCAGTCCTACATGTGTTCACGTATATTTCCACACATGATACACACATAAACATAAAAAAATTGATAAGTCATGAAACCCCATACTTTATGTATGTTTTTCATGATTACAATCCTCACACTAGATATTGATTAAAAAAATCAGTTCTCTATTGAAAACAAATACCTTATGATGTTTAAATTAGCAAATGTAGGAGAAGGAAAATATTTTTTAATAGAGAGTATAAATTAAGAACAATGCAATGTGTGACAGTGAAACTTTTGAATGAAAGTTCTAGGAGAGGAGTAAAGATTTTTTGTGTGCTTTGCGCCTTGCCATCCCCCGGGTTTGGGGGGAGACAACGGCGCGCTGTGAAATGAGAGGTTGTTTTATAGCCGTAAAATTTACGACTATAAATATCAGGAGTTGCCACTTGGTATTAAGGTCACTAGGAATATATTGGTTTGCGAGAGTCTTGGGTAAGGGGACTTGTTGTGCAAGGGAAAAACGCATCACCCCTAGTACACCCTACCAACGTAAGCTGCATTGTTGCTTAATTGTTTTTCTAAGTTCAATTTTTTTACACTGTATTTTCAAAAAAAATATTTTTTTGTCTGTGGATGTACTTTACAATATAATTTTACTCCGTAGTTACAAACCTTTTTATCTACGGATGTACTTTACAAATATAAATTTACACCGTAGTAGATAAAACAAAAATAGTTATAATTACTTTTGATATTTTTTCCAAATTCCAACGGATAATCGTAAACCGGTTACGGTATCCAATTTTCACTTCAAAACATGAGAAAGATGCAACATATTTTTATGGAAAATAATGATGGAAAAAAAAACTTGGAATTGGTCGTAAGCATGAAAACAAAACCTTTTTATGTTTTTTTTATATTTTTTTTAAATAAAACAAAAATAAATAAATAAAATCAGTGGGCTGACTGTCCAACCCTGATGGGTTGGGGTGACAGGCCAGCCCTGATGGGTCGGGCTAACAACCCGCTATACATGGGTCGGAAGCCCAGCTCCCTTAGAGCCTAGGCCAGGCATAGAGCTCGGCTCATTCACGCACGCCCAACCTGCATGAATAGTGAATTTTTCGACTGTGATGAAAGGTGTGTCTGTTAGTATCGCTGGATAAATGAGGTCAAGGTGATAATTCCTATCATGGTGGCGTCGTCAACGGTTACCTGTGGTGGCCGGAGGGAGCTTCCAAAGTCGTCGGGGTCTGTGTTGTAGTTGCTGCAACTGTCGTCATAGCTTCGCTTGAGAGTATGGTTTAGCTGCTGGTGTCGAGGGGAGGTTAACGGTGGTGATAAGTGATAAGGGTGGTGTTAGGTGACTAGATGGCCTTTAATGGTGGAGAGAGAGAGAGAGCTCAACGGAGCTGGTTTTTAGAGAGACGAAGGATCTACAGATCACGAGAGAGAGCTGGTTGCTAGGGATGATGGTGTGCTTTTTATGTTTGTTTTTGCTGCTATAAATCTCTGTAAATCCTCCCAGAACTTCTCCTTTTTCTCTTTATTTTTTCCTTCGGTTTCCTCTCAGTTTTTCATCTGTTTTTCTCTTCGTCCTCTCTGTTTTTTTCTGGTCTCCTCTCCTGTTTTTTTCTACTCTCCTCTCCTCTCCTGCCCCCCCCGGTGCATGTTGCGAAAGGTTGCATTTATAAGGGGGAAATGCAACCGTTTGGCATGCACATTGCATGGGATTATTACTCTCTGAGTTTTGCAGAGGGCTGGAGGGTGTGTAGGTTACAAAGTTGTTCCTGCACTGTTTAAGTATCAGACACAATGTAGGAACATGCAAAATTGATTTTTAGGAATGTGTGAGAAAATACAATTTGGTCCCTCAATATTTAAATGGTTCAATCTCACCCCCAATTAGTTTTAAACTTTTAATTTTATGCAATTATATCCCCGTCAAATTTCAACAGCAACCTTAAATGTGCGTGCCTTTTTTATTTTAGTCTCTGGTTTCCGTTGCCCGATTTAACCCTCAATTGACCATTGGATTCCCAATTCGTTCAATTCAGCTCCTGGTTTCACATAATTAACTTAAAACAATTCAATTTGGTCTCTAAAAACTCCAAACTTCTCAATTGAACCTAAATTAAGCTCAAGCACTTTTTTTTTTATCAATTAAGCCCTTAATCAATTCGATGTGACCAATTTAAAGTATAATTAAGTTCTTGCACATTATTAAATCCTTCAATTGGACCCTAAACTAATTCTCAAATATAATTACAGTTTTAAATTGGTCGACAATTAAATCAAATCATTCCATAAAATATATTTATATCGATCGTCTTAATTTTTACAAAGATAAATCCAATGATAAATTATTTTTGCCTTAAATCTGTATTGTCCTCTATTTTTTGGAGACAAAAGAGATACGATTAGACTCATGAAAACAACCAAAATTTCCACATTGATTTTTCTACCCATGCCAGCTCCTTTTATTTTATTTTTGTTATTTTTTGGTATATTTTGGGGAATGACCTAGAAATTGGGTGATGACAGTATTTATATGATTTATATTTTCTTTAGTTGGTTCAATATTTATAATTCCGTGTCATTAGATAAAAAAAATTAATTTATAGTTTTACCTTGTATACCTAATTCACATATTTTTAGTTTGTGTTTTTTAGTCGTAGAATAACAATTGGTATCAGACTTTGTGCTTTTGTTATAGGACTTAACCATCTTAGCGTTAAAGATCTTGGACATCGGTGGACTTAGTTTTCCTATGACCATAGTACATGGAGAAGATAATATAGACTTATCTAGCTCAAGCCTCATTGAGCAAGATAAATATATCGATATGATTTTTGATGATTTAATTACCTTATTTGAAGGCTTATATAAAGAGAACAAGATGTTTAGAAAAAGTAATAAAAACTTGGAAAAGATGTATGAAAATTTGAAAAATGAAAATAATTATTTACTTGAAAAATATGATATATTGACACAAATAAATAAATTATTATGTGGTATTGCTAGTTGTTCCTTATCTTTAAAGAATTTGAAAAATGGAAATGATGCTCTTAGAAAAAAAATTGAAGTTTTGACTTCAATTTTAGCCAAGTTTACTCAAGTTAAAGATAATTTAGATGTTTTGTTAAGAGAGAGAAATAAAAGAAACAAAATTAAAAATGGTTTAAGTTTCGATCATGTAGAAAAAAAATGTCAATTATGTTAATCAATCTACCATGTATAATTATTTTTGTACTTGTGAACTTTTCAATAAAAAGAGCCATTTATCTCGAAAATAGCACTCATAAGAATATGTTGTGGGTATCAAAAGATACAATGCCTAACAAACAAAGACCTAGTATTAAAAGATACCTAAAAATTGCTTATCATATGAATTCCACAAATGAAAAAGCAATGAAAATATCCTAACAAAGAGAAATATAAATCATGGCAAGTAAGCTCTTAATTCGAAAACCAATTGTGGTAAGGTAATTTGCAAAAACAAGTTATGGAAAAGACAAGAAATACCTTACTTTAAAAAACACCAAGTAAAAAAAAACCTTGTATTTGAATAATAGTAGTAGAAAAAATATTAAGCCTCATTTATCAATAAAAATATGAGTAGGAATGTCCCATAACAACATCCAATGTTTAAATTAGATGAGAGACAACTAATATTGAAGGCATATGAGAGGAAAACCAAGACCTATAAACACAAAGTTTTTTCGAAAGACAAACCTTATGGTCTAAAATATCAACCAATAACAAAGATATATGATATTCATCAACCCATTCTAATGTAAAAAGTTGGAATTTGTTTTCATAAAATATCATTAATGAGAATATTTAAGGTCAAATCACTTTTAATGTTAATTGTTTTTTTGGAAATTGTTCTTCAACAAAGGCTCATTTACAAGATCATAATAAATTATAGATAAATGAAAAATTGATCTTAAAAAACCTTTATTTGATATATTTTGTCAAAACTTAAGATACCTCTTATCCCGTATAGATAAAAGAGAGAATTCTTGTAGTTTATTTTTTAGAAAGTTGAAAAGTCCTAAATGAGCCTTAATAAATTACTAGAGGTTTACCCCATATATGCACACTTGGTTCAACTTGACTCAACTTAGGCTTATGTATGTGCATGGGCTCTAGGTTTCAGCTTTTAGGTTTTTTTTTTACAATCTTTTATTGGACTTGGATTTAGATTTCTTTGCAACTCTTCCTCACCATATTTTTAGTGTTTATCTGCTATGTTCTTAAGCTCTATTTCCCCACTAATCTATCCTAGATCTGGTATTTAGAAGCACAATTAAACAAATTAGTGGTGTTAAAATCTTAGGATAATTGAATAGTTATGCACAAAGTACTCAAATATCTAAGGTACACTTGCACTATATGTTATAATATACTAGTTACATAGAGATAATAAAAGGGTATAGTGATGTAAATTGTACATTCGACACTAAGAGTTTGAAATTCATTGGTTGTTTATCTTTGCACTCGATGATTACTATTATTTTATTTACATTTAAAAAGAGTAATAATAATTCAATACCAAGAGAAATTCAAAGCCAAAACCTATTATCTAAAGCTTAAATTTGATGGAGGAATGCACTGAGTCATCCGCTACTGTCCTTAACGTTCAAAGCATCTCTCTATAAAGATGAACACTTGTAATTTTTAGTACCATAAGCAAACACATCAAAATTAAGAAAAAAGATCTTTTAGCAAGAGATTATATAGCTAGTTAGGTCGTGGCAATGATAATGGATTGTATTAATTAACAAATAGGCCCGATATTTTTTGAAGGAAAAAAATCACTTAATTTTCTATCTAAAATTTATTTCTTTTAATTTTTCAGCACTCGCTCGTGTAATACAGGGCATGTTTAGAGACTAGAGGAATCTAAAGTTGTCTAATCGGCGAGGTGCGTAAGTTGATCTGAACATCCATGTTAATAAAAAAATAGATATAGTTGGATCTGTAGTATAAACTTGAAACTAAAAGGTTTGTTTCCCTGTGATCTCATGTTTCAAATCTTGTGATTATCAATATGATGATCATTAGAGATTTACCGAACCATAAAATTGTCAAGATGTATGCAAATTATCCAAACACGCACATTAATAAAATAAAAAAAGAAAACACATAGATAAGAGTTACTTCTCTTCCACAATAAATATAGCACGATACATTGCACTGGTTGCATTTATATCATTTGTTTTGTATGCTGATATGAAACTAGTGACGAATTCAATCCTACATTTATTTGTTCATTTGATTTAATTTAATTTAATTTAATTTTTACATATATAATATTGTGAGACTAAATACTATCTACGTACCATTGGGTTGTACTTTGTAGGGAAATTTCTTATACAAAAATTAAATGAGTTTTCTGATTACGGATATGTAATTAAGGAATTGTTGAGACCATAAGGTGACCTCAGCTCGCTAGTGAAGCTGACAAGGGATTCTAGCTAGATTTGGCAAAGAAATGACATCGTCACGAAATGGAAAATGACACAGAAATATACAACGGAGGATTGAATCGACAATGGTCCATCGACAAACCTAATAAATAAGACAATGATACTTGACAAATGTGATGAGGATGGATGGTTAATTTGTCCATTTAGCTATTTATTGATTTATATTTTTTTTATTCAATTAGTGATTTAGATTTAATTAAATATATTTTTTCATGTATGAATATACAAAGCTCACTAATATATATCATATATTAATATTATTTATTGATTCATGATCGAACTCTTTGTGAATGAATGATAGTTTCTTCATAAATGCTTTTTTGACTTCTCTTGTATAATGTAACAGCAAAAAGCACTATAATATCAAACTCACGCATCATCTGGAAACAGTGATGGCTAGAAAATATGTTTTGATTAGCTTTGAGTAGGTGGTTTACGAACTTCTTTATATAGGGAACGTGGCCATGCTGAATCCACAGATGAATCAACAAGTGGCTTGTTAGGCACAACAAGCTCGCCTGTATTCTTTTCTTTGACCTTTCTTTCTCCATTATTAAAGTTGATAATGCATGTTCCACGCCCAATGGCTCGATGACCCATCGAGTATTAGAGGAATCTATCTTATATATATATATATATAACTATTTTAGCTCATACAACTACTACACTGTAAGGTTTTTAAATGTGTGATATAATGATAGAGAACTTGTGATCTGCACAGTAGATCTCGAGTTCAAGTTAGAGCGTGTATTTCTTATAAAAATCTGAAATAATAAAGATTTAATTCGCTTACCTGAAATGACAAAATATATTTTTCAAAAAATATTATCACATGGCATGAAATAAAATCTACAATGTAAAGGCAGGCTGCCATGTCCTAATAAAAAGACATGAATTGTGACATGTTGAAGAGGTTTTCTAACTTAGGAGCGTTGTTATCCAATGAAAAAGATGGAAAGCCTAACATTTAACTTTTTGCACGTAGCAAGGACAGATCACGCACTCCCTCTATTTCCTGAGGGGCTCCCAATCACCATCGAATTTTATTAATTAATAGTCTATTCTACAGTTATAACTCCGTTTTTTAATTAAAAAATTGTTTGTTTGCTTTTGTATTTTTTTATGAGTCTCAGATTCTGTGATGATAAGTGTTGATTTGATTAGGGATAGCTTCTGTGATCAGAGAATGGATAGTCCCTAATTGCTGGAGGAGTTGGTGCCTGAGAAAGTATAGACAATCTTGTTTATTGTATAATCCGGTTCATTGCCATCATCATCCTATGTATCTTTCTGTCTGTCTCCAATTGTCTTTCTTTGTACACCATCCATGAAATTAATATTCAAATCAAGCTAGCTAGATACTTTGTCACATGTTTCATGGATATATATATATATATATCATGAAAATCAACCCACCCACTATGCTCCAAAATCCAGAAAGTTAGAAGAATTACTTTTTCACCACTTTTAGATGATGGAGATCATATATTCATATTTAATTCTATTCTACATGGCTAAAAATGAAGTTGAATATTCTGCAAAACAATCGTTGGGGACCTTTCAATCAATTATCCAACTACTAGTGCTTCTTATTATGGTATGTTAGAGAAAAATATAAATCATATTATGTGATCTTATTTATTAGTTTAAGCTTTTAAGTGAGATGGTTTCTTAACATGGTATCAGAGCTTTGTTAACCCAGCGGTTACGAGTTCGAATCTCACCACCCCATTTTATTTGATAAAAACCAAACAAATGTTTATCAATTCTAAATATACTAGCCCCCTTCATACTAACCTTTATGGTTACTTTTAATTTTAAAAAGCTACCAAAGGGTGTTTGTGCTTTCGAAATTCCTCTCTATCTCTAGGTTTATGAAGCAAGGATTTATATACAGAGAGAGAGAGAGTTATATATATATACAGTTACTTCTTTTACACTAGAGTTTTATGGCTGCCTTGACTTCAAAGAGAATTCTTATTTATAAAAGAATATAATTTCTTTCAGTTCATTAATTAAAGCCTCCATAGTGATAAAATCAAGCAAACCTTTTACCTTAAACATCTTTTTAATAAATCTCTTTATATAAGTCTTGATTCTTTCACTTTCTTATTTTCTTATTTAGAGATGGAAAAGAGCTTATCTAAACCTTTTTTTTAGGAGGTCCACTTGTGCAAACAAGTCCCAACTATAGTAATAAGATGGTATAAATTATTGAAATATGATGGGAAAGATTTTACATATAGCGTTATTGTTTCATATGACCAACTCAAAACTACTTCTAACATTTCTACTTGCTTTATAAAATTTGCGATTTTATTAGTCAAGAACACAAATAAACATTGGTGATGTAATTTTCTTACCCTAACTTCCCCAACTTTTTATCATGTAGATTATTCAACTACTACTCTATGTTTATTGTCTGGTAAACAAAAAATAAAGGCTAAATAAATTATGAAACTCAGGAAACTCATTATTGAATGATAAAAAAATAAAAAAAAAAATAAATTTTCAAAAAACTTAAACTAGACCGAACTTCAAAAACGGTGGCCCGAGTCATGAGATTAGAATTACCCCGTAAAAGGTAGGTGAGAAAAAAAACAAAGCAAAATTCTCAGTTATAAAAAAATAAAAACAAATAACTATCAATAATGAAGAACAAATATTGTACTATAAGAAATTATTGAAAAACAAAATAAATGAAAGAAGGATTAAAATAACAATAAGAAATGAGGACAGAAATCGAATATAAAATTAAATAAAATAATGAAAATTGTTTTTTCAAAATCAAACAAAGAAGAAAAAATAAAAATGAAAAGAAATAAAATGCCTATATATGAAATTGAAAAAAAAATAGTAGACTTCGAAAAGCATTAAAATAAAAACAAATAGTAGCAAAAAATAGTGATGACCAAATATAATATAAATTCCAAATTGAGGATATATATGAATAATCCAAATTGTATTGTCTCATGGATTACATTAAATCACTTCTCTATTAAAGGTTTTTTTATATAATAATTACATCACCTTTAATTTGGCTGGTCAAAACCCTGATTCTTCAACAGACTCTCTTTCAACAAACAAAAAAGACAATTGTACCAAGTGGCTTGTTTTTATATTTTAAAATTATTTTTCAAATTATTTCTTAATTGTTTTAGATATTTTGATGAGATATCTCATGTATAATTACGCTAATTGGATATCTAATACTAAGGACTCAAAATCCACAAGTGGATATGTAATTATATTTGTTGGAGCAATTATATTATGATAATCCTTTAAACAAACATGTATCATTAGATCCATGATGAAATCAATGTTCACTGGTTTTGATAAAATTGGAGAGGAAACAAATGAATTCATAAAAATTTAAAGCCATATTGGTCAAAACCAATGCTAGCTATTTGTGTCCATTATGATAGTTAGTAACCAATTGGAAAATTACAAAGTATTATGTATAATAGAAAATATAGACATATACATCATAAATATAATACCATTAAAAACATGCTCTCATATGGAATTATTTCTATTAACTATGTGAAGTTTAATAGAAATATATAGATGTACTAACCAAAGATTTAACGAGAGAGCTTGTGCATAATTTAATTAGGATAATGAACTTAAAAACCTTTAAAATATGAAAAAGTGTAATGATGATAAACATACCTATTTGATTGAAGATCCTAAAATATACGTTCAAATAGGAAACTAAGTCATATGACATTCTCATTAGTACTAGGAAATTATTATTTCCTCCTTATTTCTATGATGAAATAAGTGTTAGAGATCACCTATACAAGTAAGAAATATGGTTATTTATATGAGACTTTTGATAGAGGTTGATTTATCTAAAGCACTCATGAATCCAACACACATATGTACTATTAATATACTTTCTAGGAATTTGAATTAATATTTTTGCATTTTATAGATTTTAACTCTAGGTTTTCCTTGAAAACTTTATTATATCATATCACTAATCATAAGTCTAATACAAACACACATTTCAAAACTTTGGGTTTACAAATATTTAGTTTTTGTTTGGAATCATGTAAATTCTATTGTTAGAATATTGTAGAGAGAATATTTAGTAATATTGTTTGCAAGTTTTCCCATTATTTTATGGATTCTTTAAATCAGATTAATCATATATCTTTTCGCCACTAATTTGGGGTTTTAGAATAACCAAAAAACTAGGTTTATGCATTTTTCATAAGCTAGCTTGAAGAAGCTTTAAATTAGTTGGATTTCAGGTTGGGATGAACCTCATTAGACCTCTATATTCTTTATCTTCTCTTTCTTTCTTCTTCCCTCCTTATTGGCCCTATTTGGGCTAATTTACCTTTCTTTATTAGTTTTCTCCTCATGTCTTTGAAATTTTATGAGATTTTAAAGACTTTACTTTTTTACTTATGGAGGTGCTTTGATCCAAATAGAAGGTGAAGACTAGTAAAAATTATGAGAGTGAATTAAGATTTTTCAATGTCAATCCTCTATAGTATGCACGAGTTGATAAAGATAGCATATTTTTTAGGTGTGTTGTCCTAAGGGAAGTGTATGAAGATAATAAAAAATTTAGGTGAGTTATTTTAACATAAGTGAGCATGATTATATCTAAGTCAAAAAAACAATTCTTAATAAAATGTAGATAGATAAAGAGAGAGAGAAAGATATTGTATGGAGAATTTTGACATTTAAGCTTGAATATAGATTCTCTTGTACCTATATGGAGAGGTCTTATAGAGGCTTTCACGATGATTATTTTTTCGTGCTTCACACCCTACCATCCCCGGAGGGGGAGAACGGTGCAAGGTAAAATGGATGTGTTTTATAGTCGTAAAATCACGACTATAAATCTTAGGAGTACCACCTAGTATTAAAGGTCACTAGAAAACCTATTAGTTTGCAAGAGTTTGGGTAAGGGGACTGTTGTGTAAGGAGAAGGCGCATCACTCCCAGTTCACCCTACCTAAAGCAAGCTACATTGCTGTTTGATTGTTTTTTTTAAGTAATTTTTTATTCGTTAGTATTTTCTAAGGTTTAAAGTAGATCTCTCTTCGTGACGGAGTCTCTACTTCATTAGAAGTTGAAAACCTAACCATTCTAAAGTGTAGAAATATTTACACTGCATAAAAAACACTTCTTTTTTTACTATTCACTGGTGTACTTTACAATGTAATTTTACACCCTAATAACTAATACAAAATAATTATTAATTATTTTTGATATTTTTTCCAAATTCCAACAGATAATCATAAACTGGTTACAATATCCAATTTCATTCAAAATATATGAATAATGCAACATATATTTTCTTACGAAAAATATGCATGGAAAACCTTGGAATTCAGCCGTATGCACGAAAACAACACATTTTTTGTTTTCTTTTTAAATGAGATTTTATATTTTAAAAAAAATGGACTGGATCAACCCAAGTAAATATGTCGGCCTAGTCAAGGTAGGCAAAAGACCCAACTCTACTAGACTAAGGTTGGGTCGAGAATAGGTCCAGCCCAGAGATAAAGTAGAGAAAAAGGAAAAAAAATACAAACCAGTGCAACACTGTTCACATAGTGTGAATAATAACAAGGAGGTTGACTAACAATAACGAGAGGCTCACCTGCCACTACCACAGGGTAGAAGTGGTTCTCCTTGTGGTAGTGACGTGCAAAATGGTGGCATGTGGTGGTTGGGAGGAACGCCTGAAGTTAGGTTAGTCTGCGTTGTTGTTGTTGCTACTGACTTCATCACCGGAGCTTGTTGTTGCTGTTAAAGGTTATGGTGGAGCTTCTGGCATGGAGAATAAGCTTTTGGTGCTGAGGGGGTGATGTTGGTGCTCACGGAGAGCTGGTTGGTTGTTGATGCTCCAAGAGAGAGAGAGAGACACCGATGGTGGTAGAGGTGAAGATGGAGAGAGGGTTTAGATCAATCAGCCTTGAGAGTCCATACATTAGACAAGCGAATTCAGTTTGAATCAGCAGAAGTAGACACTACCTTATGTAAACCTACGAGATGACAACGGAAATTGTAGCGGTGTTAAATTATCCTCAATATTTACTTTTTATATCAAAATGTTCGAAAGTTTAGTTCAGGGCTATGAAGATATCTTCTGTTTTCTTTTTCAACAAAAATATCCTGATGAGTTCAATTAATCGTAAGCTAACTCTCCTTTAATCTTACAATGAATAAACTGAATTTTCATCCGGATATTTTCTCAACCATTTAACCCTTTTCAGAAAATCAAATCATCAATGTCAATTCTCATGGAAAGTTTAAGATCGCCAGCCACCCATGACGCAACCTTGCTTCTGAGATGAGCAATAAACATCAACAAACCTAGCAACAACAAAAATGCTTCTGGAGCAACATTCAAAACAAAAAAGCAGTGTCTAGGTAATGGTTACAAAAAAGTTCAGCTAGCTGATCTTTAAAAGAATATCCAATTGGTAATTCCTATATTAGGGACATGAATTATACAAAGAGGATTATCAAAATAAGCAAAAGAAACGTGAGAAATTAAACAGCAGAATAGCCCACAAATGTACTTCCAACTTAAGTCAGATTTGTCATTGATGCCTTCTTACATGAAAGCGCAGTTTACTTGCTCTGTGAATTAAAATAGTTTTTGTCATCTACTTTAATCTATTGACAAGTAAAAAACAAAATTTGGAGGTGGCTGTGGAAATAAGTATGCTTCGGGCATTAATAAATCAATAATGAATGAAAAAATCCTTTATACTAGCAGGTTTAACGGTTCCTACGTACATACATTGTGTGGATATTATACAGGAGATTTGAGATACCAACAGTATTATCTACTTACCACCCATAGATGGGATTCTCTACTTGAGGAGGCAAGAGATGGAGGTCTTTACAATGCTGTTTGTCATAGTCCCGTGTCCCAGGTATCGCTCCAGTACAGAGTCTAAGAAACTCGTTCCCCGTGAGGCAGTAGTGAGCAAACGCCAACCCTCCATCAACCATCTCAGACAGGTTAGGCATTGAAACTGCTTTTGTGAAGCTCTTTCCATTAGTTTTGCTCAAATTTACAACATCGTTTTCAGAATCCAAGATTTTATCAAGCTCCGAATACTGCATAAATCTCTGTGTGGCAGCCTCCCATGAGAGGTTGTATCTTTGCTCGGGAGTAAGAGGCTGAGGTTCATTTGCTAATGCTTCCTTAACTCTTGCAACAAAGTCCTCAGATGTCTTGTATGTCAAACAATTGGGAAATGACCTGAAGTACTCATTAGATGGGTGGTCGGCACATACAACAAACTTTCCCATTGCAAGTGCCTCAGCAGTGGCTGTGCAGAGCACATCACTGATACTAGGATTTATGAAAACTTTGTACCTTCAAGAAGAGAAAGAAATGTTAAGAGACTACAGATGGTGAAAACCCAGCCACAAGGATTTATGAAAACTCAGTCTCTTCAAGAAAAGAGGAATGTTTAACAAAAAAAACACAAATAGTTTAAGCAGGCACAAAGACATGCTTCATTTTTTGATGGAGTTATTACTGATTGCACAGCAGGAAAGTTTTCAGTAGCCTAGCTCAGAAAAGAAGCTCTACCTGATCATCACACAGGAGGGCTGTTTTTGGCAGTTATATTTCTTGAGTTATTCATTAAAAATTGAAGAGATCATCTAGATACTCTCCTTACTTCAAATTCAGAATTTGCATTATATGATAAAAACCAGAAGACAGCTTCTATCAAATCCTTACCCATGAAGAGAATCATCAGCATGGTCTCTTCCCTTAAGAAATTTGAGATTCAAATCCAATCTTTTCACTGTATTCTGAACTTCATTTGCATCCTCTCCGTTTCCGAATACATCTAATTTGAAGCCATCCAGCTCATTCTTGTGTTTTGCCAGCAAATCTATCAGTTCCTTATATCCCTTGGCCCATACCATCTTGCCTAAGAAATATGCTCCTTTCGAGAAGGCTTGCTGCCCAAGTTCCCTTTCAGCTGC
This sequence comes from Salix exigua, assembly GCA_032356905.1. Lineage (NCBI taxonomy): Eukaryota > Viridiplantae > Streptophyta > Magnoliopsida > Malpighiales > Salicaceae > Salix > Salix exigua. The sequence goes on from CM063603.1 coordinate 6,348,601, forward strand.
AACTTTTTCCCCAATTTTCAAAAATTTTGGATTCACACCATGAACATTGCAAATAACAGACTTCGGTAAATCCTGGGTGGCAGCAGAAAGGCGAAGAACCTGAAAAGGTGAACATGAAACAATTTAATCCAAGTGATAGGATAAACATTCCAAAAGTCAGCTCATTATATGGCTGACTACATTAGCAAAAACAAAAATAGTGAATCCACCTTTAATATCTAATGATCAGCAAATCCAAGAAATTAGTCAATTTACCTTGTGGCAGTATGCTCTTGTGACCAAGTTGTTTATGTGTTTGACAAGGAAAGCTTGGAGAGCCCCATTCTTCTCCCTCTTGATGTATTCTAGATAATTTGTGTGCACAACTCCAACAACATGATTGAACTTATCAGTCCAGCGCTTTCCGTGGTGATACCAATTCAGGTGTTCTGGTTCTTCTAGTATGGCAATGTCAGCATCCTTTGACGGAACGAACTGGGAGGTATCCCCAGCAGGTATTATGCTTCTCCTTTCTTTTGAGAACTACAGAATAACGAGAACAAAAATGTCACTGTGTTTTATTCTTTGATAATATTAACAAAATGATGCATGTTTTGATTATCAACAAGCTACCTTTCCTGGATAAAAGGAGATTTTAAAATCAGCTTTAAAGCCAACCCTTTCCTCAAGCCAGTTACGTATATAGTTCTCCTGCTCTTCTGGTGAAGTAAAAGTGAGATTATTGGGATAAACTAGTTCTTGTTCGGATTTACAAAGCCAAGGAACCAGCAGGGTAACATTTTGCTTTTCAGACTTCGCCAAATATGCTGCTCTAAAAAGTGGATTAACAGCTGTTCCAGTCATCCATGGAAGGCTAGCAGTTGTGACAATGGCAACATGCCTCTTCCCATCAGATGGGTGATGCTTTGATAGGTCAGTCCAAAAGCCTCCATCATAACAATGCCCTGTGCTTTGAAGAACACTCGCTATTCTTAAATCCAGTTCATCATTTGCATTCTCATCAAGGAGGGTCGATTTTCCTGAAGACAATGAGGGCAACAAAAACTGGTTCTTGTGTTTTCTGCATAAGCCTCCCACTATCTTGTCGCAAACATCTGAATCACAACAAGAACACTACAAAACTCAAACTGTATACAGGTCAACTGAATTACAATAAGCAAGTTTTCCAGATAGATGAAAGGTATCAGTATCACAACAACAAATATTTGAAAGATGTGATACTATATCAGTTTCCCAAAGGAAGATAATATCAACAACATTTATAACAGTAGTTTTCAGCAGTTTTCAATTTACAAATGGATTTAGAAGCATTTTTTCTTCAAGAGATGCAAATGGATGATGTAACCATCCATATCTGGTGCTCCCAGTAGTGAATACCAATCATAGAGAGAATATGAGAGGGCATGAGGCAGGGGTTCAATTTTCCCATAATTTTGAAAACTCCAACACAAGTATAAAAATCACCTGTCCTGGTGCATTTTTAAGAAAAACTTCAGAGGGAACACAATCCACCCCATCCATTCACTACTTTCCTCCCAGAAATTCTACCCTCCAACAAAAAGATAGACCTGGAACCTATTACTCAATTTTCACGCAAGACAACATTCCCAACTTTTTTAAGCATCAAGAATTATAATTTAGCATACACAATGCACTCAAATCAGACTCATCATATCAAAATTGTATCCATAACAACATCCAATTTTATCCAACTACCTCAAACAGAAACATTGGTACAAAAAATCTTAATCCGATGAGGATTTTTCGATTAAGAGCCTCCTTTTGATTTTCAATACCATCAGAAAAACGATACTAATTCATAAATTTTCCACACATTAGAGCATGAAATGAGTTATGGTCATTCCCACTACCAGAATATAAAGATCTCTTAAGATACACATTAGAATGACATTCAAGAATAGTCCAGCTAATGAAGCAGTACTGGCATAAATATTACATTCACAAGAGAGTAAGCATGCATATAATAATGCCTTTGCACCTCAAGCGAAAGTTCAGACTAAATTAAATAAAACTCAAGTTGCTTACCTTTTCTAACACCAATTTGATCCAAGAAAGGCTCAGATTGCCTGACTAAATATGCCAAAAGCTCAGTTACATCCAGAGGTTGTACTTCCTGCATCAGGCATACACAAGCAAACATTTGGCATATTGCTTATTATTCAAGAAAAGATCTCAAAAGATAGTAATGATAACAATAAGTAATTATATTTAACAGAGCCTGAAATATGTAATATGCCAACCAGCTTGTGTGCACTGTAAATAACAGAGCCTGCTTTGCATGATGGTTCAAGATTAGGGGTGTTTCTTGACCTGAAAATGTCTTATCAGTCCTAAGTTCAGAGTAGCCAGGCTTAGCAAGGTTCTATCTTTCCAAGCAGGCTCAAAGTGGAGCCTGGGCAGTCTACGGTCTACAAAACAAAATGGATAAGCTTGAACAACAGACTTAGTATGCTCTTACAATTTCAGATCAAGAGATCACTATGAGAAGTAATCCTTTTGTACCCTTGTATCTATTAGCTTTTATTTACCAGAAAAGAGAAAAGGAAGTCTAAGTGTAGTATACTCTCCAGCTAATAGCACAGAAACTTCAAAATCATATACTAAGGCAAGAGCATATCAACCTGCAGTATTTTTTTATATTTACAAATATTAAACAACATACTAAAAATATGAATTTCAAAACAAGTAAACATATTATAGATAATTTTCCACATGAATGTCATAGCAGCATACATACTAAGCTCATTCCTCCTGGTTGGAGTGAGAACAATAAGGCTACCACTAAAACTGTCTTTTCCTCTGTTTATTTTCTTAAACTGCTAATATGATTCTAAGCTGTCTGAGTCATTTTATGATGGGTTTAGTGGTCTCAGCATCCAGAGTCATCAATTGCTTCCAAGCCCAGGAACACAAACCTCAGGTAGGACACTGATTTTATGGACATCCCAATTCATCACGACTTGACCTTTAGTCTAATGCATGCAAGACTTGAATCACATTCTGCAAAACATGTCAGCAAGAAGATTTATTGTGATAGACTGTACAGGTAGGCATCTAACCTTTGACTCCTGAGACTCCTTGCGGATTGCTTTCTGAAAAAACAGAGACAGAGAGCTGGTAAAGAGCATGAATATGGTTTATGATAATCAAATGAATACCGCAGAAAGCAAAATATGGACTGATATTGTACAGTAACTGCAAAATTTTACTGAGCTTGAGTATCAAACATCAAACCAAGGGAGAATATTTTGGTGTTTATTCACTCAAATGTCAATCTAATTGCATTCAGTGGAAGGAATGTGTCCATGAGGGATTAACACATTTCCTTGAGATTTGAAAGCAAGCCCTGCATCTATGTCACCCAGAACTTGACAATCTTATTCATGTCACACATTTACATGAATTCCTTCTAGCTGGGAACTGCACCTCCACACTAAAAGCAAATATCCTGAAGATGAACACTCTGAACTTGACAAGTACAACAATCTAAATAGTATAACGCATGTTAACATAGCATTTCATAGAAGAACTGACAGCAGTACTGAACATGAACTTAAAAATTTACATGATGAAATTAGGATCCTACAGTTAATTGTTAACCTTCATTAAGAACGCCACACCATCAGGCCTTTTAACATCAATTAAAAGATCGGTCATTCCAATAAAATTCCTGCCTTAACACAAGGCCTTTACAGCCCCCTTGCCTGCTTCAAATGTTGTGGCAAAAATTTCTACTTGAGCTAATTTTCATTAAGACCCCTTCAAATTTGTTGTTTAAACATCTTAGAGCCTTGACACAAGGCCTTTACAGCCCCCCTCGCCTGCTTCAAATGTTGTAGCAAAAATTTCAACTTGTGCTAATTTTCATTAAGAGACCTTCAAATTTGTTGTTTAAACATCTTAGAGTGATCAAAATAAACAACCAATAAACATTGAGCGGTATCATATATAGTCTTCTAGCTTTATCGATCTAACAAAAACCAACAAGAAGACCAATAAAACCCTTCATCCAAAATAAAAACTCTATCCGACACTCCAAACTAAATCCCTAAATTCCAAAGTCTCAAGAAAGTTTTAAAACTCAAAATTCATGAATTTCTCAACTAAACAGTTGAAAAAAACAAACCACAATTAAAAACAAAGTAGCAGTAATAAAAGAAAACATACCAAGCTAGACTTCAGTTTCTCCACAAACTCACTATTCTTAAACCCACCAAATATCTCACCAAACTCACTTTTCTTCTCCAATTCCTTCAATCTTCTTTTCAAAACACGTATTGGTTCCCATTCCCCGAATTGCCCTCCTCCTTCCTCCTTCCCCTCCCCCCAGAACTCCCTAAACCCCAATCTCCTCCTCCTATCAAACCCCACAAGCCCACCCCTCTCCTCATCCTCCCCCTCCGCCACAATTGCATTTTTTATCGCCGACAAATCAATCCCTGACTTCGCTCTAGGTCCCCACTTCTCTAAAACCTTCTTACTTATCTCCGGCGCGGAATAAACTCTCCGGATTTCGGAAATTTTTGGCTGCAACTTCTTCACAAAGTCGATTTCTTTAGGTGAAGTAGAGGATTTGAGCGGTGTAGGTACAGAAAAAGATGCGATTGAAGATGAATTGAAGAAGTTTTCGATTTCACGATCGAATGAGTTGGCTAAGTTCTTGAATGAGTTGGCCCGTGCTCTCATGAGTTGGATATCGGCGTCAGCTGAGTCACGGACCTCTTTCCATCCTCGTGAAATTAATGAGAAAGCAGTGTTGTTGCTGTTGGTTCTTGTAGGTGATGAAGTTGCTTCCATTGTTCGATTTGTACAATTAGGGTTTCTTAATTTCTTAGATTTTGGGTCTTTTTTCTTTTCTTTTCTCTTTTGTTGCTGAAAGGTTTTCGTGAAAGGGAAACAGTGACGATGCGTGAATCTGTTGAGAAACGAGGAAGGAGAGGGTTTCTTTGTGTTTTTCAAAGGTTCTCAACGGCTAAGAGTTATGGATGTCTTAATTTGGTAACAATACATTTCAGTCTCACAATTAAATATACTATTTCAATTGTACTCTTCTTAAGGCCCGTTTGTTATGAATTAATATTATTGGCTTGGAACTAGCTTTTTACTGCAATTATTAAATTCAATTATATTTTTCAATTTAATTTAAATTAATAAATAATTTTAATTTATATATTTAAAAATAGAATTTAATTCATTTTATTCCATATATTGCATTCTTTACTTTATATTATTTCTTCAAAAGTCTTGGAAACAAATTGATAAATGAATATTTTGGAAAAAAATAATTTTAGCATTAATTTTTTTTCTTTTTAGAATTGTAAATTACAGGGTTTAGCCTCTTATTTATTTTTAAATATTTTTTTATATATTTTAAATTCAATTTATAACATTTAATATGATTCTAAATATATGATTTTATTAAAATCCTTTAATTCAATCTAGATGGTTGGGAAATTATTGATATTTTTATTTTATTTTATTTTTTCGCATATATGGATGAATACTCGATTATATGAAAAGAAAGGATCTCATTTTTTGTATTTTTTTTTATAGATTTCTAATTATCGTGTGAAAGAGTTATTATTTCTTAATATCTTTTTTCACTTATGATTTAAAAAATTTAATTCACGTTGAAATTTATAGCTCACGTGATAAAATGAGACCTCATCATGGGAGGAGTATAGGAGGGGGGCAAATTTTGATAGTGACAGGAATATTTTCTTTTTTCTAATAAAAGGGTAAAATTGTTAGATTTTCGAAGATGGATGGTCAAACGAGAACATTATACAGCTGTGATACTGATTTGTAATTGTTCTTTTTATTTTCTTATAAGGTTCTGGAAGTGAAACACGTGGGTGGACATGTATGATATTAGATACAGGGAAGGTTTCGGCGGGTGATGACGTGGATTCTTCACATGGGATACCGACGTGGCAGGATGAGATTGGGCTGGGTAGATTCTGGCGCGAATTATCTGTTACCTCACACGAATATTCTGGATCAAAGGATATCCTTCCATGGAGTGATATTGAGTTTTGGATTCATGTGTGAGGGTGCATGGAAGGTTGATGGGTTTGTAGTAACCCTTCAAATTAGCTTCATCACCATTATATATAGCTTTCTTTAATAATTAATAGCATGTTTATTTTTTGTTTTTTTTTTATTTAGATCATTTTGATGTATTAAAGGTAAAAATAAATTTATATATATATATATATTATTTTTATGTATTTTAAAAAAACAAATATTATAAAAAATAATTGTTATCAGAATACCAAATAAATTCAAAACTCGAGTCGGATTTCTGACTCCGTGGTATTAGATTGAAAATTAGATAAGTAGATTAGAGTTAATTTTAAACATTTTTTTCAAAAAGAAAAGAAAATTAGGACAATATCAATTTAAAAAAATTAAAAAAAACACAAAGCAAATTTTGAAAGTATCACGATTCAATCTAGATTTTATTGAATCACACCGGATAATTTATTTTAAAAAAATAATCATCAAATTCAATATAAAAAAAATAATCATCAAATTTAATAAATTTAGTTGTAGTGTGCCTTATTATTTTTGTTTAATTTTAAAATTAATCAGAAATATATTAAAAAATAACTCAGATTACCATATATTAATAAACAATTTGAAACCCCGACAGCAATAAAGAAAAACAAAGGTGTACATTTGATGATGATTGTCAGCCAACCAAATGCATTTCCAAAAAGGGTTTTCTTGCTTTCCAACCACAGCTTAGAAGTGTAGGCTGACGTTAAAGACAAATTCGAAGAGTTATTCAAGTTCACACAGAAATGAGTGGCTGGCTTGCCATGTCCCAGTTGAGTTTGTGGGCTACATTAAAACTTGATCCCATCGTTGTTATGTTCTTTGCCTTGCATGTCAAAAATCAAGATCCTCGATGCTTCAGGATTCTACTGTTAGATCAACATCAATACAGACATTTTAATGTTTTTTTGCAAAGAGATGTCACCTTCTAGCCGAGGCTAGTTATTTCTCGATTTATTTTTTTATAACCGAGTTAACGGACCAGCTTACATGCATCTTAACTAATCCTTAAGTTTATTGAAAATACTGCAAGCCCAATGAACAGATAAGAAATGATTCATCCTTCCACATCCAAACTTTAAAAAGCTCATACTGGTTTTTTTTTTACTTCAAGTGTTAGGTTTCTTAAATGTTCAGGGTCTTCATGAGCTATGTAAACTTTTTAAAATTAGGAAAATTCATTTCTCTAACTCAAGTGTAGTGTCAAGTTTTCCATTTACTTAAATATATGTAGATGTATGAGAATCTATTTTGAGTCATTGGTAGTTATAAATTTTATGCTATTTTTATAGATGATTTTTTTAGATTTACTTGACTATATCATCTTTGTTAAAGATTTAAATTTCTCTGTCTACATCAACTTTAAATGCTTAATTGAAAACCTTTTCTCTTGTAAAATACAAAAGTTTTAAAGTGATAATGAAAGAGATTACATTTTTTTAACATTCAAAACTTTCTTGAAAAATATGGTATTGTATATAAAATTACATATCCATATACTTTATAGAAAAATAGGATTTTAGAAAGAAACACTAATATGTAACTGAAATAACTATCACATTGTTGGTTCAATCACAATTTTCTTCTAAATATTAGGTTGATGTTTATCTTACATTAGTCATCTAATAAATGGAATGTCTTCTCTTGTTTTGAATAATGAGTGTCACTTCTTCAAATTATCTAATCATCCATTTAATTACATAATTCTTAGAATATTTTGATGTACATATTCTCTTCTGCTTAGACCACATATTGCTCATAAGCTCTCATTTCAAGGCAAACTTTATATCTTTTCTAGGCTTTAGTTTTAAACAAAAAGGTTATAAATGTCTTGACCTTCTTAACATTAGAGTGTATATATCTCAGCATGTCATGTTTGATGAAACCAAGTGTACTCCATGATAAACATCTTACCTATCCAATAAAAGTAGCTTCTTTAACTACAACAACATTACTCCTTTAAAGTTTTCTTTTTCTTTTTTTATACCATATATCTCACCTCACTCGTATATATGATGATTCATCCATCTTTATATTTCAATCTCACTTATATGCGCTCACTATTTCTGTAGCTCTTCCATCTACTAACTCATACTTTTTTTCTATCTTATATAAAGAAGAATCTTCAACAAATAAGTTAGACATATATGCCTTAACTTCCTCACAACAACACACTTAAACTATGACCACTAGATTTCATAAAATTTTTGTTAAAACAAAAAACTTTTATGATTACTAACTTTACTATACCAAATATCCTTTTTAAACCTTTATTTTCATATAAATACCTTTAAACCTCATTTATATAAGAAAATAATTAAGAACTAATATTAGCACAATGTTACAGAAGTGAAATATGATGTACCAATGTTTAACTAAACGGGTTGTTCACAAGAAATAGGTTTATAAGATCAAGTAATATTCAAATAGGAGCTCTGATAAATTTAAATATCACCTTGTATCCAAAGGGTTTAACAACAATACAGTGTAGACTTCATTGAGATATGTAGCCTGTTGCGATGTCGCGGTCGCACAAATTAATTACCCTAGCTTAAAACACACAAGATAGTATAGAGCAAGCAAGGGGTCGATCCCATGAGGAAGTTTCAAGTCAGATTTTTATGTTGTACGTTATGTGATTGGGGGATTTGGTTTGTGATTATCTAAATTATGGCAGCAATTAAACAAGCAAACAAAATCAATTAAAACCAAAACTTATCAAGAAAACAAACCTTGGTCGCAAGCATACATCCACCTACGGAAATTAGAACCGATCCTTGAAACAAAAAATGCAGTTTATGTTCTGAAATTTTATCTTTTCTTAACGTGATTAATTAACGGATCCGCCGTATAACTAATCCTAACCAACAAACAATCAAAGTGTCCGTACTAATGATTCAATTTAATGGTAGCTTTAAGAACTAGATAATTTCATCAAGATTAACATACAAGTTGTCCGCAACTTGTGTCAATTTATTCAAATGTTCTCCCTAAGTTCAATAATGTAGTTCCGCCATAATTATCAAGCTTAGTTGCTTCACAAGTTCATATATCACAACTCCGGTTTTGATATTAAACTTAGCAATAGATTGTTCACAACAATAACTTAGAGTCCGCTCTAGCAATCATCAACAACAATCATAGGAAATATGCATAGGAAAACAAATATATTCATTCATAACATAAACTGAAAATAGAAGGAAAAATAAATCTCACGGTTCTTGAAATCCGAAGGTGTTTGTGTCCTTGCAACCAAGAAAAAGAGTCTAGCCTTGCATGTTTATTGAACAACTAAATAAAAAGATGGAAGAACACATGATTTTGGGTTTGGAGGATGAAGATTTTGTGTTTTTCTCTTGTGGTGGCCACCACTTCCTTGCTCCTCTTCTCCTTTATATATGCTTAGAAACCCTAATGTCTATTTTACCAAATAGTCCTTCCTTAAGTTGGCAGAATTTAGTTGTCCCTTGTAAAATTAATATCTCCTTCATATGACATCGTTTTGAGCTCATATTTTGAGAGTTTATAGGTATTTGAATCCTAAATCCAAGCCAATTGAGTTTGCATCAATTGGACTTCTGTAGCTCGAGATATTGAATTTGGAATGGACAAAGGTCAACACTGGCAGAATACAAGATTTGACTTTGCAGGATGCGATTTCCATGATCTTTCTCCTTTTATTTTTCTTGCATTACATTTCCAGAAAGGTATGGATGTTAGCTTTTGAATGTCACTGGAATCACTTTATTTCGATCTCTAGAATTCACGCTCTGCACAAAACATCGACTAAACGTCAAATTTGCCAATTACCTCCAATTTACTCCTTTTTGCATCTTTCATCCAAAAATGCCTTCAAAACATAAAACAAAGAATATCAAGGCATTTTATACACAGAACATATGCAAAACACTATGTAAATATGGTCGCATCATAGCCCTATTGTTAAACCATCCATAATTTATATAACTATAATTTTAGTAACTTTATTTTTATTGATTTATGTAGTAACTTGGTATGTCTAATACATTTTCTTCATGGTTATATTAATAAAGAAGTTTCCCTGAAGCAACCTAAAGGGTTTAAGGACTATAAGAATTTGAATTATGTTAATAAGATCTATAAATATCTCTTTGACCTTCAAGAAGCACTACATGCTTATTTATTAACAATCATTGGCTCTTTTAAAACTCAATTTTAATAGCTCAAATATTAATCACTCTTTATTTTATATGTATAATAACCTCTTTGCATATTTATGTTTATCTATATAGATGATATCGATGTAATAAGTAATAACACGAGTGTCATCACTTGATTAATCAATGAACTTGGTAAGGATTTTGTAGTCAAATATTTAAGAGGTCTTTTCTATTTCTTAACTATACAGACTTCATACAATGTTAATAACTTTTTTCTCCATCAGGGAATATATATTAGTGACCTTCTTCATTACTCTCATTTAGCATATACAAACAAAGTCATTTTCTACACCTTAAACTACAAGCAAGAAATTATCAAAATTAATGGCGATCATTGGAATAGCATGTGGCTATTGTCATATTATTAGTGTCTTTTAATATTGTATTTTAACTCAACTAGACATTGTATATTGTATAGTTATGTCAATTTTTTAGCTTTGTTGATTTCTGTATTCACTTACTATTGATCATCTTATCACTGTTATACAAGTTATTTGATTTTTTTTAAAAAAAAAAGCATACACTATATTATATAATTTTTATAGATGAATGGGTATAATGATTATGAACAGATATGCAACCTAAATGATCACAAGTCAACTAGTACAATGACATGTACTTGGCTCCTATCTTATTTCTTGGACAACTAAAAAACAAGTTTTGGCATGCTCTAACATTAAAGTTGAATATTGATGGCACTCTCAATTATAGAAACTTTATTCAATTCATATTCTTTTTAAAGAACTTCATATCACTCTTAACACAATACATTGTTTATGGATTGATAATATTGTATCTTTCCTTATCATCTAAGCCATTTTTTTTATACAAAAATAAAGTATATTGAAATGGATTATCACTTTATTCAAGAAGAAAATAATAATAATAATAATAATAAAAAGAAGAAGAAGAAGAAGAAGAAGAAGAAGAAGAAGAAGAAGAAGAAGAAGAAGGATACCCTGCAATTCTAAAGATCAAAAAGATTATACTAGCATATCTCACAATCACAATCCTAAATTTCATAAAAATCATTATAAGATATCTCACAACTCTAAAGATCATGCTAAAATTAAATGTATTTTATTTTTAAATTTTTTATACAATTTTAAATTCAAACTTAATACACACACATAAAAAATCATTCATTTATTAGTTAACTTTATAGGTCACTACAAAATGCTATTAGATAAATTATTTAAAAAGTGGAGAGGATTTATATGAAGCAACGCTCATGTAATGGAAAAATCAAGAAGAAGAAAGGAGTTGGATTTTTTAAAAAGATAAAATATATAAAAAAATGAGTTTTTTGGATAAGTATTTCATAATTATTGTTTGGTTTGTAACACTGAAAGAACACCTAGAGAGTCGGCTCAAATTGATTTTATATTTTATGTGTACTCCATAATATATTTTAAGGATGATAATAGATCGAGTTAAATTTTTATCTAGTCTAATTTGATACACGTATAACCATCATTCATATTTAGTTTGTATTTGATTAGATTAGAATATTTTCCACATATTAAATAATTAGTTCTTGAACTTATTTATTAAATTGACTTGCATATTATACTTTAAAAGTACAAAAAAATTAAAATAAAAAATAAAAGTAATTTTTTTATATAAAAAAAGCACTTTCCAACGAAACACATGTTGGATAATTAGGTTTATTTTATAAGGTTTTAAATAATTATATATATTTAAAAAAATATCAAAAAAAAAAACGGAGTCAGGTGATGGGACAAGTGAAATCTTTTATACGATTCTATACTTAGACCTACTTTAATTCCAATTAAATTAAGTAAAAACTTGATCTAATTGGATTAGGTAAAGTTAAGTACTCAGCGTTGGGTGAAATTATAATCTTTAATCTCTGAATATATTTTATTCTGGAATTTGCCTTTATGTTATATATTTTATTCCAAGCTAACAAAAAAATCTCAAATAGAAGAACCTCAAACCTAATTTAATTTATTAAAAAAACATTAAATTTATTTTTTGCACAATATAACAATTCTTTTTGTTTTCAAAAAAAAAATAGATCTTGTGCTGAATGAGATTTTAAAAAAAAAAGTATTTTCGTTAATTTTTATAAAAATATATAATATATCGTGGTCTCATACCCAAACGACACTTTGGTCCATCGAGCAAAATACCTTTTTGAAAATGGCTTCGGTAGTCAAATTGCATTCGAGAACAACAGTGAAGACTTAGACCCGTTTATTTACTGGAAAGTAGTTTTTTTAAAAAAGTAAATTCCGGAAAAAATTAATTCCTGAAAAATAAATTCCGATGTTTGACAGTGTTATGGAAAATGAACTAGAAAACAATTTCCAGTGTTTGTTTGTGTTATGGAAAATGAACTGGAAAATAATTTATTAATAAATTAATTTTTTTTCAAGTTTATTAAAATAATGAGGAACAAATCTTACAAATTAAAAGGTTGAATGAGAATGAAATTGAAAAAAAAAATTCATAAATTATCTCAAATAAAATAAATAATAATCAAAATAATAAAGATCAAATCTAAAAAATTAAAAAAAAAATGAAAGGTGAATAAAGTAAAATAATAATAATTAACATTTCATAAATTATTTCAAATAAAATAAGTAACAATAAAAAAATGAGGACCAAATTTGATAGATAAAAAATTTAAATAAAAAAATGATAAGAAAAAAGCAAATAGCAATTATAAAAATAAGGACCAAAATTAATATAAAAATTAAATTTTAAGAGATGGAATTGAAAAATAAATATTCAAAATAAATTATATATAGCAATCAAAAGTTTGAGGATCAAATTTGATATAATCAGCAAATAATGACATTTCTAAATTTTTCACAACTTCCGGAAAATGTTTTCCGCCCAAATTTTCCGGAAAACACTTTCCTGAAAACCAAGCCAAATTTTTCTTTGACTGGAAAGTGTTTTCCGTTGACCAACTTTCCGAAAGACAAACAAACACAGGAAAGTTTGGAAAGTGGTTTCCCGGAAAGTAAATTCCGGGAAACAAACAAAGCCATAGCTATTTAAACTTACCCAAACAGTTGGATTAACCTGTGGCCATGTCTTACGAGCCCCAAATGCATCATGCAGGTGCATAATATACTCGCTTCTCACTGCTCCATTTCTGATTCTGTTTCAACGTTCAAAACAATGGCCTTACTAAGTGATGGCGAAAAACCAAACCAAAAAGAAATCAAACATAATAAACCAAGAACGGTAATACTCAGTAATCTCATAAACAATTGGAATACCAACGTAGAAGGAAAAAATGGGGGATCAGCTACACTACAATGCGTTTGGGTGTCAGGAAAACAAAAGTTCGAAGTTTCCTACAAAGACAGTTCTTTCTATTCTATTATTGATCTCCTAAACAAGTAGAACTGCATTTATACAACCGTCATTCTCTGGATTATTTGTTACTTGAGCATATTTCCCTGCATCAACCCCATAAAAGAGCCAAATTAGCAAAGCAATTGTATGATTAGATTATAGTTGAAACAATATCCGTAGGGAAAACAGGTTTGGCCAGCCAGACTTACCCCAAACAACTTTACCAGCTGGTGTGACAAGACCTAATTCACTGGCATTTACCTGAAATTTGAAATGATGAGAAATAAGTGATCAGGCAACACCACACGAGTATAGCGCTGTATAACAGGCTCACAGATATAAATTGGTATTTGAGAGAGATAGAGGGAAGAGATATTTACCTCAATGATAGTTCCCTTGGTAATCACACCAAGAGATGTGTAAGTAGGACCATTGGGGTTTTTCTTTACTCCAATGATCTCAAGGTTGAAGGTGCACTTGAGCTCAGGGTGTGTCACATGAGCCTTAGTGAATCGCAGCCCTGAAGGGCGAATAAAACGCTCATACTTGGGAGGTTTTCTTGTAAAACCTGGTCCTACAAATGTGGCCTTAGTAACCATTCTCTTCCACTGCTTGGCTGCAAGAGAAAGCCAGAGACATTAGGGTCATTTCTAAGCTAGTATCTCTCGGCTGTTTTAACATAATAATACAAAACCTTAAATGTGCGTGAAAATATTCATCTTTGAACATGCACATAGACACAAACCTCGTGGATGGGTAATAAAGGATTACAATGTGGGGTACAAAGTCAGGATTTCTATACTTATTCTTTTAAATCTGTGAACTAATAGTTCATTACCCCAGTTTCCTAACTGATCACACTCTGAATTGTATGTTACCTTAATTCAGGTAACAAATTATTTTTATCAACAAGCCAACTGTGTTCAACCCACATTCCTAACTGACCATAAGCTGAACTGAATGTGATCCAAATTCAGGAGTATAAGTGACTTGTCTAATAAGAATTTAACAGGTGCTTCTTGATGTACTGAGAAAAATTGGCAAAGTGCTTACTCTTCCTTTTGCCAGATCTAATAACTTTAAACATCTCATCCTCCGCAACAGGCCTCACCTACAGAAAGAAAAGGATGTCCAAGTGAGACACTAATAATCATTCAAAGTATTGGGCAATCAGCATATCCAGGCAATAACTCATAATGGAGAATAAGACACAGGCACATGATGGAGATGCTAAAGGAAAACTTGAACTCATCTTACCTTAGGTAGAGGGACCTCCCATTTTCCAGCCTTCTCTTTCCTCTTTTGTTTTATACTGTTGCTAAGAATCTACATATAGTGCCATGTCAGATATTTTATTTCAGAATATTTAAGAATAAGGGAGATGATTTATAGTCATATCAGCCAAAAGCATTACCTTTGCTCGTGTAGTGTTTTCACGATCCAGCAGATAGGCAGGAACAGCTCCATCATGAACATCATCATCCACCTTGCGCCTAGATGTTGACTCCTCATGCATAGCCAATCTGTTGACATGATACAGAATTATCCACATGCATAACAGGCAATAACTGCTTGCTTCATATAGTGTTGACATCCCAATGCTGCATAACCACAAGCTAATATATGCAAAACCCAATTTTACAAGAAAATATAATTGTGAGGATGCATCTCTTTGGCATGTATTCCGACCAAAACTTACTCAATTTTTTTAACACCAAAAGAAAGGCTAACGAGAGAGAAGTACTCTGAAACGTAAAATCAACAGCTTTAAACTGATTCCTAGCTTACAAATCATATTCCCTGGCCGAAGGGGAAATTACAGCAAACACCAATAGATAACCATATTACTTTTCACCTTTCGCACCACCAAGTACTCATACAAAGACATAATCTCTGTAAATCCTAACCAGCCAAGCAAAACTGCTAAACAGCCATCCGATGAGAAATGAAACACAGCTTAAGACACTAATTGATTTCTCCTATTCACAGTTAAAAATAAATTTCAATGCTAAAAGAAGAGCACGTCATCACCAATAAGCTGCCACTAACCTTCATGTCTAAGAACATAAACGAAACATACTAGTTTTGTATAATCAAAACTAAATTACCAACAATTTGATCACTATGATTAAGAAAAGACTAACGTTTTCTTCATGAGAGCCTTTTCAGCATAATTTTTCTTGGCGATCATCTTTCCTTTAATACCCAAAGCCTGTTCCCGTCCAACCACAAAAAAAAAAGGCACATTAAAATCAAACATGAAACATAAAATTCAAGAAAGAAAAAAGGTGCAAACGACAAAGAAGACCTTCTGGGCTCTCTCAGAATGTTTGTGGACTTCACGCGCCTCCTTCTTGCGCTTACGCTCGAAATGATCGAGGCGGTATCCATGCCTCTTCCTGTGCAGCTCTATGTAATCTCCTTGCGGCTACACAAATCAGATCAGGTCAAGTCAAAACAAACTAAACTATTATTGATCAATCACAGAAGAGATGAGCTTATCAGAGGCAAACCATTGCGCCTTCACCTTTAGTTTACAAAGAATGTTTTTCCTTGTTCCCCTTTTGTGTGTGTGTGTGTGTGTCTGTGAGGAAGGTGGGGGGAGAAACCCTAATTCAGGGTTTTGAAAGTGTGGATCCGCGCAGGTTAGCTAGCTGCAGTGTATTGGGTTGGTGCAGCTTTAGGATTCAACCGATGGAGTCTCGTTGGGCTTGTATATTGATGGTTTTGAACTGTAGACTTGAGAATGTTTTTGAAACTGTGTTTTTAAAAATTTTAATTTCTTTTGTTTAAATTTTTATATATTTTTTAAATTATTTTGATATAATAATATTAAAAATAATTTTAACAAAAATAAAAAATAATATTTTAATATATTTTTTAATAAAAAATATTTTAATAAAGAACTGTTATTACACATTATCAAATATCCCGCTAGTGGACAACTAATTTTGGACAAGAAATATTGTTCCTAGCATTGTTGTTAATGAGTTGGCTCGTAAAATCATATGATTTTAGAACTCAGCATGCATCTAATGCGCAAAATCAAATTAAAAACTTAAAACCAGTAAAATTAGACTTACTCCGGTAGAATTAATAAAATTAGATCAAGTTTATAAGTTTACCAAATTTAACTTTTGGAATTAGCTTTGATTTAATATTTATTAACAAATACACTAAAACAAAACGAAGTTTATTGTTCAAACATTGTGCACATAGACTGATTAAAACTGTGGACTTGAAATTTGTCTCTGTTCTTCGCAGTGCACGTCTACCCTTTTTTTTGTCTTTTTCCTATTGTGAACAATGTTTTTATAGTTTTGCCCCCTTCAATAAGACAAAAAACAATTCTGACTGAGAGGCACAGGTGTAATTGCGAGCGTACGGACTGGTCCGGTCCGGTTTGGTCCTCCGCAATTTTTTTTAATATTTTTTAAAATAGCTAAATACGGTTATAGCTCCTAATAAGACAAAAATGTTGACTTGAGTACAAGGGCGGGCCAGTAACTGACCCTATTTTTTATTTTAATTTTGTGGCTGTCAGTGCATGAGACGCACGCACCAATCGGTTTTCCGCCTCACGCCTATTTAAGTGGCATGTGCGGGGTCATACGGTGACCAGAAATGGTCTTCCGGCATCATTCACGATGCACCTCCGCGTGGACTTCCTCCCGTAGTGGCGCGTTGTAGCCTAAAAATTTTTGTGGACGCGACAACGACCGGGTAAAGTCGTTGGCCACGTTTCTCTCTCTCCTCCACGTAAAAGTGCGGGAGAGTCCCCCATTGTTTGTTACTTTTCACGTCGGTCCTTCTACTTTCAATTTTTTTTTATCTTGATTTCTATTATATAAGTTTGGATTTAGTTCGATTGGGTCCTCCAATTTTAATTGATTGAAAGTGAAAGTTTCACTTCGGTCCTCCTACCTTTAATTTTCGGATTGGCTGTAAATAGCTCAATAAATTCGGTACACAAGTTTCAATTTTTTCAACTTTGTCCTTTAATTTAAATTGATAATAAATGTGATTTCCATTTCATCCCTTAGACTTTTAAATTTTGAATTTAATCTCTTTATATTTGATTTTCATTTCAGCCTTTATACTTTAATTTTTTTATATTTCAAGAATAATCTCTATTTTTGTCCATGTATATATAAGTGTACTTAACACAACAACAACAACAATAATAATTTAATTGTTTTTCTTGCTTACTCTTTTGTTAATATTTTTTCTCTCTAGATAATTTAATGTTTTTTATTGTTTTGACAGTAATAGCAATGATATTTGTTTTTTTCTTTTGATAAAGTTTCTGGGATATTTTTAGTCTTTCATTAATTATATGTTCTAATATTTATTGAATATTATCTCCCAGGAATATATATAGGAAGAAGAAAACATGACCTAGGATTTTTTGAATAAAAAAATCAATATCAGTATTCTTAAATACATTTTATATAATCATATAATGAATAAATCAGATAACATAAAAAAAATTGTCTTCGGATTTTATTTTTTTCCTCTTTTTTAAAAATTTATTTCTTAAAAAAAATTACAATATTTTGATTTTTAATATTTCAGATCTAATATTAGTGGGCAAAAAATAGAAGTCAATTTTTTTTGACACATTTACCTAGATTTCAAAAACATACAAGTCACTTCCCGTTTCAATTACACTGTTCTTTTTAGACGGCAAATAAATAATTATAGCACAAAAAAAAGTTTTTTTTTCCTAAAAATATATTACAATATTTTTATTTACAATGTGTTAGATCTAATATTTCTGGGGGAAAAAAGACAACTCATAAGAAAATATGACAAATTTACCTAGGTTATTTACAATTAAAAAATATACGAGTTACTTTCTGTTTTGATTATACTGTTCTTTTTAGACGATAAAGAAATAATTATTGCATGCAAAAAAAATATTTTTATTTTTAACAATAAATTACAATATTTATGTTTATAATGCATCAGATCTAATATTACTGAGGAACAAAAGAAACTCATAAAAAAAAATGACAAATTTACCTAGGTTATTTACAATTAAAAAAAATATATCATCCACTTTCCATTTCGATTACTTTATAAAATATGTGAGGCTAATTAAATGTTTTAATATTTATTGAATATTATCGCTTACAAATATATATATAGAGAAAAAAATGACCTAGGATTTTTTCCTTAAAAAACATTAATATCAATATTCTTAAATACATTTAATATAATAATATAATTAAAAAATATTATAAAAAAAATTGCCTGTGAATTTAAATTTGATACTATTTTGTTTAAGTTTAATTCTTAAAAACAAATTTACAATATTTTCATTTTTAATATTTTAAATCTAATATTACTGGGGGAAAATTAAACTCAAAAAAATTATAAATTTACTTAGGTTATCTACAATTAAAAAATATATGGGTCATTTCTCGTTTCAATTCATGTTCCTTTTAGATGGCAAATAAGTCATTATAGCACGTAAAAAAAATTAACTTCATTTCTGAAAAAAAAAATTCAATATTTTTATTTTTGATGTGTCAGATCTAATATTATTGGGGGGACATGAAATTCAAAAAAAAAAATTCCAAATTTACCTAGGTCATCTACAGTTAAAAATATACGAACCACTTCTCATTTCGATTAAACTATTCATTTTAGGCGGGGGAATTTATATGTTACATATTTTATCTATTATAGTATTTTAAATATTTAAACAACTAATTATAGTATTTTAAACATCTTACTGATTAAATATTTAAACAACTAATTATAGTATTTTAAAAATCAATTAATTTTCTACCTAGAAAAAACCCTAACGCAATGCGCGGGCAACCATACTAATTACACAATGCAAAAAACTCATCTCTAACATCTTTGATCTATTGCAATTTCAGTAATTAAACATTAAAATAACTAATTATAAGGCGAAAAAAATATAATTATAATATTTTTATTTATAATGTGTCCAATCTAATAATACCGAGAAAAAAATGCAACTCATAAAAAAAATTACATGTGTTATCTGCAATTACAAAATATACGAATCACTTTCTATTTCGATTATACAAATTTTATTAATTATAATTTTAATAATTAAATATTAAAATAAAAAATACAATATATATAAAAACAATCAATTTTCTATATAGATAAAAAAACTCAGCACATCACGCGGGATATCATTCGTAAAAATCTAAAAAACAAACACATGTGGAACGAAACGTTGCGTTTGTCTGTATTAGTAAGCACCCGTTTGGCAACGTGGTGCGTTCCACGTTTGCCAAACGGGATGAAGTTTCAACCAAACACCATTTTAAATAAGTGGGTCCTATCTCTTTTTTACACTCGAACGACGTTTCAAGAAAAGCACCTGAGAGGTGCTTTTCAAACGCCGTTCGGAAGTGCATTGTGATTAAATGAAAAAAAACATCATCTTCTCCTCTCATCTTCCACAAGAGAAGCAGGCCTCTCTCTCTCTAGTTTCTTCTGCACTGCGAAGCCTGCAACTCCCTGTTTCTCAAAAACCCCGACTTAATTATCATTCATAGTTACTAGAGCAGCGATTGGGAAGGAGCTTCTTAAACAAAAACCCA
Organism: Salix exigua; assembly: GCA_032356905.1. NCBI lineage: Eukaryota > Viridiplantae > Streptophyta > Magnoliopsida > Malpighiales > Salicaceae > Salix > Salix exigua. Next base: position 6,368,807 of record CM063603.1, read on the forward strand.
GTACAATAACGCAAAGGCAAGCCTTTTTTCCCTCAGTTCATGCTGCTTCTGACGCAGGTGTATTTTTTTAAAGCTGATAGTAACTGCAGGTGTATTTTTTTTCCTCTTCTGTTTTAATTTTAAGATGGATGGACTTGTCAAGGTATTGTATAAATACTTTCATGCATATATAAATCTGTGTTTTGTAGGATAGTTTGATATCAAGTTCTCTTTTGTTTTGCCGGGAAACCTAATGAAATTTCGGCAATAACAAGTAGTAATTATTCCACGAGTTAATTTTGTTGGGAAAAATTGAGTACAAGACTGTGCTCTTCTGTTTGCCTTGACATGTTCATTATCCGGTTTGAAGTTTGGAAATTACGTGAGGTTTAAAGATCGATTAACTTAATTGATGTGCTTGTGATATCTTTAAATTGTGATATCCTAAAATTATGTTTCCATTTTATTTGAAGTATTCACATTAATATAAATTGTTATTTATTTTTAAATTTATTTGTAGAAGTTATATATATATATATATATGGATGTATGTATAAATATGTGTGTATTTCCATGTTCTTTTAAGTAATTTTACAAGTTAAAAACAGTTTGTAAAGTTTGGAAACCAAACACCCAAAACTGTTTTTTCTTCAACCTCCAACTCAACCACAATTTTAACCAAACACTTAACTATTTTTTTTGAACCATAGAAAAAATATTTTTTTTAAAACTCCGTTTTTTCAATCTCAACAACAACAAAAACCACAATACCAAATATATCCTAAAACGTTTCGCAACTTGCGCCCTTTATCTTCTTCTCGTGCTAGATAAATAAAATCTTTTGGGATGTTTGTGTCGAACTGTCGATGATGAAGAGATTGTTTTTTTCTTAATATATTAAAATAATATCGTTTTTTTAATATTAAAATGATATACAAACATATATATAAAAAATAATAATATACTATTTTTTTAGTTGAAATCAGGCCAAATGAAGATTCTAAAACAAGTCTCTCTCTCTCTCTCTCTCTTTTTGTTGAATAATTCTCTTCATTCTTCACAGATCCACCTTTAATGGTCCGCTGTTGGCCTTGAAGTTTGATTTGTTTCTTTACTTGTTTTAGCATTTTTCCCCTTCAGTTCCATTGTAGACTGTCATGCAGTCCAAATACTGAAATTCTGTTTTTTGTCACTTTTTTTTTTCTTCATGCAAGACTTGAGATGGGCTATCCAAGCACCAGTCTTTGATGCTGAAATGAAGCTTCTTTTTTATTTCTCGCTGGTTGCAATGGTTGTTTCCTGAATCAAAAGATTGCAATTTGACAGATCTACAATGAGAACCCACCGCATAAAGCTTGTTTTATCGCTCTGTTCTCTTGTTACAGTGGTTTTTAGTGTCACTGACTCCAATGACTTTGCAATTCTCAAAGCATTTAGAGAAGGGTTAGAGAACCCTGGACTTTTGGAGTGGCCTACTGATGGTGACGACCCATGTGGTCAATCTTGGAAACATGTTTTCTGTTCTGGTTCAAGGGTCACTCAAATTCAGGTTCAGAATATGAGCTTGAAAGGCACCTTGCCTCAAAACCTGAACGAGCTTACAGAACTCCAAAGGTTAGGCCTTCAAAGGAACCAATTTGCCGGAGCTTTACCATCCCTCGGTGGGTTATCGGAGCTACAGTCTGTTTATTTGGATTTCAATCAGTTCGATTCGATTCCTTCAAATTGTTTTGATGGTTTGGTGAGCTTGCAATTCTTGGCATTGGATAGCAATAATTTCAATGCCAGCACAGGGTGGTCATTCCCTGAGGGTTTGCAAGATTCTGCACAATTGACCAGTCTTTCTTGTATGTTTTGTAATTTGGCCGGTCCCTTACCTGTTTTTCTAGGGAGCTTGCCATCTCTACAGAGCTTGAAACTTTCAGGCAATAATTTATCTGGTGAGATTCCTGTAAGCTTCAAAGGAGGCATGTCTTTACAGAATCTGTGGTTAAATGATCAGAATGGAGGTGGGTTGAGTGGCACTATTGATGTGGTTACAACAATGGATTCGGTTAATGTTCTATGGCTTCATGGGAACCAGTTCACAGGTACAATTCCAGAGAGCATTGGTAATTTGACTGTTTTGCGGGATCTCAATCTGAACAGCAATCAACTTGTTGGCTTCGTTCCGGATAGCCTGGCAAAAATGTCACTGCAGCATTTAGATTTGAACAATAATCAGTTAATGGGTCCGATTCCTAAGTTTACAGCAACTGAAGTGTCTTATACTTCAAATGCATTTTGTCAATCCACTCCAGGTGTCCCTTGTGCACCAGAAGTTATGGCACTTCTAGAGTTTCTTGGTTCGCTGAATTACCCTTCTAGACTAGTTTCTTCATGGACTGGTAATAACCCGTGTCTATGGCTGGGATTGGCATGTGATCCCGATAATAAGGTTAATTCCATTGCTCTGCCTAATCATAATCTTAGTGGCACCTTGAGTCCTTCAGTTGCAAAGCTAGGTTCTCTTTTCCAAGTTAAACTCGCGGGTAACAATATAATCGGTCCGATTCCAGATAACTGGACTAGCTTGACCTCTTTGAAAACACTGGATCTTAGTGCCAACAACATTTCACCTCCGTTACCAAAATTCAGTGGCACAGTGAATGTTGTCATTTCAGGCAACCCTTTATTTAATGGTGGTAGTCCGTCCAATCCAACTCCCCTTCCCGGCAACAATCCATCATCCGGGAGTTCAGATACTCCGCCCAGCAATTCCCCATCACCAAACAAAGGCATAGATTCCAGTCCCATGAATTCTTCTGGAACAACAAAACCCAAAATTTCTGCTTTAGTTGCAGTTATAGCCCCTGTTGCAAGTGTTGCAGTTATTGCTATTCTGGTAATTCCTATATCCATCTATTGTTACAAGAAGAGGAAAGATAACTTCCAGGCTCTAAGTTCCCTCGTCATTCATCCAAGAGATCCATCAGATTCAGACAGCACAGTTAAGGTTGTGATTGCCCATGACACCAATGGAAGCGCTTCTACAATAACAGGGAATGGTTCTGCAAGCAGAACGAGTAGTTCCATTGGGGAGTCTCATGTCATTGAAGCAGGAAATCTGGTTATATCAGTTCAAGTTCTTCGAAATGTTACTAAGAATTTTGCCTCTGTGAATGAGCTTGGTCGAGGTGGTTTTGGGGTGGTGTATAAAGGAGAACTTGATGATGGAACAAAAATAGCTGTAAAAAGAATGGAAGCTGGCGTGATTAGCAGCAAAGGCTTGGATGAATTCCAGGCTGAGATTGCAGTTCTTTCAAAGGTAAGACACCGGCATTTGGTATCACTTTTGGGTTACTCGATTGAAGGCTGTGAAAGAATCCTTGTTTATGAATACATGCCTCAAGGAGCTCTAAGCAGGCATCTTTTTCTTTGGAAGAGCCTGAAGTTGGAGCCTCTTTCTTGGAAGCGGAGGTTGAATATTGCATTGGATGTTGCTAGAGGAATGGAGTATCTTCATAGCCTAGCTCACCGGAGCTTCATACATAGAGATCTTAAATCTTCAAACATCTTACTCGGAGATGATTTCAGAGCTAAAGTTTCAGATTTTGGATTGGTGAAACTTGCTCCTGATGGACAGAAATCTTTAGTGACCAGGCTTGCTGGGACCTTTGGATACTTGGCACCTGAATATGCTGGTAAGCATTCTATTTTCTTTTATGGATTTAGTAAAATATACTCTATTATACTTGAAGCAGTGCGTTATTGATAGAGAAGATTTTATTTTATGAAATGCTTATTGTATTGACAACTTATAGCTAACTAACTCCTTATTGCATTACAGGGTTTTGTTGAATGGTGTATGTGGTATTTTGTTGAATGATTCTGGTTTGTTAGGTCACCTAATCTGGAAATACCTTTTTGATTCAAAGACATAAAATTTGGTCCTTATTTTTCTTTTGTTTTTTTAATAACATGTGAGACTTATGGCTGGCTGGAATTTGTTTGAAGAAAAAGAGGAAACTGTAGGGTTAATTTTAATTGTGGGTGAGATTTCACACCCAAGCTGGGACATGCTATCCTGCTTTACCTTGCATGTTTAATTTTTTGTATTCTCTATGATGTATGCAACGATTCTAGTGACTCTGCCTTCCACATGCTGGTTGTTTTAGTGACTGGAAAAATCACAACCAAGGCTGATGTCTTTAGTTTCGGGGTTGTGTTAATGGAACTATTGACTGGGTTGATGGCACTCGACGAGGATAGGCCAGAGGAAAGCCAGTTCTTGGCTGCATGGTTCTGGCAGATCAGATCAGATAAGCCAAAACTCAGGGCTGCTATTGACCCTGCCCTTGACGCGAAGGATGAAACGTTCGAGAGTATCTTCATTGTTGCTGAACTGGCTGGACATTGCACGGCAAGGGAGCCCAAGCAAAGACCAGATATGGGACATGCTGTGAATGTACTGGCCCCACTTGTTGAGAAATGGAAACCTTTGGATGATGATACTGAAGAATATTGTGGCATCGATTACAACCTCCCTCTTAACCAGATGGTGAAGGGCTGGCAGGAAGCTGAGGGGAAGGACTTAAGCCATGTGGACTTGGAAGACAGCAAGAGTAGTATCCCAGCAAGACCGGCTGGTTTCGCAGAATCCTTCACTTCTGCTGATGGGCGGTAGCTGAGGCACCTTGTCTCTCTTTAACAGGAGTTCTTTTGATAGGTGTAGATAGTTTGTCAAGATGTTTCTTTCTAGTATTCATTGTTGATATATTGCACTACCTGTGCTCTCATGGTGGATTAAACATGAGGTTCCAGATGCTTAAGGGCCTCATGTAGACTTGAAAATCTTAGTTGATATTTATGTGCTATTTGTGATGTAGATAAACAACAATGATGCTGAGTACTTGGTATGATTTATTTCTTGATTCAATCCACGAGTTACCTGTTAATGAGGTTTGTTAAAGTTCTAGTTTATGGAGGTATTGCATACTGTCATTAATGAAAATTGAGCTTTGTTGTCTGAGCTTATATGACTGAGCATACGCGTTGCTCCTCAAATGTTCATCCGCTGAGATTAGATTTTGACTAAATTCTTGGTTGCACTGATGTTTGAAGCTACGATCATGCTGTCGTGCACCACTTTACAACCTAGTAAAAAAAGTCAGTTGAGCACTTTGGGTCGTGGCCTAGCGGGGAAGGGACCTGTTCCCTTCCTTTGCACCTGGTTTGATCTTTTTTGTGTATACCTGTCATCTCCGCGATGTTTTACCTATTCACTGAGCTTACAAAATGTTTAGTGAAAAGATTAGTTGTTGTATGTATAAGCTGTAAAATGTTTAGTGAAAAGATTAGTTGTTGTATGTATAAGCTGGCCGGACATTCCGGTTATATAAAAATAAAGTCAGTTGAGAGTGTAAATTGCTTGCATTGAAGCACCATTATTGCTGCACTACCTGCAGACATGTGTAGCAGAAGGACAGAACATATGTGATAGTAGAACTGACGTGAATGTCTCTACCTTGCATGATTGTTAAAGCCATGTGGGTAAGCATAATGGCCAGCTTGGCTTTAATGTTTTATTGTGTCCAATCATACACCAATACTTGGCCAATAATTGGATGTTACGTGATGTGAACATAGGTTAGCCTTATGCGCTGCTAGATAGAAAATATGGTATAAAAACAAAATGAAAGAAAATAATCATGTGCTCCACTGAAAAGTATAAAAACAAAATGAAAGAAAATAATCATGTGCTCCACTGAAAAACAAAAAAAAAAATTGCATAAAAATCAAATGAAATTAACTATTGAGGAACAAAATTAAGAGAAAAAAAAGATAATCAACAAACAAAAGGATATTGATATAAAAATCAAAAGATTGAGGACCATAATTGGATCAAGAAAACAAATACAATAAAATTGGAATGGAAGAAATTGCAAAAAAAAAAAACAATACAAGTATAAAACACATAAATATAGTAATCGAAACTACAGGGAGGAAATCAAATAAAAAATAAAATTGAGTAAAATATTCGGGGATGAAATTACAAAAACACTTTAAAAAGCATTAAAAGCCAAATAAACAATAATCAAAATAAAGAGGGTCAAAATTGATAAAATCACAAATAAGAGGACATAATTGTTTTTTGGAAGGTGAGGTGTGAGTTTCTACCGAATGAGAGAGAAAAGACATTGGAATCGCGCCCAATCATTGAAAAGAGAACGACTCACCACTCTCAATGTCGTTGTGGAAGCTGGATTTTGATAATTGAAAAGGCCCTCACACATCACCTGAATGGTGTAGAGGCCATCATGAACGCACAAGTTAGCTATGTAATGTAAAATTACCCTACAATCACTAACCAACTTAAAAAAACATAACATAATCAGAATAAAAGGACTAAGATACCTTTAGGTTTTTCAAATTCCAAGGGTAATTTGGTGATTTCACTTATTTTTAAAATGGAAAAATTGAAGAAGATGTTCATTTTATTTTTCTTCTAAGGGTTATGATCGTAACTTAACTATACAAATTATTTTCATAAGACAAAATCCCCTTTATAAAAGCTTAATAATTTTTTAAAGGGTAAAATAGTCATTATAATATAATAAAAAAAGGTTTTCGGACCAATATTTCCTTGATCAATTTTGCAAGTAGCTATTCACCTTTTTGAAAGGACAGTGTACACCGAATTGGAAGGAAAGCCAATTTTGTTTCCAATGGTAAAAATATAATTACATTACTCCAATGAATAGGGAAATGTGTCTATAGACACAATAAATCATTAATTCTTTTTAGGATTTGATTTGTAATGTATACTTTTTTTACTGAAAAAATAGTTATGTTGATAAAAATACTTGAAAATAATAATTTGGTGTTGTTATGTATAAAAAATAAATGCTAAAAAAACTATATTTGTAGTGGGATATATGATTTAGACCTCAATTGTGTTTAGGGTGCCACTACAAAACAAATTAGAAAAATACCGACAAAAAATTCCATTTCCGTATAAAAAAAGTTAGCTTTATACATGGCAATAGAATACTACCGTCAAAACCTAACTCACTAGAATTTTAAACTAACTATAAGTTTTTTTTCATTGCCTATTTTGTTGATATTTTAAATCATCAATGGAAACTTTGATGAAATATTCACACCTAAAATCAGTTTTTGCCACCCTATTTTCCATCGAAAAATTCATTGGTGTTTAAAATTCCAACGAATTAAGTGACAAAACAAAATTGGAAATATGTTACCATTTGTTTTTCTAACTTAAATGTCTATAGATATTCTAGGGAGATTTCCAAAATATATTCTCATGAAATATTCTTTTCATCAGAGATTCTATTTGCAATTTTCAAGTTTTTTTGTTTGTTTTGTGATTTTTTTATTCAACAAAACTATCAACCTTATTGACTCAAAATTTGTAAAACTTATTAATTTAAATCTAAAATTGTAATGAAACAAAATTTCAACAAATCTTATAGTATATAATTTAATGCCAAATATAATTAGCATACATCAATTTTTCCAACTATAAGAAATCTTAATTACATAGCTATAACATAATTGTATTTCAATGACTATCCTTTATGCATTTAAAATATACTAAATCAATACATCACATCATAGGTGCTGAAGGTAAAGGTGGAAAAGGAGAAGAATATGTTATAGTGAAAGGTCTTAGAGAGGAAGAAAAATGTGCAACCATGCTTGCACTTAGTTAACCCCAATGCATCCTATTTTGTTCTAGGAGTTGTACACTCATCTTCACCAACTCAACAATCACTTGTTCATGCAATATATATATTTTACATAATCTAATCAACTTTTGATGATGAATATATTAGGTGACATGTTGTGTGCCTAAAGTTCAAACAATACGACTCTCTTTCAGTTCTTGAGTTGATTCTATAAGCAAACAATAAACTTAATTTTTCATAGGTCAATAACTTATAGCAGCCGTAAACCACACTTGAACATCATAAGAAGGATGGGTGAAAGTGTCTTTATCAAATTTCTCAATCATGTTAGCATTATTATTTCTCTTGTATACAATAAAGGCTTAGAAAAATATAACATGAACATAACAATTAATTATAATAACACATTGAATATTGGTTTTTTAAACTTACATATTCGCTCTATGATTTTCTCATATTCTACTATAAAAGTGCCTCAATACTCTCAATCTAGTTCTCCTTAATTGACTTCATACATGAATTAGTTTTCATAATTTTAAAAAATTAGTAACTAGAATTTGATATTATTTATGTAGTAACCCTAAGCTTTCCTCACCATGAATCTACTATATAAGTCTATTTAGGAAGGTCATCAAGCTAACTTTATTGAAACAATGTTTCTCATCACAAATATGATGAAATGAGCATATGCAACATCCATCCATCCATCCATATATATATATATATATATATATATATATATATAAGCAATTTATGTTATGATCAACTATTTATTGTGAGTTGTGCACTTATCCTATAATGGTTCGTAAGAATCTTTTAAGAGATTAAAAACTCTAGTTGCATCTACTTTTGGTTCTTCATGTATAGAGATTTAATATGAAACTTTACTTGAATAATTTTGATTCATTCTCATTTCATCCATCACCATACTTTTATAATAATTTGGATTCTCCCTCACAAACCTAAGGGTATTGGTAGAATTAGAAGTCGAGCCAACAATCATTTTTTACGTGATCTTGTAGGGAATATAGGGTTTTCTATGTGCAAATCAATTTTAGTATTTCTCAACAAATATCTTTTTATGTAGATGCATTTTCACAACATCTTTATAGTGTAATTTTGTAATTTTGCACCTTGCATCTAATTTCAATGTCATTAATATTCTTTGGATCATAAAATACACAATTAATAAAAACTTCAACCCATTCAAACAAATCTTGCCTATAAAATACCGAACAGGGTTCGGTCCCAGCGGTTGAGGAGGGCGCCCCCCTTACTCGGGACCAAGGTTCGAGTCCCAGCAGGTCTATGGGGGGTGTCTCCCTTGGCACCCTGGTTCTCTCCCTGTTTGGTACTCCTGTCACCCCCGCGGTGCCTTACCTGCTCATTTCAGCTTGCAGGGTGTTCAAGGGAGTTCGAGAAATAGTCGAGGTACGCGTAAGCTGGCCTGGACACCCCGGTCATAAAAAAAAATCTTGCCTATAAAATCTATCACTTGACTCTTACAAAAACGATCATTTATTATTTATAAAACTTTATAATATATGGATAACAATATTTTATATATTTTCAAAGATTATCACTCTAATAAAATTAACCAAACACATTAGGGAGGTCAACTAGCAGGCCATTATGCAAAGTAGAATTTAGAACTAATAAGTTACAAATATTAAAATGATTATAAGACATAGAAATAACAGATTCAATTATTTATTAAAATGAATCACAATAACTTATACAACCAACAAATAACCCATAATCTCTTAAATTTTAAAGTAACTCAATTTTCCTAGTTTTGTAAATTTTAATAAATTGATAGTAATATTTATGAAACTTATATAATAAATTGATAAGAATGTTTTTTTTAGATTAACAAAGATTACCACCCTAATATAATTAGCCAAACATATAAGAGAGATCAAATAGAAAACCATTATGTGAAGTAAAATTTTGAAATGATAACTTGCAAATACTAAAATGATAATAAAACATACCGATAACAAATGCAACTATATATTTGATTTTGAAAACTATAATTCATAATTCAATCAAATCTCAAAACAAATGATTGTTGTTGAACTAACGACCCATTATTTATTCAATTCAAGAATAAATAACATTAATTGATACCATAATTACAATCGATTACATATTAATTTTTTATATATATAATTTCCAACAAAACCATAAATTGAATAAAATTAGTTGGTACTCAAAATTATATTTTAAACTCAAACTTATTAAAACTAAACTAATATCTTTAATTATTATCAATTCCACACAAATTCAATTTTCCTTAAATTTTTAAATTAATCATAAAAATGAAAAAAAAAACAATTGGTACCCAACTAATTACCCATTATTTATCAACTAATACCCTTATTGTTATCAAGTACACGTTAATTTAGTTTTTTTCAAAATTGTCAAAAGAAATAATCATAAATCAACTAAAATTAATTGGGACCCACATAATTACCTATCATTGCATTAATTTAAGTTTATTTAACCTCAATTAACACCAATATTTATTATCAATTCTACACAAATTTAATTTTCCACATATTTTCTACTTAACCCTAAATAGAAAAAAATGATACTCATTAAATTAGTCATCATTTTTTTTAATTATAATAGACCTAAGTTGCAAAATCATACTCAATTTCATCAAGTGAAAAATTAAATACATTTTAATCAAATCTCAAACAAACCCTAAAATACAAATTGTATGATATTTTTTTTCTTCCATCGTCGTTTCAATTTGTTTAAGATGACCGGTGGAAAATTTCCGTCGCATTTTACCGAAGGGAAATGTTTTCCGTCAGATTTTCCATTACATTTCTTATAATTTTATGGAAGAGTGCAACCAGCAGTTGCATCCCATAAAGCACTTTTTTTACTGCACCTCGTGCCTTAATTCGCCGTAGAACCCGTGCCTTTGTGCATGTTGGATTTAATATAAATTTTATTGGGTTTGTTTGACTAATTTATTTATTTATTTATATTAACTGAATATTATTTGTTTGATAATATAATTTTAGTTTATCAACCAATGATTAATTTATTTTGAATTGGTACACTTGCTTATTAACTTCTGAATTTACATGACATGAAAACAAAATTAAGTATCTAAAACATAAATTTTAAATATACAAGGACCTAATTAAACACACACACACACACACACAACATAAATCTTAATAAAGTAACTCCATTGAATTGATACAATGATAAATTACCTTAAAATAAAATAAATAATTGGTGTGCATGCACATGATACTAACATATTTCTTCTACCATTTAAGCGAAGAAAATCTTACAAGATCATTGACAAATAAAGATCTCACACCAAGTAGAAGAACTCCTTCAACCTCTCTACCTCCTCGGACCACCTACAGTATCTTTTGAATACAAATGTCAGTGGCAGAGACTACAACTCCTCTGTAAAGCAACCAATATGAAATGCCCCCAGGTTCTCCAAACCCTGGTCCTTGGCCAAGGAATTGTTCTGAGTTGATGCAATTTGCAAGGTAGAAAAGTGTCGATAAGGACGATAAACTGGGGGTAGTAGCAACAATGATTTTCGGTCCATTGCCAGTAGCTTTCCACACTTACTGCACCAATAACAGCTTCCACATTTAATAATTCACAATTTATTAACACAGATCTATTTATAAAAGAAGAGGATTTCACCTGCAAACTTTGGTAAATAGTGTCTGGTAGCAGCATATCCAGCGCTTCAAAAAGACGGGGTAAACAGGAAACAAATGGTTGACAGATGCTTTTATTGATTCATGACAATTAAATTATACCAGGAAATCCATAAGTTAGGAACCATACCACAATAGAATATAAGGCTGTTCTAGAGCTGACCCCGAGAAAATGCTGCAAGGCCATAGCAGCATGCTCCTGCAGAGGTACTGGAAAATTTAGTGTGTAATTGAAAATGCTCCATCAAGCAAAGATATAGAAAGAAGAACGGTTACCGAGATCTTTCTGAATACATGATGAACTGAAAAACCTCTTGCATGCATATAGCTGCCTCCCTGTTGACGAATGAAGGGGGAACATATTGTCAACAAAATGCAGTTGTGCATCTTTCAGAGTATAGTAAAGCAAAGGAAAAGTCAGGATCACAAAAGCTACATATTATATGAGCAATCCCCAACCATAGAACCTTCAGGTTAAAAAAAATCACAATTTTTTTTTTATTTGAAATGATTTTGGTTTTTAATTTACAGAAAGCATTTTCCCTCCGGATATTATGAACATTTCAAATAGGAACTGACTTGCACAATGACATTTTCCCTCCAGATATTATGAACATTTCAAATAGGAACTGACTTGCACAATGACACTAAAAATCTAATATGTTTTGATTTCTTTCTAGTTCCCTGCAGTTAACATGAAGATGTGCAATTTCAAATATCTAGGTCTGAACTTTTATTTATAGAATATTAGTCCAAATTCCTGATAGCTCATTCAGATTATTAGATATCAAATATTAATACATGCAATTCTAAAATACCTAGGTTTGAGTCAAATTCAAACTTGTAATACTTGCTGGTCTTCCAAACCAAGCACCCACTCCAACCTTAATCATCTCCAAGTCTAAGAATTAGAAAGAACTTAAGACTCATACGTTCAGTTAATGATGATAATCCAAGACAAAGCTTGAGTGATTAACCTAGGATCACACACGAGCAGAACTCAAGCATTGATCACCTTCAACAAATTCAAGAATAGACTCCATTCTGGTAATTTGGCATGGATACAGAGTAGGGGGGTCTAGAAGGAAGAAATAGTACTAACAAATCTGTAGAAACTAGGAGTCAGAAAGAATGCATTCGATGAATTAGATTACCTCATCAGGTGAAAAGAAAGCTACGGCATCTGGGTCAATGGAACCAGCTGGATGCAATGAAATTATAGCTCTGAACACGGAAGGAAAGAACAACTCGATTATAGCAATCTTATCAGTAGCAGCAGCACTCTGAGATACTGTTCTTAGTTTACTTAAACTATGAAAACCATGGTCTTTCGATGTGTCTAGAGGATTCTCACTTGCTGAAGCTGGTAAAGAGGAAGCTCTTTTAAACCAATCCAATCGTTCATACGTGAGAACTTTCAGATTCAGCATTTCTTTTTCCAATCGTGTTAAGATATCCGAAAGTGTCTTGCAATCACTAAGCTCTTCATGATAATTCATCAATAGATCTTTTGAAAAACAATGCTTCTTTGATGCTGGTTCTGTACTTTGAATATCTTGTCCTTCATCAAGGTGAGGAAAAAATCGCCTTTTCTGATCTGTAAATGCCTTAAGAGCTAACCTGCAGAAATTCAGAACAGAAAAATGACTGCACAATCAATATGATCATAGAAACAACAAAATCCGCTAACGTAGAAACAGAACAAAAAAAATACTAGAACATCAAACAGCCAGATCCAATAATCAAGATATTAAAATCAACCTGGTTCTATCAACTGCAGACGCACCAGCCTGTCCAGCAAGCTGTCGTTTCCAAGCATAGGCAACAACAGCACCATCCGGACACACCACCGGCAAATGCAGACCCCACGAATTACTACGTGACCGAAGAGTTTCATTCAAAACTCCAGATTCTTCAAGCTGCCTTCCTAAAAAACATTAACAACATTCCGAAATTCATTTCCACCCACCAATTTACCATAAATAAGCAAATTAAAACAAATCAAGCTTAGTTACTGTTTTGATAACTAACATTTAACATTAAAACCTAGAGTGAAAAAAGACAGAATTGAATATGAAAGAAGAGGAGTGGAGACAAGTACCAACGGAGCGGAGGTCTTGGAGGTGTTGGCGCATGGAAGCATCTTCTTTAACAAACAATTGCAAAGGTTTATTTCTCTGGTGAGGAACTGCAGCAATGAATAGCGCTTCGAGGAGGCGATCAGCTCCTAATCTGACGTCAGCGATGAGTCGAGAAGCTTGACCAAGCCTTTCCATAGCCAGAGCCACCTGTTTCGGCGGTGCATCCGTAGAAGACGGTGGGTTAGGGTTTTGGCTCGCCGCAGCAGGAGGTTCTTGCAGCTGCATAGGCTGCTGTATCGATAGAGGATGCTTCACCTCCATTTTTTTTTTGTGATCAATTGTGATTTCTCGTTTTTGGCCAGATGATTGAAAAGAGGGCCTAGCCTAGGTTTTTATCTCATAACATGTTTTGCAATCGTGCAACCCAAAGTGGGCGCCGCGAGCCACCGCTAAAATGGGAGAGAAATTATGGTCGGGTCGGGTCGGGTTCAACTTTTCTTTACCTTGTTTGTATATTTAATTATATATATTAAATCACAAGTTTCATCTTTTCTTATAGTCAGATAAGATATTAGCATATTTAACACTCTTACACATAGTTATTAATTCCGTTTCGTTCCGGCCGGAATGACCGGAATATTCTGTTCCAATCAAAAAACCGAGACAAAACGTGGTCATTTTCATCTCGGTTAAAATTCTGGTCAATTTCGGAAATTCCGGTCAAATTCCGGCCGGAATGACCATGTTCCGTTTCGGATGATCCGTTTCGGCTACATAAAAAAATCATTTAACTTTTAAACTTGTACACAAATGTCACTGACATCATTTTAAGTGTGCAATGTTGCCCCTTTGAAACTGAAGTTGATTGAGTTTTATAGAGGAAATTACTTGCCTTGACAAGTTATTGTTCGATGTGGGATAAGCTTTAAAGGCACGGCCAGAAATTACTTTACTGATTTCGGCGATGTAGGATACTGTATTTGAGAATTTGGTTTGGTTGTCGAGCTGGACAACCTTCATTTATTGTTTAGCTTTGGTTGTCCAGCTGGACAACCTTCGACTATATATATATATATATATATATATATATATATATATATATATATATATATATATTAAAATTAAAAAATATATATATTAAATTTTTAAAAAATATATATATTATAAAAAAATAAATCAAAATCAAAACAATAAAAAAATATATTATAAAAAAATAAAATTGTTGCCTCAATTTTTATTTTATAAAAAAATATATATTTATTTATGTTTGTTTGACTTTGTGTTTGTATTGTATAATTTAAAGTTAATTTATCTTGAATTTTAATTATACTTGTTAAATTAATATTTTTTTTCATATATATATATATACAGATCACGACATCGAAGCGGACACGGAACGGTCCGAAACCGAACGTTCTGTTCCAATCGAAAACCGAACGGCGACCGAACGGTATTGATAACTTTGCTCTTACATGAGATAAGTTGTGTTGTAAGATTTGATATGATTTAAATATTTTTTAGAGTTTTGAAAAGTGGATGAGTTTTCCACAACTGGTGTACTGTAATAAAAAATATATTTCAATAATTTTTTTATAAAAAAAACATAATAATTTTAAAAGTTTTTTTGTCAGTATTAAATATTTAAATATCAACCTACTTGTAGATCTAATATTTATATCATAATTTTTATCATTAATTCTCAAGAATTAAAATTATGAATTATTGAAATATTGACCAAGTCTAGAGAATTCAGTAAAGTGATTATTAAATTCAAGAACACGTGCAAATACATATTTTGAATTTTTCATATGGAAATATTAAACAATATGATTTTTTTTTGAGAGACTTGGTTGTATACAAATAAAAAAATGTGTTAACTAATTTTTTTAATCATTTATTTGAAATGAAAAAGAAAAGAAAAGAAAAAACAACAACAACACACATACACACATTTTGTTTATCATTATATTAATCAAACCCTTATAAAATAAACATGTTTACAAACATTAAAAACAACATTCTAATAATAATTTAATTACACATATAAATTTATAATTTATTTTAAAAGAAGTCTCATAAACATTAAGGATAACACTAGAAAGCTAAAGAACTTCGATGGATTTGAGGCGACGTGTGGGTCTCATGCGCTATTGTCCACGATGGTGCGTGGAATGGTGCATCGTTGTCGATGGAGTACAAAAAGATAGTTGATCTATAACATCTTTTCTTTTCTTCATAGTGGTGCGCGAAGAATGTTACCCGATTCCTGTTAGAGAGAGTTAACACAAACAATCCATTCTCATAATTTTTCAAATTTGTTTGTTGTTGATGATGAGTGTTTCGTTTAAAAAGGTTGGTGAGAAGGGCACACGGTGAAGGTAAAGGGGTTGGTGTGGAGAGTAGATGGTGAAGGTTATGGCTAGAATGAGTTTTGGTTGAGAGAGGGGGTAAGGTCGTTGAAGAAGCCTTGGTGAAGGGGTTGTTTATGGTACATAGGTGGCTGAAGAAGATTGGTTTTTCAGTTCTGTGGAGAAGAGAATGGTAAGAACAAATCTAGTGGAAAGGTTGAGGTTGAGATGGAAAAAAGTTACTATAAGGCTTGACCCGTCTGTGTTAGATATTGTTTGCTTTGCCCCATAACCTCATGATTTTGTTCTTGGTAACGCCTTTGCTAGCCTCAAAATACATCTAACTTGATGAGAACCATTCTTCATTGTAACTCAATTCCCTATCACCCATCTCAAATCCTATTGCAATAAAATGATATAAATAATACATAATGAAAAGCTACTGGTGCACTTTTTCCAGAATAATTTGACTCTCATCATTAAATGAATACTGGAGATTAGAGAACACCAAGACTCGTAGGTGGAAAGATCTAGTAAATGCTTTTATAAAAAAAAAGAGTACAACATGAACATTTCTCCTGACAAAATTAGTTTGTTCAATCTAGAAAAAATGACAAAGAAAAAATAAGAAAATACACCCAAAACTAGGAGATTTGATTCCGCAGATATACCCTCTACTCTTAAACAAAGTAATGATAACTTTATTTGCTAGCACGCTCAGAGCACTAAACTACGAACATGTGATAGGTAGTTTGGCATAACATTTCACTAATGTTGTATAGAGCAAGGATTTAAAAGTGGTAAGGGTTTTGTGTCTACCAATAAAAAATGTTCGAAAGGAAAAAAAAGTTGATCATTTTGAAGATGCTTGCCGGGGTAGGAAAAACTAATTTCAATGTTTTCTTCTTTTGTAGATAGAAAATTAATTAATTATTTTTATTATTTGATTATTGCAAGTGTTTTCACAATTTAAATTTTGTTTTTATGTTGAATTTAAATTAAATTACATAATGAACTAATCATAATACAATGAATTCAATAATTTAGATATCTAGATATTCTTTTTTTAATGATGAAGATAATTTTATACTGATTATTTCGTTAAAATCTACTAAACAGATAAATTTATATCAATTTAAAATTCATATATTTTATAAAAAAACTTGTATTTTACAAAAATTCTATATAAATTTATTTTTTATATTAAAAATATATGACACCACCGAAAAGACACGGGGCCTAGAATACCGAGCTAACATGAAAAGGTTAAAGCGGGCGGGTAGACCTCTTGAAAGTGGAAAATACGGAGGAGGGAACTCGCCACTCAAAATTGAAAAAAACACTGCCTTTGCCGCCAAAAATAGCTGAATGAAACAACCACAAGATAGAGAGATCTCATCTCCGAGAGACCAAAAGAGAAACAGAGAGACGAACGTATGCAATCCAAAATAAGCTCCTTTTTCAAATCTCCTTCTTCTTCTTCTCCGCCAAAATGCCTCCAAGAAGACCCACCTTCTTTCTCGGACGATGGCTTAGCTATTTGGCAGAATTCTCAGCACCAATTTGTCAATACTTACGCACGTAGAGCAGCCCCAAAATCAATACTTGGGTATACACACCTCTTTAAGGATATTCCCTTTTCTTTTCAGCTAATGGGTTTGCTCTTTTTATTTGGCTATTGTATTATTTTTAATATATGGCTTGATTTGGAGATCTGGGTTCTTGGTTGATGAGAAAGCGAAGGAAAATAAAAGAAATTTGGGGTATTTTATCTTAAATACTTAAGTTTAACGAAATAACTCAGTGTTTAATACTGATTCTGCTAACTTGGGTTATTTCTGAAGTGGCCTTTCTCTTGGTTGTATTACTTATTCGTTGATTTTGGGGTTTTGGTCAGGGACCGGAGGAGTGAAGGAAATAAAGGACAACAAAGGGGGGTGTTGCCAAAATTAATATCAAAAGATTCGTGTTCGAAACCAGAAACAGAGGTTTGTGGGAAAGTGCTTAACAAGAAGAGAAGCTATGCACAGTTTCATCTAGACTTGGGTCAATCTGATTTCAATCTTCGTACATGTTCAACATGCGGGGCTAAATATGCACCGGGTGATGAAGGTGATGAAAAGGAACATAAAATCTTCCACAAGAATTACACTCATGGAATTCAATTCAAGGTTGCATTTTTCGACAGTTTGAATTTCTAAATCTGGTTTTATTTTTATATTTTTTTCGATTGAATTGAAAAGTTAATTTTATTTATAGGTTTATAGGAGCGAAAGGGTTGTGCATATGCCTTGTAGTGAAGCAGGGCGCATTGTTTCGGTGTTTGATTCTGATCCTCCTGCACTGAGAAATAAGGTTTCGGTTCTTTTTCTCTCTTTTTTGTTGCTGAATTCCATTATATGTGAAGCTGTAATGGTAGTCAGGGAATTTTTGTAGTTTATGATGCCCGAGTTAGCAGTGAAGAAAGTTTAGTTAGAATGTTAATCTGGATGATGAACTTATATGGCAGTTACAGGAGGTTATAAAGATGATGGAGATTGAGCTTGGAGATGGATGGATTTTTCATAAGCTCTGTAAGGTAACAGACTTGAGAATTTTTGGATTATAATCAAGTTGTTTTCTCTAAATGTTTAGGCTTTTGAATTTTTTATGATACTGTACTTGAACCAATTATTTTGACCGTCTCATTTATTGACAAAATATCCCTAATAGCTCGTTTTGAAGCAAAATGTTATTATATACTTCTGGTTTCTGATAGAATTGCTTATTTGCTTACATACCCTGATGTATTTCTGGTCCATTGAATTTTCTTTCCATCTTACCTGCTTATTATTTGATTGGTTTTGTATATAAAAAAAGGGATTCCTTACCCTTAATCCTGCATTTTGAAAGTAGAACACTTATTGAAGCCCAGCTGTGTCTTCAAGATTGGTTTGCTATAGCAACCATTTACTGAACTATCACGCACCTTTGTCTTTGCAGGTGTATCTATTTGTTTCTTCCCAGAGAGTAGCTGGTTGTCTAGTTGCTGAGCCAATAAAAGAAGCATTCAGAGTTCTTACAGGTTCGGTGGATGAAACATCTAGATGTGCTGGTAAAAAGAATTCAAGACCAATCTCCACAACTCTCCAATTTGGTGAAGTCATCTTACAAAGGGAAGCCATGAAAAAAGTTACTGCAGCTGATTCTTTTAACGTAATAAATGGGAACCACAATGGAGCTGTTGTTTGTGAAGAGGAAGCTGTACCTGCTCTCTGTGGCATTAGAGCAATCTGGGTTACTCCCTCTAACAGAAGAAAACGCATTGCTAGCCAATTACTGGATGCTGTGAGGTAAATTTTATCCTTCTAGTTCGGTTACAGCTCTGTTAGTTTCAATTGTAAACTTGTGATCTCCTCTATATTCCCGAGTAAACTTACGTGGTTTATGATCATTCTTCTGCATATTATCTCGGATTATGATTAATTCATTGTCTAGTTCAGTTCAATTGTCGTCTTTTCATTTTCTCATGGCAAACTGGTAATGCTTTGATTCCTCCTCTTTAATTGAACTCCACTATGTGACTGTGAGCTAAAAAGTAACCTGATCGCACACGATATAGTAATGATCCTTGTTTTGCAAAGTTGTAGAGCTATTGAATTAGTTTATGAAATCTTTAAATAGGATTACCTAAATTCTCAACAGAGTGAATGTGTTTTCTTCCCATTTTCAGCATCCCTCCTTGTTTAGCTACTCAACTCTCGCGAGTTCAGTTTTTTACATTTCAGCAGGCTAACCCCATTTCTCTTCTAAATCCAGGAGAAGTTTTTGCATGGGTTTTGTTCTCGAACAATCTCAATTGGCTTTCTCTCCACCAACCTCAGCTGGGAAGGCATTGGCATCTAGTTATGCTGGCACTACATCATTCTTGGCGTACAAACCTAAAAATGCGGGCAGTTAAATGTTCCTCGTACATGGGTAGGATGAATTCTATTGAATCAACTGTTTGTTGTTCATATTTACTTGGTTTCCTGAATTTGGATGTTTTTATTAATGATATTACAGTGACTATGGCCTCAGTGAAGTTAAAATAAACCAGAGAACGTATTTTGCATCTTGCATGTATATCCACATATAAAGCTGCACTTGTCCTCTTCCTCAAGTGGAGGGATGTTCTTAGATGGACTGTGAAATGATCTAAAATATACTATTAATATAATCATATAAATATTTTAGAACAAAAAAAAACAGTTGGAATCAAACTTGTCAATACTATTTTGATTGACGTTTTGTTTTTATAATTAGAACAGAATATTTTGATTTCGGAGCATTTCAGCATGTCATTTTATAATTGTACTGTTTATGTGTGTATATATATATATATATATATATATATATATATTCAAAAACAAAAATAATTTAAATCCTAAAATAAAATTATATAGAATTATGTATTTTAATCTAAAAAGAAGCAATAAAATAATTTTTTTTTGAATAAAATTATGAATATGTAAAATTTAAGAGAATTTTATTACTAATCTTGCAAGATTACTATATTCTCGGATTGTTCTAAAATTTTATCATAATATATATAAATATATCAAGAAACTCTTCGTAAAATTTCATCTTAATTTAATAATCAGATTAAAAGATATGATTGATTTTGTAAAATTATTTAATATTTTTTAAAAAATATTATTTGGCCAAAATAGAACGTGCAGAATGAAACCGGTAAATTCCAGCTAATATTTAATTTAAACCGAGATAAAAATATTTTTTTTTTATTGATATAAAATATTTTGACAGTTTTGATAAAAACAGAATAAAATTAGCAACTAGGTTGGAACGGATAAATGATCTATTTGACCTGGCTTATATTGAGATTAAAAAATAGCAATGTGCCGTAATTTGTTATACCATGAGATTTGCTAATGCGAATATCCTAATTAAAATTTCAGCTAGCTTACACTTGACAGTTCACACAGGAGTTGACTCCGCATGCTCCTTGGCCTTGGTTTCGTTTTGTCCGGCACGATCACCTTCCTTTGCATCTGCCTGAAGATATGGACCAAATACCTTCATGACTTGTTCATAAACTGGCTTCTTGGAACCCACAACCTGCGCGGTGAAAAAAGAAGTATCAAACATCTAAACATGAGTTCCCGGTTAAATATTCCAAGCAATGCTTGACTCACAAGCTCCAGTAATCGTTCCGGCAACAACCACGCCCAATCCTTAAATTCTGGAGTTTCACTTCCGTCACCCAAAAGGTTGATCTCTTCCTCCTCCCCAGCAAACTTGAAAAGAAACCTGTTTTCAAAATTTCAAGACATGGAGAGAGAGCTCGCTACCAGGAAAAACAGAAAAAAACAACAGAGGTGTACTTGAGAATCATCTGGCAGCTTGGTCTTTAATCAAAACGGGGCAGGCCCCATAAATTATTTATTAGGAACTTTAGATATATATATTAGACCAATTGCGACGTAAAAACAATCTGTGGAAAGAAAAAGACTCAATCCTGAGAATTATACAAAGGCAGAAACAGAGGCATGTTACCTTAAGAAACATCTCATCTAAAAACTTAAGATTGTAGGTGAGCGTCCAAAATATAATTATATTATACTCTAACACACCCCTTCAAGTTAAAACTTTTTGGGCTTGAAATTTGCACAGACCCATATCATCTTGTACTTAATTTTTTTTATCAAATAAAATAAAGTGGTAAGATTCGAATTCGTGACCGCTGGGTCAATAAAAGCTCTGATACCATGTTAAGAAACTATATCACCTAAAAAATTAAGCTTGTAAGTGATACCTCAAAATATAATTATATTATACTCTAACACCCACTTCACCAACATTTATGTCAAGACGATTAAAGAAATCATTTTTTTTTCTTTTATAAGAAAAACAGGACATGACATTCACTTTTATTCATTATGATTGTATCCTTACCACTTCTATGCTTGACCTTTGTAATTGGGACCCCATCGGCGATTGATTCTCTCTCTGGCTTGTGATGGAAAGTCATAAGTGAGCCAGAACGGTGCCTGCACATCCAATATCAAAGCCAGTCCACTCAAACGTATAGCAACAAGCTCCTTTTTTCTGCGCTCTTAGATGGTCATGTAATGTAGGGAAGGAGGTTGTTTTTAAAAATAATTTTTGATATTAATATATAATAATAATAATAATAATATAAAAATATAAGTATTTTTGTTATTTTAAAGTAATAAATAAATAATATTTTTAAAATTGTGACAAATACCCTTCGTCATTCGCACTTAACATGTGGAAATAAAAAACCTACCTCGGCAACAAATTCAGCTGAAGTAACTCCTGTTTCTTCCCTCAATTCCCTCAAAGCCGCATTCCTTAGGTCTTCACCCTCACCAACACCACCCTGTGATACATACAATCTCATGAGCAAAAAAGCTCAACGAGCAATTCCTTTAACAAGATGATTGAGATTCAGCTCTTCCCATAAATTATAATTCAAAATCCAACATTGAGAAAACATCTACTAAAATAGAATTGAATTCAAATTCCAGCTTTGAAAACACCTACTACCTGAGGCATCTGCCACGAGTCCGGGATGTTTATCCTGGAAGCAGTAAATATCTACAAGATTAACACCCAAAACCATAAATCCTAATCACAACTTTGATCGAAAAGAAAAAAAATCAGATTCGAACGAAACAGATAGCGAAATCAATTACTTTTTCAGAGGGATTAAGGAGACAAATCCCCACATTCCTTCTATACCCATCCGGCGGCGTCTCCGTTGACGGCGGCGTCTCTCTTCTCCCGCTTCTCCTTTTACTCCTTGCTAACGATACGGCGGCGCAAGAAGATCGGGACAGTGGCACGCTTGCAAATTTGTTCATATTCACACAGCAATCTAGGCTTACAAACCGACACATATACGAATTCCTGACAATACTATCACTCGTCTCTATAATTTTACATAGTCTTGTCCGATAAAAAGGGCTAGATTCGAGAGAAGATACTTTGAAAGTATATAAATCATAAAAATATTATAACATCGGAAGTATTAAACATAGTTAATGTTTTGAAAAAAAAACATGAAATCTTTAATCTTGTCTATAAGCATGCCTTTTATATGCTGATTTTTCAACTTATTAGAAGTCTCTTTTATATTCCTATTACGCATTAAATTATTGTCATCATACTCGCAATAATTTTCTTGCTGATAATTTATTTTTTAAAAATATTTTTTTAAATAAATTAATTTTAATATCAATATATCAAAATAAAATAAAAAAATAAAAATATTTATAATTTAAAATAAAAAGATTTTTTAAATGTTTTAATAATATTTTTAAAACACAAAAACAAGAATATTTTTAAATATACTAGTGCATGAAATGAACCAATCTTCATCCTTTTTTTCTTTCTTTTTTAATATATACTAACTAAAATATAAAACATGCATCACTTTTCCTGTGAGTTGTTCACTGTACACGTAGACACAGATTACTTTAGATTGTGAAAGTAAAATTATTTACCCCAGGTCGGAAAAAATTTAACCCCCAAAACTAGGGGCATTTTGGACATTTCTAGAGAACATGTATGGTATTTTTATTTTTTTGCACAATGAAACTACTATTTTATCATTGCGTGCTAGCAAAAGGACGTCGAACAAATGAGGGTATTATTGTTTTTTCATAAATTTGTGCATAATAAAACTACAAAAATAACTCTCGAAAAGGACAAAAAATAACATCTGGATCCGGGGGTATTACAGTACTTTCACATCATGTTTTTTCATGGTTATCACTGGGTCTAGGGGTGTATAGGTAATTTATCATTTGTTATTAATTCTTTTCTGAAACACTGCAGGCGCGTCATACGGATGCGCTAGCAGTATATCCTGCACATCCGCCTTTCAAGTGGCGCGTGCGGCGTCCTTTTGCCGTTGAACTGAACTTTCGTCGTGTCACTTGGGGCGCCACCTTGTCCTCTGTCTCCCGGTGCGACGCGTGTCGTGATATAGTCATAGGCGAATCGTCGATGGATGATTTTTGGTTTTTTCTCTCCTGCAGCTGGACCCTGCATATAAGTCCTTAATATTTGTGATTGTGTTTAGTTTAGTCCCTGTTCTTTTGATTTCGGTTTTATTCCTGATTTCCTCGATTTAAATTTTGATTTTTTTCAATTGTGTCCTTCAATTGAAACTGATTATATATGGTGATTTTCATTTGAGTCCTTATTCTTTTGATTTCTGGTTTGGTTTTGGTTTCTTTAATTTTTTTGGTATGCATGTTTTAATTTGGTCCGAAATTAGTCATATATGCTACTTTTCATTTCGGTCCTTATTCTTTTATTTTTTTTTACAAAATTACACTACAATTTGTTTTTAAAAAATATCTTTATTTATTTCGGTCCCAAGGTTTTTATTTGTTTCAATTTTATCCTTCTATTAGAATTAATTATATATTTTGTTTTGATTTGTTTTAATTGTGTCCTCCAATTGAAAATAGTCATATTTGTTACTTTTATTTCGATCCTTATTCTTTTAATTTTTTTAAACAAAATTACACTATTTTTATTTAAAAAATACCTTTATTTGTTTCGGTCCCAAGGTTTTGATTTGTTTTAATTTTTTTCATAAGATTGAAATTAATTATATAATAGATTTTTTTATTCCAGTCTTTATTATTTGAATTTTTTATTTGATATTAATTCCTTTGGTTTTTTTAGTCCTTCTTGGATAATGTGTGTTTTTTATCTGTATTTATGTATCAATGCTTTTAGTTTTTGTTTTTCATTTATTTCATTTTATTTTTTATTGGGATTTTATTTTTATTCGATTCAGTTCTAAATTTTTAATTTATGTTAGTGATCATTTTAAAATTAATATTGCTCTTTTTTCCCCTTTGTTTTTTTTTCCTGTTATTTTTTCCTATTCTTTGGATCATATGATTTTATGATTTTATTGTTTGAGCAATGATAACGATAATTTTAGGAATTGTTTTTTTTTGTAAAAATGTTTTTTTTTATTTTTCGAGGCAATTTAATGATTTTAATTGTTTGAGAAGTAATGTTGATAATAATTTAAACTTTTATAGTAATGATAATAACAATAACATAAGGATGAATTTTCAATTTATGTTTTCTTCTTTTTAGAGATAAAAAATTAACTATTTATTTTTGTTATTTGATTATTGCCGGTGTTTTCACAATTTATATCTTATTTGTTATATTTAATTAAAATTGAATTATAAAATAAATTAATCTTAATATAATTAATTTAATAATTCAGATATATAATTTTTTTTATTTTTTTAATAATAATAAAAAATAATTATGACCACAACGAGACAACGAGGTTAATGGCTAATGGCTAGTATATATATAAAAGAAAAAAAGAAGTAGAAAAAATTGGTGCACAAAATGACAAAACAAAGGATGCTGTTACGTAAAGGGTCCACAAAAACATAGCCCACTCAATGACGTAAAGGGTCCAAAAAAAAAAAACACCATCAAATTCCCTTTTCCCCAAAAATCCTTCATAACTACTTCAGGTTTTGTCTCTTCCCCTTCCCCTAAATCCTTCAACAGAAATACAAACCAGCACGAACAACGTTTCAAATACCAAACCTCATCACCAGGAATTTAAATATAATATATTTTCGTAAAAATGGGGGTGCCTCAAACTATGGAGGCCCTAAGAGAACGAACTGATTTCATTAAAGAATCGTTACAGAAAAGCCAAATCATTACTGATAACATGGCCGCCATTCTCGGCTCCTTCGACCACCGTCTCTCCGCCTTAGAAACTGCCATGCGTCCCACTCAGGTACGTTCAGAATCATCCCAACTTTTCATATTTCTGCTTAACGGATCTGCATGCTGTTTGTAAATGAATTTTGTTTTTTAAATTGTAGATAAGGACGCATTCGATTAGAAGAGCGCATGAGAATATCGATAAAACATTGAAGGCAGCAGAGGTTATTTTATCTCAATTTGACCTCACGCGAAAGGTACCTTTTTTTTTATATAAATAATTTCTAAATAATGTTTTTTTTGGTTATATTATTAATTAATTAGTCTGGATATATATATATATATATATATATATATATATATATATATATATATATATATATATATATATATTTGAATGTTGCAGGCAGAGGCTAAGATATTGAGAGGGCCACACGAAGATTTAGAAAGTTATTTAGAAGCGATTGATCAGCTAAGAAGCAATGTGAAGTTTTTTAGCAGCAATAAGAGTTTTAAAAGCAGTGATGGTGTGCTTAATCATGCCAATCAATTGCTTGCTAAAGCTATTTCAAAGCTTGAAGAGGAGTTTAGACAGCTTTTAACAAATTACAGGTTCGACGACCTGGCTTTTTTTTAATGAAATTCTGTTGTTTTTTGTTTCAAGAAATGGAGTAACTTGCACTCGATAATTCTTGTTTTTTTTGGTGTTTTGAAACGAGTAATGAATCGAATATTTGACATGGCGATGATTTCTGCCGCTGGAAACTGTGAAAAATTTATTGTTATTGGGTGCCTGATGCAAGCTTTGATTTTTTATGATCTTCAACATTCTTTTGAAATAAGTTAAGAACTGTTTAATTTGAATGACAGCAAGCCAGTGGAACCTGATCGACTTTTTGAATGTCTTCCCAATTCTCTACGCCCATCATCA
The DNA here is from genome assembly GCA_032356905.1 of Salix exigua. Lineage (NCBI taxonomy): Eukaryota > Viridiplantae > Streptophyta > Magnoliopsida > Malpighiales > Salicaceae > Salix > Salix exigua. Next base: position 6,395,273 of record CM063603.1, read on the forward strand.
TCCGGATCACCTAGGAAGCATGGTGATGATAACACCAAGAGCCCCACGGAGCACCAAGGGAAGAGCTTGGAGAATGCTATCTACACTCTTCCAACACTTATTCCGCCAAGGATTATTCCATTGCTACATGATTTAGCTCAACAAATGGCTCAAGCTGGTCACCAACAACAGCTATTTAGAATCTACAGGTGCCCCCCTTTCTTATTGCTGCTGTTATCATTGCTCATGCTCTTCATTCTTAGACCTATCTTAGCTAGGTTTCTCTTCTGTCTTGAAAGTTCTCAAGACAAATGTATGTCAGAAGATTGCCTTCTTCAAATTCTGGTGTTTTTACAGTTCACCGCTAATAACAAGCTTGAAAACTGGAATATAAAGAAATCTACATTGCTATTCCATTTCTTGATCCATGATAGAAACATTGAAACGGGAAGAAATTCTAGCTTGGTTATTTATGGGTTATCTTTCGAGTGATCTTGTGTAGATTAGTGTAAATTTGAACACACTTCAGTTTTAGTCTTCAACAATGAGTTGTAGACTTGTCATTGGATTTAAGTTTGGATAATCTCTACCTGTCGTTGCTGGTTTTTTAATAGGAAATGCAATTACTTTAATAGAAACCTAGCAATATAGTGGTCACCTTACTTTTCAAGACACGATTGAGTTATGACAATCGTTGCTTAACAAAGAGAATAGAGGAAGATAACATCGGTTTTATCATTGGAATGATTATTCGCTAATAAATTACATGTAAGAACAACAGTAAAATTCCATTCTGATTCTTATCATCAAATGGATCTTACTATCATTGACTTTGGAATTTTGATGATGATATTTGGTGTTTAAAAACTCCAGGGACACTCGTGCTTCAGTTTTGGAACAGAGCGTCAGGAAGTTAGGTGTTGAGAGACTCAGCAAGGATGATGTCCAGAAAATGCAGTGGGAGGTCTTGGAGGCTAAGATTGGGAATTGGATACATTACATGAGGATTGCCGTGAGGATTTGGCTGTTCCATTGTAGGTTTTAAGGTTTCGTTTTGTTGTTTGGTCGCTCAATTTTTTATTTCAATGCTTGGAACAGGTCAAACTGCTATTTGCTGGGGAAAAGAAACTTTGTGATCAAATCCTTGACGGGGTTGATTCTCTGAGGGATCAATGTTTTGCTGAAGTCACTGTAAACAGCGTGTCTGTGCTTCTTAGTTTTGGGGAGTCCATAGCCAAAAGCAAAAGATCACCTGAAAAACTTTTTGTTCTATTGGATATGTATGAGATTATGCGGGAACTTCACTCTGAGGTATGAAAACCTTTACTAATTGCAGCGAAATATTATCAATACTAAAGAATCATGTGAGTTCTAAATATTTTTGGTGGATAAACCTGTATGCGACTTGTATCATTTATCAACAAGGTAATGAATCTATGATGGTGGTAAAAAGTCATTTCAAGGTGAGTTTGTCTCATAATTGAAACCATAAAATGAAATGTTAAGTTTATAAAGACCCTAGAAATAGTCTTACTAGTGGAAAAGCAGATATAACTATGGAAGAGATGAAAATGGGGGGAAAGTGAAAAGCGACTTTCAATGGAACAAGGCATGCAAGGTCGCCATGGAGCTCACAATCCATCGGGATGAAAATCCATTTCAAGCAAACTGAAATGCATAAAAAACCTGGAGATATAGCTTCAGGTATCGGTTTTTGGTTAATTATTAGAAAAAGGCGACTAAAATGACATTCGGAATACAGAAAAGCAACTGCTTTCTTTATGATGGAGCTAACAGCGTTTCACTGTTATTTTTAATCACAAAACATTAGAGAAACGATACTGCATGAATCCTATGGTGGGAAAATGTTTAAACAAGTTGACTTCTCATTCTTCTTGATCTTGATGATCTTCTTTTGTTTATTTTTCTTTGTTTTTCGGTTTGATGTTGGGGATTGCATCTGCAGATTGAATTACTCTTTGGAAGTAAAGCCTGCATTGAAATGCGGGACTCTGCATCGAGCTTAACAAAGCGACTAGCTCAAACAGCTCAAGAGACCTTTTGTGATTTTGAAGAAGCTGTAGAAAAAGATGCCACCAAAACTGCTGTTTTAGATGGAACTGTCCATCCTTTGACTAGCTATGTGATTAATTATGTGAAGTTTCTCTTCGAGTAAGTTACTATTGCTACGTTTTCTCGTTTCTTTTCTGGAGACGTTTCTTAATTCTATCATGTCATTTTTTAACATAATTTCTTCAAGTCTGCTACTTGTTCATGTGGTTAAGGTGGCCAGAAGGTCCAGAAATATTAGATAACTTTATAAATTTCATGCATCTGACTGTTGGTCTTTCAATTTGCGCAGTTACCAATCTACTCTGAAACAGCTCTTTCAAGAGTTTGATGCAAGCGATCCTGATGCTCAGCTAGCATCCGTGACTACAAGAATTATGCAGGCTCTTCAAAATAACCTCGACGGGAAATCAAAGCAGTATAGAGATCCTGCGCTTACTCAACTATTTCTCATGAACAACATTCACTATATCGTGAGATCTGTGCGGAGGTTTGTTTTATATTGTTTTTGTGTTTTATAAAAGAGGCTCTGCCTGCCACCTTTTAACATCTAAGTGCAGGTCAGAAGCGAAGGATTTACTGGGCGATGATTGGGTGCAAATACACAGAAGGATTGTGCAACAGCATGCTAATCAGTACAAGAGAGTTTCCTGGGCAAAGGTTTGTTTCTTTAACTAGACTTTTCAGTAATATATATATATATATTTAAAATATGGACCTATTTGTTGAATCTTTATGTTGATTTGAATATATCTCATGACATTCACTCGGCGGAGGTTGTGCGTAATTGATAAGAACTAGTTGCCACCCAAACTTGTATCCAACCATTTGGTTTCTAGTGAAGCTTTTGCTCTCTCATTAATAGGACGTCATGTTAAGCAGTTCGTGTCTTAGATGTGCAGATTCTGCAGTGTCTCTCTGTTCAGGGCGGTGGTGGAATCGGAGGCGACGGTAGCGCCAGTGGAATTTCAAGAGCGGCAGTGAAGGATAGATTCAAGACCTTCAATGTCCAATTCGAGGAGCTTCATCAGAGGCAATCTCAATGGACCGTTCCTGACAGCGAGTTGCGTGAGTCTTTGAGGCTGGCTGTTGCCGAAGTTCTATTGCCCGCATATCGGTCTTTTCTAAAGCGTTTCGGGTATGATTCTCATCATTATATATGAGAAAAATTCATCTTTTTTCCCCCCTTCACTCATAGGAACAGATACTGTTTTTGCATGTTACAGGCCTATGATCGAGAACGGGAAAAACCCTCAGAAGTACATAAGATACTCTCCTGAGGATCTTGACCACATGATGAATGAATTCTTTGAGGGTAAGACATGGAATGAGCAAAAACGGTAAACATTTGCTTGAACTAATATATGGCACCATTTATGCTCTTGTACAATTACGAGGTCAAATAAGAGGTTGATATACTCGTGTCACGATCCACATTAGGCTTGTATTCTTCTGCCAAAGTTTTGTTGTTATTTATCCATCTATCGAGTCTGAGCATGTTTGCTTCAAGGCGCATGCAGACCTTGTACTAAAAAAACGTACATCATCCCTCCTATGGGGATAAACTAATGAAAATAACTACTGTTTAATAAGAATTAACGCATACTTTCTTCATGCATTTCTGAATTTAATTGGTGCTCTAAAACACGCAAGTTAGATTGCAGTCTTCCAATTTTTGATGCATCATCTGGTGTGAATGATTGATTTTTTTGACTCAAGTATAGCCCATCGGCCCCTTTCCAGAATTCTTTGGCTCCGCCATGGTGGGAAGAAACTAATTTGCTCGCCATCGTATGGATCCTTGTGATTCACCGATGCCTTCTTTTCCTTTAGCGACAGCAACTTTCGGAAGTCAAAAACTATCCTATAGCCAACCAGATCTTCTATTTAAGTTCATATCTGGGCATTTCATCCTGCCATGGCTACTGCTTAATGATGCCAAGCTAGCAAGCTTCTGTCCAGCCAAAAACGGTACCGGAGCATATATACCGATCCTCACCCCACAGCTAGCGTCATTCTTATCTTAGAGCCTCTATCTAGCAATCATTCTGAAACTTCACTATTTTGACCATTTTAAGCAGACTCAGGCTGCGTTGTTTAAACTGGAGCTAAATTAAACTCTAACCAAACTGATCCACACATAATTAATATTACCGGCCACAGATGCAAAAGCATCGAGACAAAATTAACCACATAGCATCTCTCCTCACCTCTGTCACAGAACCCCTCACCCTCACCTTTGTCTTCTTCCTCCATCAAATTTTTCCAACTATGTTGCTCAAATCTTCTCTCATCTTCAGAATTATATTTGTTTTATAATATTTAACTAGCTAGAATTCATTACAAAGCCAACGTCTGTATAAAGATGGACGAAATGGCTAAAATAGGAGGAAGAACATTTGCTTTTCTTCAACCAAACATTTCTAAATTAATTCGAAAGTAGAAATGGAAGAAGCAATGCCAAATCCTGGCCATGGAAACAAACAATTAGCATAAACATACACGTGCTCTTGGTTTTGATAGTATGGGTTTTTGATTCCCAAAACACATTGGTTACTATCTTCAGTGATGCTTAGCCAAAATCTTGGAGATGCATAAATAACTCGTCGTCGTCTCTGTGCTTGTCTAGCAGCAGCAAAGGTGATGTTTCTTTTGTTTGTAAACTTAAGCCAGGCACCTGGTGATAGGACTCTATCTTTCGACCTCAGAAATGCAACCAAGAACAGTGGAAACAAAGGAAAAATCAAGAAAGGAATTCAGTATATTATTCAATCGTAATGCCAAAATGGCTACTATGGCTATTTATGAAGCCTTGCACCAACTGGTGTCACAACAGAAAAATGAAAGTAAAACAGAAATTGCAACAAACTCACAGCTAATTGACACATGGACTCTAACCGCTTACGTTTTCAATTTTCCCTCCCACCAATAATTCTTCTTTCAAATATCCCGCCAATAGCTAACTGATAATTTCTATTGAATCCTATCACCTGGGAATGAGTGATTTGGTTTATGGTTCTGGATCTTCTCATATTTGACGAACACTGTAAAAATAAACACTAGTGTTAGAGTTATTTTTTAAACTGTTTTTTATTTATAATTATTTTTTATAAAAGAAATGCTTTGTGAATTTTGATAAAAAAAAACTAATATGATATAAACAAACAAAACAAAGTGAAGATTATGATTGCATCAATACATTGCATAACTATATTAGAAGATGATCACAAGGTGATAATATTTTTGCTGAATATGATAGCAATCCTAATTTTGATCATGAAGATATTTTACCAGATGTTGTTCCTCGATCAAATAGTCAAGGATTGCAGACGTGTTCACGTATGAATTTAGTTCGTGATGGAATTGCAAATAATTTGATGAGAGAATAAAAATAAATATTTAATTTACTTCAAACATTTTGTTATTATAATTATTAATAAATATATGAAATTATTCCAATAAAATATTTATATATATGCAGTACGTATGTATGTGTGTGTGTCGCAGATAAAAACACTTTTTACAGAACTGTTTTTTTTTTAATAACAATAACCACTCGGCCAAGAAATCAACTTTCGTGTAAAGTTAAAGTTTGCTGTCTAATAAATAACTCATGGCTTCTTCAGGTGATCTTCAATCCAAAAATGTGAGAGCCTATGCGAATTATTCCCCGTTACTTCCTATCAGCGCCAACCAGTTTCCATATCCTTCAGAGTCTAATGAGTCATCAAAATCGTTCCTCTCTTTCTACCCGCCTTTGTTTCAACAATAATAATCGTTAAATTGTCACTAAACATGATCATGACGTATTATTTTGACCCAGAATCTCCAACAATCCAGTTGCACTCTCTCCTCATTTCAGGAACAAAGTTGGCAGCAAAAAGTGGATCCAATTCCTCAACCTTCAATCCTAACTTGGGCTGGATATTTCCTTGGAAGGATCAGATAGTTACATCTTTTTGTGAACAAGGTGACGCTCTTTTGGTAACTATTGTTGAAGGGTTTAATAACGTGTTGATACAGCAAGAAAACGAGCACATGGAATTTGAAACAAAAGGATTTGAAAATATATATAAATTTTTAAAAAAATATTATTAAATGCATTAAAAAAATTAAAAAATAACATCCACATGTAGCTATGGCGTGATGAAAGATAACTTGTGATCTGCAAAACAAGTCTCGAGTTTAAGTCAGGATATGCTTTTCTTATCATAACCTAAAAATAGATAGAGTTTTACTAACTCACTTGTACCCACAAAATATACTTTTCTTAAAAAAAAAATCTTAAAACACAAAGAAAATCAAAGGAGGTTAAATACTTAAAACACAACCTTAAACTGAAAAGCCATGAAGGAAAACAAATCACTAGAAGGGTAAAATAGCGAAAAAACCTATTGGAAACCGTTCCCTCCAAAGGAACACCTACAGTTTACAAACCGTTGTGACGCATACCCTCCAAAGTATATGAATTAACATTCTAGTCTTGTCAAAATCTGAAGTTGTCGATCGGTACCATCATCATCAACAACTACTTTTGTATTATGGATTCATAAATCATTAAGAAAGAAACACGTTTAGAACTTATAAGGTACGTAAATATCAAACAATTTCTTTACAAGTTTTTTTTTCTTGAGTTTTTCACTGTATTTCCTACGTTAGAATTATGTAATGAACCGATATATATATATATATATATATATATATATATATTTATATATTTGAAGTAATGAATATAGATCTTAGTGATGTTAAAATTCTGAAAGATGATATGGGACGTGAATTAAAGCCATGATTTCTATATATCATCATCCTTTTCTATTTCCTTTTGTTTTCTGTTGATTTCTTAGTGTTTATTTAAAAACAAAACAAGTAAAAAAGAAACGAAAAGATCACAATGCTATATATATGTTATTGAATGGAGTAGATAAAAATTTCTGTTTCAGCATTAGTTAACGTTTAGAAACTCCCGGCACTCTCAAATGGATTGGATAATTAGATATTACCGTCGTCTCTTAATTATTAGACTGCTTTAAAATTTTGATTCCTTTCAATTATGGTTTTTCCTGGAAGGACACAGATTAATTATTACCGAAACAGAAATAAATCAACGCTCATGGTTTTGCAGAAAGAACAATGGCTTCGTTGAAGTCTACAGATTGTGGGAGCATTTGCCAGCTTGCTCTTTTCTTGCTTGCCGTGGTGGCCGGAATATCAATCATCACCGTAGGACTTATGATGAACTCAAAGTACAGTCCACGGACACAGCAACAGCCTCTAGTGATCAGACTCAATTCCTTCTCAGTATCAGACCTTAACGTATCGAATTCCTTATCTGGGGCAAATTGGGATGCCATGTTGCTGTTCGGGAACCGGCATAGTTATTTCGAAATTTCGATTGAAAGTCTCGAAAGTTTCGTCTACTATAATCACCAAGATGCTCTGTCATGTGCGTTAGTGGAGTCAATGCACTTGGGACCTAAAAAGCAGAAACTGATGCAGATCAAATTCAATGCCTCTGGGTGTGGAGGGGGCGAGCAACCTTTCGTCGAGGAGAGGGTTTTGAAGGAGATAAAGAGAGATGGAGATGCTGGAACTTTGCATTTAGGGTTGATGTTGAATTTTAAGGTTTCTTATCGGAAAGGGCCCTGGTCTTGGGTCTATTGGCTGAAGGCTAAATGCACCGACTTGGATGTGTTGTTTGAATCTGATCCAGGTGCTGGCACGATGATTGGCGATGAGCCCAGAGCGTGCTCGGTTCCATTGCTCAAGTGATCATGGTGTTTCTGTTCCTTGTTCTTATTTATCTGTTCTTTTCATGTCTTTTCCTTCGGGTTGAATTTCTGTCTTTATTTAAGAATACTACTGCTGTAATTATTTTTTTTTGGTATAAATCACGCGGTGTCCCAGACGCTGGCCTAGACTAATACACGTTCGCACCAGGTGGGCCCTGAAGGGGTGAAAGTGCTCTCCAAATGGCCGGTTCCATACAAGAGGAGAGATTGAACTCCTGACCTCTTTTAAGGGACAAGAGTGCACTCACCACTCATGCCAAGACCCCTCGGGTACTACTGCTGTAATTAATCAATGCAATCTGCTCCTCAAAATTTACAAAGAAAATAGAAATCTCTGCTGATATGAGAATTTCAGACAACCTTTAGGTCTGGGTACATCATGGAATCAAATGCACTCGAGTACGATCGAGCCTAGGGAAGACAGATTCTGGACGTGGAAATCACACCTACGTACTAATCCTGATACAGTTTTGTAAGCAAAAAGGTTTAGGAAATTTATCCATCACTCGTATAAGTTTTCTTGGCGATATCTAATATCATGAATCAGCTTTGGCCTTGTCTAGCATGATGAATCAACTTGGTCTCGATAAAGCATAAAAGCAATACAATATATCTGATCTCATCGTAGAACCTTGTAAACGTAAATGTAAATGTCACGAGCCTTGTTAGAAACAGCCAAGAATGCGCATCTTCTTACACACATCTCTTTTGGATTTGATTTTTTTTTACAAATTAAAATTGAATTTAAGCAGAATAATTAACATTTTAATGCAGTGTTATTATATTCAGGTGACATGACAACCAAATCCATTTGTATATGTTGGCTTAATCTTAGCATGCAACACACAATATTGGCGTTTATGCCACCCAACGACACAACAAAGGAGAAAGCCAACCATCTGAAAGCACACATTTTCCTTCGGGAGACTCAAGTATTGGAGGGAAGGGTATCCTCCACCAAATCCTCCTACATTGGGATATGATTCTGTTGAGAACCAGCTGTAAAGACAAAGTGGAGTTGTTACAATAATATTTTTTATAGTTAAGTTGAAGACAAATTGTAAAGAGAAAATTGAGTTGTCACAACAAAGCTTATCTGTAGGAGTTGCCTATATATATATTTTGAGAACTGTAACCTAGATGTATTGAATTTATAAGAAGAAATACATTCTTGATTTGTAAAGTGGTATCAGAGCAGATTTAAAAGTTTTTTTCGAATTTGAATTTTTTTTTCCGAAGGCTACAGTGCCCTGTTCATTGAACATACACTGTTCAAATCCGAAACCAAACAACCGAAGTTTCCCAGAAACCCAGATTTTCCCAGTACCCAAACACCCACAATTTTCCCCAGACACCTAGATTTTCTCAGAAACCAAACACCCACGATTTTTTCCCAGAAACCCAGATTTTCCCAGTACCCAAACACCCACAACTTTCCCCAGACACCTAGATTTTCTCAGAAACCAAACACCCACGATTTTCCCCAAAAATCCCGTTTTTTTCCCAGCAACCAATCACCCACAAACCTTTCCTAGAAACCCAGAAATTACACCCCATCCCGAAACCTTTACTATTTCAATCAGCCAATTTTTCCCAAAGAACCCTAGCCCCAAAATCAAACCAAACCACAAAAAACAACCCAAACATCCCAGATTTCACATAACCCACATCACAACAAAATGGAAATTAATTCCACGAATCCACTAACCTCAATGATACCATCCACAGACAATTCAGCATTCCCATCAAACATTATCCTAAACGAAACCAATTTTAGGTTATGGTCCAAACTTATAGAAATGAGAATCGGAGCTCGAAACAAGCTGGGATACCTTACCGGAGACATTACGAAGCCGGAATCCGGCGACCCACGACTGGAATCTTGGGTTACTGAGAATCATCGAGTCAAATGTTGGCTAATTGACTCGATGACCCCGTCCTTGATGGAGAGGTTCATCTGCCACCCGACGGCCAAGGAGATCTGGGACGCCGTCAGGCGAACCTTTTATGACGGCTCCGATGCCACTCGCCTCTTCGAGCTTAATCAACGCTCGTTCACTACTCGTCAGAATGGACGACCTTTGTCCAGTTATTACACCGAGCTCGTCGCCATCTTCCAAGAAATCGACGGCCGGACTGCACCTCAGGCGAAGACAATCGACGACGTCCTTCACCACCACTCAGCCATGGCTCAACTCAGGGTCCACATCTTTCTCAGTGGTCTTGACCTTGGGTTCGAGCAAATCCGTGGGGAGATCCTTCGAAAGGATCCACAACTCAATCTTGAGAGAGCATACGCCTGTGTTCGGAGAGAACACTCCCAAAAGATCGTCATGGCCGGAAATGGCAGCCCCCCAGTTTTTCCCGAGCGATCGGCGATGGTGACACGGTACCATCGGCCGATCGGAGGCGAGCTCGGGAGAGAAAGACAGGGAGAAGGGCCTGCGCGGAGAGAGAGAGAGGAGAAATTAGGGCAAAATTTTGCCCCTTTTATAGCTGACCGTTTTTTGGCTGCCCGGGTTGACCGGGCTGACCGGGTTGACCAAAAATATAAAAATACTGGTGGACTGATTTGTTCTCATTGTGGTGAAAAGGGACATTCAAAACATAGGTGTTTTGAAATTATTGGCTACCCGGACTGGTGGGATTTTACGAAAAAACCACGGAAAATTATCCGAAAACCACGAACCAAGATTGAGCAACCAAGAGTCGGCTACAATGTTGAAAATATTATTCAAAAGTCCCCCCTAAAATTATTCCTAAAGAGTATTTATACTCCAAGCCAAAACCCTAATTTTCCTAATGGGCTTCACATAAAATCAATTTAAATAATAATCAATCCAAGCTAAAACTAGCCCAAACTAATTAAAATAAAAAATAAACAAATCTAAACCCCAAAAAAATTGTTTGTCCCCTCTCAAAATAATTAAAGTTTGATAACCCAACTAATTAAATAAGACAAGTTCGTTGTTTCTGCATTATTTGACAGCAGCAAGACCCAACTTAAAATAGATGATTCTCTCTCATCTTAATGAGTTAGAAGGCTTATCATATACCGTTGGAAATGTATGAAATCCTAGTTTCCAGACCAACTAGAATCACATCAAAATTTGATTTGTAGATCCAGTTATGACTAAAAGAATAATGAAAGGTCCAATTGTCCAAATCTAGTCTTTTTTTTCTCAATCCTTGTGTAATGTTCTAGGTTCCACCAACAAGCACTTCTTGAACATGAATAAGATTAATCAAGGCTTACTCTTTATTATTATAAATCCTCTTGAAATCCACCTTAGCCCATGTATCTTGAAGAAGTCCATTGAAAGCTTCTTTTAACTTCTTAGGTCTAACCCTAGTAGTAACTGGACCAACTGGAACCTTCAATGAATCCTTTGATGATTGGATTGCATCAAATGACCAATATATAACATGGATAACTCAGTGGAGAGCTGGGTGGTGGATAAATTGGCTAAGGAAAGAAGCAATGAGGCAGTGAGTTTTCATTTTAGAATGGTGTTCTCGACTTCTTGTAGATCGGATTCATGGCTTAGATCAAATCCTCAAAGCATGAAAGTTGTGTGCGAGGATATTATAATATCTTTCGTGGGTGCTTCAGGAGATGGAACGATCCTCAATTAATTATACATTTCCCCTTTTTTTATGAGAGAAAACGTCTCTCGGGTTTTTCTTATTATTTAAATAAAAGAAATCACAATGTTTTTGGTCTAGATTTATCAAAGGAAAAGAAAACAACTGTAAACTAAATGCAAACTTAAGAAGTAAAAACCGCTAATTATTTGGGCAGATTTGAGGTAGCCCGGACCTTCTTGAAATAATTGATTTGCTTCAAAGCAATTTCATTCTAGTTGCTTGTATCTATTCCTTCCAGTATTTTTATTACCTTTTCCACCGACTCTATAGTAGTTTGAGTTTGTTTTAGAATTGTTTTATTTTATTATTTGTTTAAGTCTGACTTCGACCTTGCCAGCTAAGTTACTTGAAACGGCGTCGCTCTAATCTTTTATCTTTCCCTTGGCCAGTTGTTGACACCGGGCGCCTTTAAATCATAGCTGTCCATGTAAGTGTACCTCCTCTGCATCTCCACCATACACGTTGACTCCCTTTTTTGCTTTTGCAGGTTGGCTTGTTGATGACTGTTTGAGAGTGTGGTGGTGGTAGCTTTTCAAACGCTTATCGTGTCGAAATACATCAAAATGATGTTTTTTTTAAAAAAAATATTTTTGAAATCAGCACATCAAAATGATCTAAAACACACAAAAACATGTTCATTTAATATGAAAAAAAAATTCAAATTTCAGCCAAAAACTGGTGGGATCACAATGTCAAATGGGATCAAAACCTTATTTCTCCCTCGATCTGCTTATTGAGAGCTTTGAGAGAGTCTGGAGAGAAGCCTTTCTTCCTTCTGTAAGTCGAGAGCCATGGGAGAGCTTGGGGAGAACCCCTCCTTCCTTTCCTCAAGCTGTTTTCCGAGAATATAGAGAGAGCCTGTGTTGAGAGAGTTTGGATTGTTACATGGGAATATCGCAGCCAGTGCAAATAGGGACTGTTTGGTTCTTAGCTAGTTAATTTGTATGTTAATATATATGTTATAAAAGGGGGGGAAAGGTCATCAATATATGAAAACTAGTTTCTTTTATCTATCAATTTCCTCTTAAGCTTCTTAATAATCATATCTGGTGATTAACTCATGCGATTGGTGGAGATATAGTTTTGAAGTTATACTTAGATGTAAACATGTTTCTAAATAATTTGTATTTAGATTATAAGAAAAAATCATTAATAAAAAACACATGATTTTTTTTTAAATTGTAGTACTTCTAAATTTTAATATACTCAAATTTAATAGTATATTTTTGTAGATAAAAGTTATACATTAGTGTGTAAATCTAGATACCAAAATCCCGTATTTATATAACAAGAGTCTCATCAAAATATTAAATATATAATTTTATTGTTATTTGATATAAAATTTAATTTAGTTCAAATATTGTCAATTTAGTTTTTTATTTTTTCAATTGGAATGGAATATTTTGGTTTCGAAACGTTTCGACGCGCTATTTTGGAGTTGTACAGTTTATATATATATATATATATATATTAATTCAATTTTGTTAGTTCAAATCCAAAAATAAAATTATTTAGAATTGTGTAATTTAATATAATAAAAACACAATAAAATGATTTTTCTAAACAAAATTATGAACATGTATAATTTTACAAGAATATCATCATCAATCTCACAAGGTAATTACATTATCTGACTACTCTCAAATTTTAACATAATATATATAAATATGTCAAGAGACTCCTAGCAAAATTTCATCTCAATCTAACTGTTGGATTAAGAAATATGATTGATATGTAAAATTATTTATTATTTAAAAAAACACTATTTGGCCAAAACAACAGAGGTGAAATGATTTCAGCATGTTTCGGCTGGAATTTGGTCGAAAAATCCAGAATAGACCCAAATTTATTTCGAGATAAAAATAATAATATTTTATTTTATTTTTTAACTGATACAAAATATTTTGACATATCTTTAAAACCAGTTATATTGGTCGTTAAAGTTTTTGTCTGAAGCCTCGAGTGATGATCCATTTTCTTTCAATAGAAAAGTGTGGGCCGGTGTTTGTGGGCTTCGATATATATATATAGGCCTGGTCTTACACTTTCCTGGATAAAAACTAATGAGTTTTGGTGCTATGGTTTGGGAACTTGGGCTACTTAACTTGTGCGAATAATGTGTTGAGTGCATTACAGCAGAGTCTCCAGCTTATTTTATTATAGATATAACTTTTCTTTCTAGCTCGTTATATTTACAAACATAAAAAAAACGGGAAAATATTTTAATTTATATTTATGGATGTATATTTGGAGTTAATAATAATAAATATTAAATCTAGTAAGATTTGACCAAAATAAAATAAAAAAGCCTGTTGGACCTCCTTAGAAAAACAATCAAATTTCTTTGCGAAAACAATAAATTAAAAATTAAAAATAAATTAAATAAAAAAATCCCAGATGACGTATGGTATATTTTTGTGAATGTTTAGCAACTTCAAATATCCATGTTTAATTATTAGTCTCTAAACAATTTGCTGGAAAGAAGCCTAACTTTTTATTTTCCCTTTTGTTGTCGAGCTTCTGCCCATTATTTCCAGTAAGAACAACATTGATAAAGCAGATCCACGAGATTGTTGCTTTGTTAAGTTTATTTATTTTCTTTGGCCCTGTTTGAGTGGATTGTCATCTGTTGCAATACTGAAATTATGCCAATAGTGTTTACCATTACTTGAGTTGCACACTTCAACGAGGATGAGTTTCCATGATGAAAGATTTCAGCAGCTTGTGTGTTTCAAATTCTCTGAAGTTATTTGTTTGAGGTACAGAACTTCTGCCCCATGTTCACTGTTTTTTTTTCTTCTCATATTGTTCTAGGTGCAAGAAAGTAGTGGCATGGTCGCATGGACGAAGATAAATTCCTTATCAGTAGCTCACAACTGATATGTATGCTAGTTCTGTCCACATGAACAAGCTCCAGGCACGGTCTGCACTGGAAAGTAGAAGTAGATTTAGCTTGCAGGACTCCATATTTTTTAAACTCTCTTTTTGGTATTTGTTCCGGCATTTCATTTTTCATTTCACTCTATTTAGATTATCTAAAATCCTAGAAATTTTGGTACATTTTTGGAGTTTTTAGAAGCAAGAGTTCTTCAGAAGCTGCTGTGTTTATATAGGATTGCAGAAAAGCAGGTCAACATAGCTGAAACAGTGAAGGTCATGAGTTAACACAGATTTTATGGATCGATTTTATTTTTGTGATCGATATATACAATTCATCTACCTATTCAATTGATACTACAGAACTTGAGGGACAAATTAAGCTGTTGTAGATGGATCATGTTGTTGTTCTTATCTTATTATATTTTTATCTGGAACATCATAGTGGAGATTTCATTTGGCGAGTGCTAGCATCAAAGCAGAATTATCATCAACCTTTTTCAGCCCCACATGGATCGAAGAACTTGAAAGATTGAATGCAAAAAGGGCTAATCCAACTTACTTAGCCAGTGTATGTTCAAGTAAATTTATAGACATGTTACAAGGAAGAAGAAAAACTTGACAGCTTTTCTTGTGCTATACAACGTAATTAAACGTAAAATAATATTCTATATTAACTATACATAGCACAAGCATCTCCAGCTTTAATAACTGATATCATCTGCATTAACACCAGTATCTTCATCAATCCTTTTGAAGAGAAGACTGGATCATTGAGCACCTGTTGTTGCCATCTCTGTAATGGCCAACCCATGATTTGGGATTGATTGTGTTGATTGCATTTGATTTGGCATTGATTGCTTAACAGAACTCTAAGCTTCATCAAAATCCAGTCTATAATCTATAAATGTTCTTCTAATTTCTGTGATCTTCTTTTGTTACCTATTTTATTTTAATACCAGGTGAACCTTTTTGTTTCGCAACCTCTAAGGATGTCGCTGGGGTAGAGCTTATATATGCACTCCAAAAATTCACATCTGTAACATGATAAACATTGTTCAAATGGCTGTTTCCCTTGCCATTATTGCATCGAGTTCAAGCTCTTTAATTGTTTTAAATATTTATTTTAATAAAACATTTACTCTCCACTATGGTCCTGCTGCTCTGTCATAGGTTTGCCTAACCTAAATGATCTGGCTTTTAACTTAGTTTTTTCAAAGCTAGGGTGCCTAAGGAAATGGTCCTGGTGCGTCTTCTAAGATACCCATCACAGTAACTGGTCCACGTCGTATTGCCCCAGCAAGGCATGATTAAGACCCTGGTGGCTGTATCAGTGAAGAGAAGAAAAGGGGTTCACGTTACATCTCATGTCTTGGATTATTGTTTGTAATATGATGAATGTCTGGTCGGAAACTTCAAATTTTTTTCCAAATGGATTTGGATGCGATTTGGAATCCGAAGACCTTGAATAATCTTTTTGAGAAACGAGTCAATGAAAATGTGTGATGGAAAGCGTTGGTTAACAATTGGAAGACATCAATTCAAAGGTGAGTAGTCATCACTCTTGTCCATGAACTTAGTAGATTAATTAATTTAACTGGTCGATTTTTTTATAGTAATTATTAATGTTGTTTTATACTTGTGAACGGAGGCTTAATTTCTATCTTCTGCTGGAAAACTCAAAATCTCCTGTGATTTATACACAGTTTGGAAATTACTGGAGTCTTTGGAAATGAAATAAAAGACAATAAATTATATTTATCATTCAGTCTTCTTTACTTGCCATTTTGAGATGGTCTCATCAAGCTTTTGTTCCAATTATTCCAATGAAAAGTAATCAAACTTCTGATTTTTGCATGCAAAAACCCACTTACAGAGTGCTTGGAAGTGCTTTTCAGAAGTACTTTTGAAAAAAGTTGAATTTTTTATTTTTATTTTTAAGTTTAAATTAATAAAATCTAGTGTTTTAGATCATTTTGATGTGCTGATGTTAAAAATAATTTTTAAAAAAATAAAAAAACATAATTTTAATATATTTTTGAACAAAAAATACTTTAAAAAACAACCGCAACCGCAGTCACACTCTCAAACAGGCACTAATATCAACAAGAACTAATATTGACACTCATTAATTAACGAGTTCATGCCTAAGAAAAATGAAAACAAAATGAAAAAACAAAGCTAGGAAGAACGGGTTGATATCATAGAGATTGATTTCAATGTTAGAAACATTTGCGAGTGTCAATTGTTTGAGTGTGAAAGCAAATGGTCGGTGGGATTTTCAATTATAGTTTCGTTAAATGCAGAACAGAATTATTACAGTGCATAGTAATGATCTCTTTTTTAACTTCTCGTGTACTTACGTTGCTCTGAAGTCATCTCATATGATGTGAAGCCCTGACTTTCTAATCTTTCCTTCTCTTTATTCTTCTTTGATTTTATAATTATAGCGACGGAAACATCCATGTGATTCACAATATTTTCTCCTCCAGAGATCTTCCTCAACAATCAATTTAGTATTTGATTGACAATGCGATTGAAGTTGTTTTTTAAATTATTTTTTTGTTCAGAAATATATTAAAATAATATTTGTTTTTATTTCTTAAAAATTAATTTTGACATCACCAAATAAAAATGATATAAAAATATCAAAAGATTAATTTAATATAAAATTTATAAAAAAAAAAAAATATTTTTAAAACACAACATCAAACAGGGTTTTATTGTTACGGTCAAAAGAATATAAATAGAGTTGCTAACTCTTATCTAATGGCTAATGATGTTATATACTTGATCATCACTAACCTTTCCTCATCCTTATATGAAGACAATTTTCGGATCTATAAAAGAAAATGATATGTTTATTTAATATCATTAAAAATTAACTGATCATTTGAAAAATATATAAAAATAGACTGATGATCATTAAGAAGAAAAACCTGTCAGAAACAAATCATGGAGTTGATTCGCTCAGCTTCTGTCCAAAAGATGGAGATAATTTAGGATTCGAAAAAACCCTTTCTTTTATATTCTATATTTTTTTTCCCATCTTTTTTTCGTTTGGAGATACCTGCCCTGAGAACTCCTGCAATCAATTGTTCTCACCCCTGCCCTTTATTCCTGATCAATCCTGACTTTTCGGTTTTGTCTCTTTCACTAACCAAGTTGCCATGTTGATGGGCCATGTTTAACCTAGAAACGAAGCCGGTGCGTGCTCACCACGCACAAATCACATTGTTACACCAGGCAAGCTAGCCTGTCGTAGCAGATAGAGTTTTGAAATCCAGGGTTCGAAACATAAAAAGATTGGAATTAGAGAGGTTCGAAGCAGATCCGCTGCTGGACTTTTTAAGTACAGCAGCATGGGGATTGGAATCTGTCTAGATTTCAGTGCATTGCAGAGTGGAAGAGAAGAAGCCTCTCTTTCTGGGATAGGATATTCTACGCTCTGCAAAGAAACTACCATGGAGAGGGATATCCTTGCCTTCTTTCTTCTCTTTCATTCATTCTGCAGACTTTTTATCGCAGAGAATCTTGGGCTGTCCTCTCTGTAGCTTCCATGGACGTGGCTCTACTCAAATGATCATGATTCTAAAATGTTAATGGTAAAAATTAAGAGGCTAATAATATAATTTATAATATAAAAGTTTTTTCAGTTTGAAACTTGCACAGATCCGTACTATTTTATACTTGATTTTTATTAAATAGGTTCGGATGGTGAGATTCGAACTCGTGACCACAGGGTCAATAAGGTCATGATTCAATGTCAAAAAATCATCTCATCTAAAAACTTAAGTTATTAAATGAAATTTCAGAATATAATTTATATTATTTTTCATCATTAATTAATGATGATTGAATTACCATATCTGTATAAAATATTGAAAATAAATTACTAAATTCAATTAAGATATTGAAGTTGTCGACGTCGGCATTGTAGCTGATAGACGCATTGAATCACACAGTGTCAAGATAATCTCGTGCACTCAAAACGTCTAGCTGTAGTTCTCACTTTCAGGAATTATATATAATTTACTTGTCTGTATTATTTGAGAGAGCAAGTCCATTCAATCTTATACATGGGAGATTACTCAGGGAGAAGTTTGAACTTTCCAATTTTTTTTCTTCTTTTTTCCACCGGAGAGTCATTTTCCATCATTTTCCTCTTTTCATTCTTGTGTTCCGACCCATGTGAATTTTGGAGTCAATTATGGTGTACCACGTGCCCTTCCTGTTTCTCTCTCTCTCTCTCTCTCCTCTTTTTTTTTTTGTTTTTTTTTCTTCTTTATCTTAAGAAAAAAACAAATTCAACCTCATGGCTAAGTACTTGTGGCTCTCAACCAGTCCTGAAATGAGCTTGCTCTGGATCATCATGCCCATGGTATTCTATTTCAACCCTCTCCCAGTTTTCCATGTATGTGATCAGTTGATATACATTAATTATGGGTTTAATTGATTAGAAAATATGGTCAACGAATGGATATACATTCCAAGAACAAAATGTTTAAGTAATGAAACGATTTTTATATATATAATTCTGAAAATTAAGTGCTCGGAATCTATTCTTTAATATGACCCCTTTTAAGCAACTTGCAATGCCCGATCATAGAGTGATCAGTCTGATATGGCTATCATAATCATCATCATAATTCTTTTTCAATTTTTTTTCTCAGATTGTAGACCTTGATTTTATAAAGTCTGATCGGAGTAATTAATGTAGCAGAAGTTTCTGAGAAATTGTTCTACAGCCATGATTGGTTCCTCCGATCCGACAAGAAAATTGAAGAAATTGAATGAGTATACATGAAGGTTTGAGTTCACGTGGGTACTTTTTTAAATTTCCACGCAACACTTCTTGGACTTTGAATACTTATGTGGATGCACCCGCTGGCTAATTAGGTGATCTGATTTCTGGACGTTGAGTGAGATACACCCAAAAGTTTGCCGTTCTTTTAGAAAATAAAGTCATTAAATAGTCAACTTGGCTTTTAAAAATAGGTATGTTTGGTATAGTGGTGATATTATATATATATATATATATATATATATTGTTTTGATTATAACTTTAAAAGAATTTTGTTATATATTTTATATGAATTTCGCTAAAAAACTTTATTTTTAAAGTTTTAGTTATGGAAAATCTATTATTTATCGCGGTTTTCTTTTTTTTAAAAATTGCAATTACAAAAACTATAACAATATTAAGCAAATTAAATAAAAACAATTAAAAGAGAGTTTTGGGATATATTATTAGATGATGAGAATTCAGTGAATCGTATTTATGTTAGACAATGATAAATATTCAATCTCACTTTAAATCGTTTAGTTTCTTGTTCTTTAGGTTCTCCAACTTCACCAACCAGATTGTTTTACCTTGATTCCAAAAAGTGATTTGTAATTAATAATGGTAGCGATATGAAAAATGATACTGATAATAGGAACATAACACGACAAAATAATTGGATGTAAGAAAAAACACGACAAAAGAACTGCAATTAATTAACGATGTTTTTAATTTTTTTTATTTTGAAATATATTAAAATAATATTTTTTATTTTAATTTTTTTTTTATGTCAGTACATTAAAATAATCTAAAAATATAAAAAATAATCATTTTTTTCAAAAACATTTATGAAATTCAAGAGAATTAAATTTTGTACCAAAAGAAGAAAAGCGAATGGATATCTTCAAGCTTCTCGCGTTTTCCATCACGTCTTTGGGATCAAAGCATGCTAGTAGACGTGATGACCGTCTTCTGATTATTTTTTTTGGCTAATCACACACACAAATCTTTTTGAAACTGGATATGCCGTTTGCATGCTTTTCCCCTTGCTTTAATCACCACTTTTAGACATTCTGTGTATCAGTGAACAATTCTAAAACCTAGAAGAAAATGATGACAAAGGTTATGAACTTTTAATCTCATATATATAAACAAATTATGAACTTTTATGCCGCAAATAAAACAGGAAAAAATAAAGAGTGAACTATTAAAAAATTATATAAATTATATTATAAAATTTTATTTATAAATTTACATTTTTAAATGAGATAATTACTTGACCTTTCAAGCTAAATTTGGAGTCGAAATGCATTTGTTTGTAACCGAACTTAATTTATTATGAGAAATTTTGCTATATTTATATTTCATTGATTCTTTTCCCTCACAGTCACGTTAGGCTTTGGCGGGTAGCCATAAAGTTTATTCGAGAGCCCAGAAGAGAAGGTCGGTAAGATGAGATGGGCAGCTTCTTCGTTATTGGTAACTGGGCCCTGAGTATATCCTTGACACGTGTCCGCATTGAACGATGATGAAAAGCACGGTTGAACCATCATTATTCCTAATATATAAACCCAACTGTTGAAATTTTATTCTATCATTATTTTTCTTTTTGTCTTCCTAAGTTTGATCAACAAAAAGGCAGCCTCCCTTTGTTCTCTAGGGAAAAGCTCGGCTAAGGGACCATCTTCTATGTTTCAGTGCTAGAAATTTTAAATTAAATAAATTATTTTTGTTATTATTTTAGATTTATTAATATAATAATTATTAAAAAAAATTATATAATCACGAGCGTTAATAAAAAAAAAACTTAACTAAGGAATCATGGCGTCTTCGGACCCTTTTGCATTATCGGCCTAACTCTTGGAAAATGCAGGCCATAAGGTTATGGATTAATACATGGTTTCAATATGAACACCATTTTCTATACTCAAGCATAAATTGAACATGAGGCACATTATTGAATTGGGATTTTTCTAAGAAATTAAAACCAGTAACCGATAAATATAACTTGAAAAGGAAGGAAGATAATGAAGACAACATAGTGATTATTATCTTTGTATGTATTTCCTATTTTCTCCTCCACAGGACAGAGATTGATGTGTCAGTCTCAACTTACAGAGGAATTAACTGGATGAAATAGTTATTTAATCAAATTAATTTTCAGCTCTAGTTGACTCTATATATTACTAAAAAATAAAGTAGTTATAGCACCCATTATGATCTAAAATATCTTGGGTTAACCATGGTAATTAAAAATACTTACGTTATACAAGTGATTTTCTTTCTTTTTTTCCCGACACTTCGACTTAACAGATTAATCTTCATTAATTACATCAAACACTAAATCAAGACCTCCCGAGTCCACCCACCACTCCACGACCTCGAAAAAAAATAAAAGCACTAACCACCACTTCTTACTAGCTACAAGATCTTAATATAAACCCAAACACAACGCGTTTATCGCACGGCACCGTCAATGCACCCCCACATAAAGCAAAGAACCCAACCTCTCTACCTCTACCTCTACCTCTCTTGTTATTAACGCCTTACTTCCCTCGAAAACTCTACCTCACATCGCTCCTCTTTTTCTCTTCACTGCCACCACCACCACCATCACCATGTCATCAAAAGACTGCGGTAGCCACGGCCACAGACGCCGCAAGCTCTTCCGTCGGATCTTCGCCGGCATCCTAATCTTCCTCCTCATAGTCCTAATCATAATTCTCTTGGTTTGGGCCATCCTCCGTCCTTCAAAACCAAAATTCATCCTCCAAGATGCTACAGTTTACGCCTTCAACGTTTCATCTCCAAATCTTCTCACTTCCAACTTCCAAGTCACCATTTCCTCTCGCAACCCCAATGACGAAATCGGAATCTACTATGATAAACTCGATGTTTATGCCACGTACCGTAACCAGCAAATAACTCTACGCACTTCTATACCTACTTCTTACCAAGGACACAACGAAATCGATGTTTGGTCCCCTTTTGTCTACGGCACCGCCGTGCCTGTATCTCCGTACAATTCAATTGCCTTAGGTCAAGACCAAGCTATAGGAACTGTGTTGCTGTTGATCAAGATTGATGGCCGTGTTCGATTCAAGGTCGGAAGCTTCATTTCTGGGAAATATCGCCTGAATGTTCGGTGTCCTGCTTATATTCAGTTCGGCAGCAGAACTAGTGGAATCATTGTCGGTGAGAACGCCATTAAGTATCAGCTGGTAACGAGATGCAGTGTGAGCCTTTGAAGAGATCGATGATGCAAGTTCAAGATGGTAAAGCGTAATATATGACGCCGTCAAGTTACTATTTTCTTTTTTGGCCACTCTTTAATATTTTTAGTTTCATTTGATGTATTATTATCATGGAATTGATGGTGGGCTGTCTCTGTTTTATATATAGATTATATGATATATACACGAACGGATCCATATGTAACACTTTGAAATTGAAAGTGTACAGCTTGCTAGGGTGAATAAATTCAAGAAAAAATCATGAAATATTGAAACAAATGAATAGCCAAGCTACAATTTCTGTGTGTGCAGGCTGTGAGATTCCCTTCTTTTTTTTCTTGCTGCGTATGGTTAATCATTCAATGTCAGATCAATAATTGTTTTTTGGTATGAAGATAAACA
The DNA here is from genome assembly GCA_032356905.1 of Salix exigua. Lineage (NCBI taxonomy): Eukaryota > Viridiplantae > Streptophyta > Magnoliopsida > Malpighiales > Salicaceae > Salix > Salix exigua. The sequence continues at coordinate 6,418,057 of CM063603.1, forward strand.
ATTGAGTGTCAACTGGAGGTTGTCGAGTCGTTGTCCATCTTTTTATTTTTTTATTTTCTTGAATCAATTTTGCTTTTATTGCTGCTTGCTTGTTGTTTACTGCTCTCTCTCTCTCTCTTTCCAGTCGGATTCTTGAACTTATGAAAAGGGAATATCTCGTCAACCATAAGCGATTCTTCTACAAAAGCATCTTCTTTTTTCTAATTCTTATGATTTGCTTTAGAGATAGATACCTTTGATCTGGGTTTTAAGATACAAACGATTCTTCTTCTGTTTCACTGCTGCGCGGAAGCCCACGGAGTCATAATGTTGCGAAGGAACTGTTCTGAGTTCTGCGTGTTACATTACGCCTAATCTGGCTCCAAATCGCTTAATTGGGTCAACTGAAGATGGGTAACGCACAGTTGATTTTGTGAGTTGTTTTATATATCAACTCTGTCAGCCATTCCTGACCGAGGGAAGAACCCTAATCGTCGGCCCTTCACATGTTTGGTGAGTTGTTTTACTTGTAATAAAATCGATCGTGTGAGGCCATTTGCAAATGGAAAAGTTCGATAAGGTGGAATCATATCGGGAGATTAATTAATTAAATAAATAAATAAATAAAGGCCGTTAGATTATTATAATACTTGTAAGCTAGCATGCATCTTGACCATCAACCACATAAACAAATAGACCACGCCAAAATAGCTGATGAAATCCCGAAACGTTTTTTCTATGGAGTGGCCTACAATGGACATGTGCTTATAAAGGGCACGTCGTCGTGAATAGTTTTGGCCTTTGAAGATGGAGAAATTTAGTTTCTACCTAATGTCGCTCACAATTTTGATTTTTAATAGAAAATTGTTTTTTTTCTTGTTTTGAATTAATTTGTTTATATTTTCAGTCATTTTAAAATGTTAATATTAAAAATAAAAATTATTATTTTAATATAATTTCTTACATCACTCCATCACACCTGTGTGTGTATATACAAAAAGTAATGAAACGGTATACCACTTCCAGCGTGAAGGCGTTTTTTGGGGTGGATGCAAGTCTCCATGGACTTTGTGGCGGTCTTTGTCATCCATCACCAGCTCTGACGTACTCATTAATAATGGTTTCATAGAAAGAATTTCTTGATGCCAATTCTTGAAATGATGGGCTCTTTTGTTTTTGTTTTTGTTTTTTTTTTTTTTTTAAATCAATCACAACTTAGGGCTATCCAAGACATTCTTATCCGAAACATTCTTATTGTTTGTTTGGTACAGTAATTAAAATTATTTTTTATTTACAACAACACATAAACGTGAAAATAATATTAAAACATAAAAAAAAAATAAAATTAAAATTTATTCAAAAACACTCCTATTTATATCATCAATTGTTTATGTCATTTGGCAGGGCTAGGGACATGTTGGTATGATATGAAATAAAGATATCCTCTTCAACAGTCATGTGGCATAATTTTTGTGTTGATTATGTATACATGATTAAATTATATATTAATAATTTTACTATCTATAAAATTACCTTGCATAAATTAATCAATGCTGGGTATTATATGAATGTTGACTAAATGGATAATGACATTGTGTGGTATATAGCTATATTGTGTGCAAATATTTTAAAACCATTATATTTTTCTAGATAAATGGTTTTATTGTGTTTTTCTGGTTAGATATTTTTATTATTATTTAAAAATAAACTTAGGCTAGATAAACAGTCACTAGATGTTATTCTTAGATCTCAAATGAATTACTAAACAGGGCGTAAATCGGCAAAGGCAAAGCCGAATCCAAATGAAAGAGGCCTGGATAATTTTAGCCCAATTTACAAGTAATATGAAATATCTCTCTGCTGTCAAGTAGCCAGTGCTTGACCACGTCCAAATCCGCTGTATCCCTCGACCACCAACTTGTTCCAACAACAGGATGTCTCATCTGCTTGAATTCTTCAGAAACATTGAACCTTGTGAACATTTTAAATTAATGAGAATTCTCCATTTTAATTAATTATTTATGCATTTAAAATGCAGTATATATTTTAAACTCCCGGAAGGAGTCAACGAGTGAGCCAAAATTCCATGTGATTGCATAACTTAGATGGTCGCTAAATATAATGTTTTTTTTATCCTTTTATTGGCATCATTAGCACATACAAAAATTAAAAATAAATAAATAAATTTTTAATTAAAAGTTGAAATTATATAACAAACATTCTTTTATATAAAAAGGAGAGGGATGCTAATCTTCTTTCGTAGATCTTCCAACTAATTGAAATAATATAATCTTCTTTCGTGTGCTTTTTCACTGTAATTTCTATAACATTTTAATCACCGGCGGGTGTTATGAGAGAGAGGGAAGCTAATGGTATAGGAGAGGGGAAGCAGAGAGCTTTTAGTCAATCATATTTTAACCACAAAAACTATCCTTCAATTATGCCGCAAGTAAATTAAATTGAAATGCAGAAACTTTATTTTGATTTTGAATTTTTAAAATCATTAGAATGTGTTTTGGGGTTGGAAATTGATGGATGGAGGATCTAGATTTTTTTTAAAAAATAATTTAAAATTTGAATTTTAAAGGTAAAAAAAACTTTGATTCTATTTGATCATCGGAAGTGGTTGGAAAGAGTTCTAGGCCAACCACATGTAATTTAATGTGTTTTAGTTATTAAA